>WNYC01000049.1:0-72895 GCA_021396375.1 Sporothrix mexicana
TCCTCCTCCTCCTCCTCCTCCTCCTCCTCCTCCTCCTCCTCCTCCTCCTCCTCCTCCTCCTCCTCCTCCTCCTCCTCTCCAACCAAAACACAAATGGCGAGCTTCGCCGCAGCTAGCCGCCTCTCCCTGAGGCTGGCCGGGCGCCGGTGGGTGCCGTCGCGAGGTAAGTCGGGGGTGGATGTGGATGAAGAAACACAATTGAGGGAGGGGTAGAAGGCAGAAGACAGTCGGGATCACGATCTAACAGCTCTACATCTAGGCTTCAACACGACGGCTCGCCTCGCTGTGGCGCAGAACCTGACCATGCCGGCGCTGTCGCCGACCATGACCGAGGGCAGCATCGCGGCATGGCGCGTCAAGGAGGGCGACAAGTACTCGGTGGGCGATGTTCTGCTCGAGATTGAGACGGACAAGGCGACCATGGACGTCGAGGCACAGGACGACGGCATCGTGTTCAAGATTGTGCAGCCCGACGGCAGTAAGGGCGTGTCGGTGGGGACGCGGATTGCCGTGCTGGCCGAGGCGGACGACGACATTTCGACGCTGGAGATGCCCGCCGACGAGCCAGCAAAGACGTCCGAGACGAAGCCAGATGAGTCGCAGTCGGCCGCCGCCGCCGAGGCCCCCAAATCCGAGTCGACCAAGTCGGCATCCTCCGGCAACAAGCCAGCACCCGCCAAGCAAACCTCCCCCTCCTCCTCCTCAAAGAAGGCCGACCCGACGCGCCCGCTCTACCCGTCCGTGCAGCACCTCATCAAGCAGAACGGCCTCGACCCGGCCGCCGTCGTCGGCGACATGACGCCCACAGGCCCCGGCGGCCGCCTGCTCAAGGGCGATGTCCTGGCGTACCTGGGCCAGGTCTCGGCGGGTGTGCCGGTCGAGCTCGAGACGCGGTTCGAGCACTTGTCGCACTTGGATTTGAGCAATATTAAGATCAAGGCGCCGGCACCCGCAAAGGAGGCAGCAAAGGACGCAGCAGCGCCAGCCAAGGCCGCCAAGGCCGCCGCGCCCAAGCCGACGACGACCTCCGTCTCCCTCCCCGTCTCCTTCGAGGCCGTCATCGAGGCCCAGGACAAGATCCAGAGCTCGCTCGGCGTCTTCATGCCCATCGCCACCTTTGTCTCGCGCGCCACCGACGTCGCCAACGACGAGCTGCCGCGTGCCGGCCCCGCGCCCGCCCCATCGGCCTCGCAGCTGTTTGACGAGCTGACCAGTGGCCGCAAGTCCACCTCTTCCTCCTCCATCTCCTCCAAGTACTCGCAAGGCCACTACCGGCCATCCATCTCGGCCCTGCCCACAACCGCCTCCGCTTCGCCCCGCACCCCCAAGGCCAAGCGCAGCGTCGACGTTCTCGACATTCTGTCCGGCAAAGTCAAGGCCACGACGACGGCCCGATCTGCCTCGTCCGTCACGCCCGGCGCGCCCGCCGTCTCGACCGGCATCAACTTCTTCACGCTCTCCGTCCCCAAGGACGAGGAGAAGCGCGCCAAGGTGTTCTTGGAGCGGCTCAAGGTTGTCCTCGAAAACGAGCCCGGCCGGCTGGTTCTGTAAGGAGGCGAGGGGAAAAGAAGGAAGGGAAGGGAATAGGGTGTTCACCGCCCACTAATTCTTGATGTGTCACTACCATTTACTTTTGCCTGCGTCTCTTATTTTATTACTCTTTTTTTTTTTTTTGTCGTCTACCATCGCGTACTCCGTCTCCCCTACGAACTGTACTGTACTCTTACTTGTTCTGCATTTTACATGTACAAAAAAACACGTGTCATAGCCTTGAGGAACAATAAAAAGTAAAGAGAAGCGAGTTTTCCAGTGTCAATGTCAACTGTCAACAAACTTCATGAGCATGAACATGAACATCCGAGTGCATTACCTAACATCTCAGCCTCGCCACAGATGATCCCCCACGTCCAGTCCCAAGACAGACTAAGAGAGCTTACCAGGTGGCACGGACACACAATAATACACTGTCAACTACTCCGTATATCAAGAAGGAGACAATAAACAATAGACGCAACCACAAAGGCATGTACACGCACGCTACACTTCATTTATTTAGGATCGGCCCCTTTTTTTTTTAGTTTTGAGTTTAGAGTTTTGTCTTTTTTTGACACAATTGCCGGGTCAGGCCGTAATACCGAACATAAACCAAGACCAATTCCAAACGAATGCAACACTGCCGATCATATGGCGGGGCGGCTTGAGCGGCAGCCTCCCTTTGCGAAAAGAATGAAAAGGGAACGGGTACCTTGTGAGAGCCTCGTCTTTATTGTGTGGATGTGGATGGCTCTCGACATAAAAGGACGACAAGACAATCCCGCACAGACAGCGCGAACATCCGCTGCATCGGATGCGGTCCCTGCTATTTTCTCCCAATACCACGGTGCAGCATCCGCCCCTCCTCAGTCACCAGCACACAAGTATATCAGCACCTAACTACCCCTTGATCTTCACCGGCCATGAGGTTATATGTCTCAATGTCTCACTCGTTGTTTACCGGCTGCACGGTCATAAACTATTTGACAATTGGGTCTAGGTTGAGCGCACTTTGAAGCCCAATCTGTCATAATCTGTCATTGCTGTCCTTATGGTGTGCCTGGGAGCCTCAATTTCAGCCGCCACATAAGAGTACAATCTTTGGAGGTAAACCGTGACTTGTCTCTTTTGTCTCTTAAAAAGTGTGCACATAATTTCCATGCCTGAATGCAAGAAAAGAACGGCAGACGAAGACGAATATCGAATAACACGGAATGTCTCGGGATGCAGTCGTATTGCAAGATCCAGAAGTGTGATGGCAAAAGCAATAAATACAGGAAAGCCACCGCACTCCAGACTCTAACGGGGGATTTGTGTCTTGCATGCATGCCCAAGTATCACAAGGCAGGGATGCGATCACGCAGTCACACCTGTGCTTCCTGTCCTGCTGTTTTGTGCATCAAAGGCTGTGAATGAAGGCAAGATGGGCCAGGTTACGAAAGAAGCAAATAAGCAAAAAAGGAAGCACCGAGTCTTGTGAGAGTGAACGTACTACTCCGTAAATCACAGAACGGATCTCCTCGGCATATTTGCCACCATATCTGATTCTCTCCAATCTCCAACATACTAACTGTTCCCCCATTTCAACCTTATTACAACTCCCAGGATCAAATAGGATGGTGACACAAGACAAGCAATGTGCATAGACTAGTGGTTTGGTTCTTTTCAATTTATGACTTATCCACGATATCCCCTGTTGTTTTTGCTGGTTGCTGTCTGTTTTTGTGCTATTTTTTGTCTGTTGGTCCTCCCCATCCGGTCAAGATGCCTGTCTTTTTTCTGATTCTATCAATCTCGTTTCCTTTCTGGTTCATTTCTCGTTTGCATCCCCACCATCCAGCCAGTTGGAACATCTCCCAGCTTTGCTTTTAATCTGTCTCACGTAATTTATTGAATTTGTTTCCTCCTCGGGAGTCGTAGGGTTTCCCGATTATCAACATACTTGACTCGACAAGCCTAGAGAATCATGCTTTGTCTGGTAAGAAGCATGTTTTTCGCAGCCTTTTTTTAAGAGTAGATCAGAAGTGACTATTTATAGAAAAATAAGAAGACGCCAAAGAAGAAGAAATCACATCCAGTATACGGGGTATCAGATATCTAACAGTACATTTCTTCTTAAATTTAATTTCACAGTCTACTGCTTTTCTAACAACGGCCGCTTCTCATTATTGCCAACGAGACTCGACTCGGGTTGGCCCTCGAGGCTGCTACTGGACTTTACTGTTACCCTTGTCACATGTGTGGAGGGAAAGAGGAACTCGAATGAAAGAGAATCAAAAAAGAAACGAAAAGGCAAACAGAAAAAGAAACCCTGACCGCCCTTCCTTCTTTTTTTCTGTTTTCTCGTGCCGCGCCGCGTGTCTCGACCTGCCATTCCGTTTGTCTTTGCACTCTCTTTTCTCACTTTTCTTCAGCTAGCACATTCACGCTGGTGGCGTTTTTTCGACACAAAGACACAAACGAGAGAGACAACGAGTGAGCCAAAAGTGCAGGACTGGAACAGACTACGACTGACTGCAAAAGCACACAATAATGCGTCTGTCAATGTAGCCTCCATCCAGGCCGTTTCTGCAGGCCATCTGCAGGTAGCCAGCCAATCCGCATCCCGCCAAGAGAAAGAGAGGGTGTGAAAAGGAAGGACACCGTGATGAGAAAGACTGAGAGGAGGCTTGTTTTTTTCCCACTTCCTACAAAAAACGGCAACGACAGCAACGCCAACAAGCTACATCGATGTGCATGTACTTTGTACCTTCCTGTCAACGCTGTTGCAACGCTTTTGCGTCCACCACCCTGATCAGCATTGCCTTCGCCTTTCCCTTTTCTTTTTCTTCTCTTTTCTTCCATCTTTTCACGGCCAGAACAGCTCAGAACAGCTGTCCGCCCGGGCCGTTGCAACGAAGAAAATAGCAATAGTACGGAGTACATCGTACATCGTACATGCTCAGCTACTGTGCCCGGCTTATTTGGTCTTTTTATGGAAGAAAAAGAAAGAAGAGAGGAGGAGAGAGGAGAGACAGAATTAAAAAAAAAAAAAAAAAAAAAAACGAAATGACTGAACAATCATTGACGAAAATTCCACTCGCGATGTTCGTCCTTGAAGAGACGCTGGAAATCATTGAATGTAAACTAAGCGAGAGAGATCGCGTCGATGATGAGAAAAAGAATATGGCCACCTGCGAGCCGTGATGCTCATTCGTGTAAAGAGTCCGCCATAATTTCTTTTTCTCGTCGTCTTTTTCTGTTGCTCCTCCTGTCCATTTCTGCTGTTTGCTCGACGGTTCTGAATCCTAAGAGTTCCGAAGTAAGGCTCTGCAATTGTTAAGAGACAACTCGACACTCATCGCTATTTATCGTCGCCCCTGCTCATTTGCCCATTCTCATCACATTGCCATTCCTTTCTTTCCTTCACATTTGCTTTTGCCTCTCCGATTTTCATCCATTCTCGATTTTCCTTCGTCCTTCTCCCTCTTTTCCTTCCCTTCCGTTGTGCGTCGAGCCCCTCCTCGCTGTTCTGCTTCCCCTCCTCATCCGCCCATATTCTTCTCAATTTCTCTTTACCCTTCCGCTGCAGAACCTCACGTCTTCCGACAACACGGTCTAGACGCCTTGCACAAAGTACAGAGAGCCTTGCAGACCTTCTCTCCGTCACTCTACTCCATACTTTCACCCTGCTCCTTCCCCATCTCCTGTCTCCATCTCTTTGTCTCACCATGCCTCCATTCGCCCACCTTTCTGTCCCTGCTTGATCATTCACCTCAGTATCCATCTTTATACTCTCCTCTTGTCCTTGCCCTTTCTCTCACGATGAGCCGCCAAAAGGTCCCCGACGACAAGCGCCAGCGGACGGCGCAGGCGTGCGACTACTGCAAGCGCCGCAAGCAAAAGGTATGTCAGGTTACCCCGGCGTCCCATGGTTCCAGTGTCAAAGCTTCTCGGAGGTTTTCACTCTGTTTCCTTCTGTTGTCATGCCCCATCTTGCCTGTTTATCTCCATCATATTGCTTGTATGACAAGCGGTAGTGCAACAGCCTCTTTCAAGCTTTCACTCCCATCCTGTTCCTTGTTTTCTTTCACCCTAAATCGTTGAGCACGCTTCTCCGTGTCTTACATCAGATCTCAAATCTTGTAGCTTTGTTGTGGAACCGTCATCCTTTTTTTCTGAAATTGAACATCGTACCATATCACCGTTGTCGATCCTATCTCTCGGGACCGGCTTTTGCATCTTTTGTGTTGTTTCTGCGCCGTTTCATTTTTGTTAACGCCCCTTCTCTAGTGCAATGGCACAAAGCCGTGCTCAACATGCACGAAAAAGAGCGTCACCTGCACCTATTCCACCGGCGTCGGCCAAGGCACTGCCTCGGGATCCGGAACCGGTTCTGTTCCCGGAACTGGACCTGCGACAGGCTCGTCCATATCCAGCAGCCGGCCCTCGACGGACGACGCCTATGATGGTTCGGCCGCCTCGTCCTCGGCCTCGCCGCCCAAACGCCGCCATATCGAGTCGTCGTCAACCTCGGTATCGACTGACCTCCACAGTTTCCAACCAGGACACCGTCACCACCGCCTCAACTATCACAGCCACGGCAGCATCTCGTCCATGTCGACCGTAACACAGCAGCCAAAAATGGAGATCGACTCAAAGGCGCGACTCAAGATGAAGTCGGCTCCGCACGCTCCAACGTCGTCGTTGTCATTGTCGTCGTCGGCAACCGGAGTTTCGAGATCGTGGGGTGGCCGCAGAAAAGAAGTTTCGATTGAGCTTGAAACGTCGTTTCTCCAGAACCACGGGCAAGGCAGTCTCTACCAACCCGTGTCGGCCCAAGACAGCGGACGACCGTCGACAGATGGCGGGCTGGAGGAGCAGACGCGGGCGAGTTCGACGAGCGGCCATGAAGAGGAAGCCATTTTGCTGCAGACGACGCGCATGCTGCAAGATCAAAAGGGGCGTCTCCGTAGGTTCATTCCCTCTTGCGCTGCTTCCTTATGACCGCTCTTTCCTCTTTGCATTTTTGTCGCTTCCTAATTTACATTTTGTACCTTCCCCTTTTGCACCTTCCTAACATTGCAGTGTATATTGGCGACTCGGCCACTCTTTCCTTCCTCCACCTCTTCCGCCTCATGGTCGAGAGCATCAGTGGGCAGTCGCAGTTCACTCTCGACCCGCGAAAGGAGTCAATTGTCGAGAATGTTTTGTCTCTCCCACCATACGTTCGCCCGCCCAGCATGCTCCCCGACCGCCACACGGCCGACGTGCTCACCGAGTCGTTTTTCATCAACACCAGCTCCATCATTGAAGTCTTTGACCGCCGCGAGTTTCTGGCCGAGCTCGATCGCTGCTACACAAACCCCCTGATGGCCAGCAGTCATTTCTTGTGTCTGCTCAATCTCTCGTTTGCCATTGGCCTCGTCATGTCGACGCCGGAGGTGGGTGGGCCTGATGGACCGACGGTGATCCAGCCGCTGCTCGATCTGCCCTACAACCAAGCTGAGCTCTTCTTTCGGACGGCCAAAGTCATGGACGACCCCTTGAGCGGCGTTGAAGATGCCGACTTGTGGTCTGTCCAGGCTCAGCTGCTCATGTCTGTCTACATGCTGGCCATGTCTAAGAGGAACGCAGCGTTTACGTACCACGGCATTGCTGTGCGGTCTGCTATTGCTCTCGGCCTTCATCGTGAAGAGACTATGGTCAATTTTACGCCGTCTGAGGTCTCGTTGAGATGCAACATCTGGAAGAGCCTTTACGTGCTGGACCGCTTCATTGCGGCGTCTCTCGGGCGGCCTCCAGCCATCAGCGACAACGACTGCACAGATGTGGCTTTTAAAGACGCCATGATGGTTCCACAGATTGCACCGATCGGACACCTGGGACAGCCATGTATCACTGGGCAAGGAAGCATTACGGCGAGCACTTCTGGCGGCCTTGCGCCTGCTCCTCCATCGTCTTCATCTTCTTCCAGTCATCCTTCCATGACCGGGCGATCCACCCCATCCAGAAAAATCAGCAACTATGGGTTTGACGCCTCTGTTCGTGGCTGTCGCATTATCGGAATCATCCTCCAGAAGATGTACGCTAGACGTCGCGTCTCTTCTCATGCCACAAGCGACATTGTCCGCCAGTGCAGCGTCTGGGCCAAAGAGATGAATGACAGTCTGCGGTGGCAGCGCTCCGTCGAGTTTGCGGCCGCCGTCACTGCGGGCAAAGCCTCACATGTGCCCCATGGACAAAGCATTGCCATATTGCACACGAACCTCTTTTACTGCCATGCCGTCATCTTGTTGACACGTCCATTTTTTCTGTTTCTTGTCCAGGCTGACCGCCGCAACCATGCCAACGCCAATAATGTCAGCGGTACGGCCGGGAACCTCAACAGCTTTTTCGGCACACTCAACCGGTCGGGCAGTCGAACAGGCATCAGCCGCATCAGCGGTGTTAAACGGTCTTCGGGCGGGTTTGGGGGCAGCACCGGCCACTACTCGTCAACTCCTCGCTCACGCACCGAACGGTTCGCCGAGAACTGTGTCACGGCATCATACCACACCATTGCGATGATCGCTCATGCATACAACGCAAAATATATCCCCAAACGGGATCCTTTTATCATGTACGCAAGTTTGTATCCTCAGTTTCGTATGTCCAACTCTGACAGTCTAGGCACTTTTTATTCACGGCAACGCTGCTCATCATGACCAACGAGTTTATTGCCATGTTCCACAACACGGCCTACGGCGACCACATTGCCCAGGCTACGCAGGTCATGCGATACTTTTCTGCCACCGACCCCCAGGCCAAACGACTCCTGTGGATTCTCGAGGTTCTCCAGGAAGTTGTGGACAGGCATATTTGCACAACGCCCACTGGAGCAGGGCCGCCAGCGCCAGAAGCAACTTCTGCAGGTCCTACAGCAGATCCGACCACAGTATCCACGGTCCCAGAGACTTCCGGTGGTGATACACAAATGGGCCCCGATTTACCCAAGACAAACGAGCCGATAAGACGCATGCGGACCACCCCACGAACGTTCCGCTTCGAGTTTCCAAAGGACTTTGTTCCCGGCATCACAGACCCAATCGATACTTTCTTTGATCGCCAGCCTGCCCATGCAGCAGTCGGAGGAGGAGCTGTGCCGTTTGGAGGCGGTCGGTCTGTTGCCGGGAAAGGCTTCCAAAGCACTGTGAACACTCGGCACACAGCTCGCAGCCAGCTGGCACAACCTCCAACGGAAGCGGACTCGAGTTCTAGTGCTGGGTTCGGCGCATCACAGCCACTAGACTGCATCAATGTAAACACTGGATTCACGGGTCGACCTCAAACTGGCGGCGAACCTCAACAAGGTCTCATGGGCATGCAGGACACTTCTAGTATGCCAGCCACAGTGCCGCCTTTTCCTCCAGGCCAGACCCAACAACACGGAGGAACAATGTTTGGAAACGAAGGGACCGAGGGAACAGCTGCTATCCCGCTGGTGCTTCCACCGCCGTCCGGTCTACCATCGACCGACTTTTCACCGCAGTTCCAAACGTATCCGGACCATCACCAACATGCCATGCATTTTACTGCTGGCACGGGGGGAGATGCTCTTGGCCAGGGGACATACAACGGGATGGACAGCAAGGCCGGTGCTGACGATGGTTCAGACTCGATGGGGACAGATGGCGAAGGCTTTGATTTTGATATTCTGTGGAACTGGCACAACCAAGTCGGCCAAGAAGTCGGCGCGGATGAGGCGACATCGGGGGCCGCTGCTGTTAGCATGGGAGGCGTCAACATAGGACTGGCCGGAATGGGGACAGGCGAGGTGCCGAACACGATGAACTACGTGCATCCGCCACAGCCGACACCAGCGGGAGATGCGAAAATGTCGGGATACGGAGATTCGGTACAGGCCCAGGCTGATAACCCGGGCCAAGACCCCGGACAAGGTGGTGATTTGGAACTCAAGCACGGACCGACCGCCGCACACAACGCACCGGTACCGCTGCCACCCATGTACTCTCCGTACGGCATGGCGCCGCTGTCTGGAGGTATTGGCAACACAGCCCCCGGCTTGTCGAGCATGCACAGCGGCAATCTTTCTGCGTCGCTCAACGTGCCGCTGTACACGACAACTGACTTTGGCTAAGAGGGAGGTTGGGATCTCTTTCATTTCTGTGTTTTCACTTTAAATTATTCACAATTTATGATCTCCAGGGTAATCCCTTTCGGTTCTCATCTAGAAGCTGCTTATTGGCAGTACAAGCGCTAGCTACTATGATTGTCATTCCACTATTCAGAAATTTAACCAGCATTTTACCTAGGGGCCACCTAATCCGACTCCATATTCAAGTGAATGCTCTTGATGTTGCTGTACGCTGCCAGCCCAGCCTCGCCGAGTTCCCGGCCAATGCCCGACTGCTTGACACCGCCAAACGGCACGCGGAAATCCGAATCGTTGGAGCTGTTGATCCACACCATACCGGCCTCAATCTCGCGCGCCACGCGGTGAGCACGTGTCAGATTGCGTGTAAACAGCGCTGCGCCCAGGCCGTATGTCGTATCGTTGGCCATGGCCACGGCCTCGTCCTCCGTCTTGAATGGGGCGACTACCACGCACGGCCCAAAGATCTCCTCGCGGTAGATTTTCATCGTCGGCTTCACGTCGGTAAAGACTGTCGGCGCCACAAAGAAGCCCTTGCTCGACCCGCCGTCATTGGACAAAGGCCCGCCCATGGGCTCGCCGCCCATTGCCAGTGTCGCGCCCTCTTCGCGCCCCGTCTTGATGTAGCCGAGAACCCGCTCGTACTGTGCGCGCGTCACCTGAGGACCCTGGAACGTGTTGGGGTCAAAGGGATCGCCGACGACAGACACGTTCTCGACAACCTTGTTGAACCGCGTGACAAAATCGTTGTACACGGCCTCGTGCACCAGAATGCGCGACGTTGACGTGCACACTTGGCCCTGGTTGCTCATGATGCCGATGTGTGCCCATTTGGCTGCAAGATCCAGGTCTGCATCCTCAAAGACGAGCAGGGGCGACTTGCCGCCCGTCTCAAGCGTAATATTCTTGAGGGTACCTGCTGCTAGCTTCATCACTTCGCGGCCCGTGGCTGTGCTGCCAGTAAATGCAGTCTTGTCGACATTCTCGTGCTTGGCGAGAGCCGCACCTGCTTCGCGGCCGTGGCCGTTGATAATGTTGACGACGCCCGGCGGGAACCCGGCCTCGCGGATCAGCCGGGCCACGTAGAGCATCGACAACGGTGTCTGCTCGGCAAGCTTGAGCACCACAGTGTTTCCACAGCACAAAGCCGGTCCCAGCTTCCAGGCGGCCATATCGAGCGGAAAGTTCCACGGGATAATTTGACCACAGACGCCCAGCGGCTCCTTGACAGTGTAGGCCATCTTGCCCGGTCCGACGTCGACGACTTGTCCAAAGTTCTTGTCGGCATAGCCCGCGTAGTAGCGGATCACGTTGACAAACTCGGGCACGTTTTCAGTCAGAGCCACAGAGTAGGGTTTGCCGTTGTCGAGCGCCTCGATCGTCGCCAGCAGCTCGGCGTTTTGGTTGACGAGGTCCGCGAGGCGGTACATCATGGCCGCCCGGTCGGTGCCCGACAGGCGCTTCCATGACGGATCGCGGAAGGCAGTGCGGGCGGCCTTGACGGCCGTGTCAACATCCTCAGTAGAGGCCGCATACACAGAGCATATCTCCTGTTCAGTGCTGGGTGTGTTAGTGTGTGTGCTGTGTTGTCCATTGGAGTGCTTGTGGTGCTCACCTCGGATTGATCGAGGCGAGGGTCTCGCCAGAGCTGCTTTTGACAAACTCGTTGTTAATGAACAGGCCGAGTGGCTGCGTCCACTCCTTGCCATTGGGCGCCGTGAGCTTCACTTCCAGGTCGCTCGCCATGGTCCTTGATGTTGAGAATGCTCTTGAAGTAGAATGTGTGCTGAGGTTGACGCCGTGACTGAGAGGTCGTAGTCGATATGGTCGATATGATCGTTTCTGGCTGAAAACGGAGCTGCAAGATATGCGTCCAAGACTGCCGATGGAAGATGCACTTCTTGTATTTGAGCAAGCCCGCGAGGCAAGCGCCCGCATGGCACCTCGTGGGGCCGTGGCAGCCATTTTATACACGTTCTCGTCAGACTCTGCCAATTGCTTTGACGAGAGTAATAGCCGACAGAATTCTTCACTTTGTCACTTTGCACGGGGCGATACGGCATACACCCCTCCTTCCGTGTTGAGTAGCTCGAGTATCGTCGTTTGGTTGGATGAGGCAGGAAGTAAGAGCTCCATCAGAGCTCCTTCCACGTGCCACTAGAGCCGCTAAACCCTGGCAGCCTCCCAGCTTCCTTACGGTGAGCCTCCTGTGAATTTTGACGTCGGGTCGCACCTGCATCTCAATTTATGGCGGATATACCTTCCATTTTGGGCATTATAGTTTAATATCCAGCAAATTTACGCATCACGCATCACCCAAACATTCTTACATGCTTCTGGCTCATCTCCAAGCTTATCTTGCCGATACTCGGCATCTGTGTGTTTGCCAATCGTCTTAACAGAGCGGATACGCAAGGCTCGACAAATTGAAAAGGCCAAAACGACAACGGGCAAGGGCAAAGATATGTGCAGCACAGAGCCTCGCTCCTTCCTGTTAATGCAACAGTTCACAACTTTGTGAAGGTCGCCTTCCTCATCGCTCTTGCCTCGTCAAGGCAGGCCGCTAGACTGGAGGCGGCCAGGCACACTACAGGCGTTTTTTCTACAGTACATCGTTGGCGCACTGATTATGTGGAATATTTGGCTGTATGGGATCCGGCGCCTGCTCTCAGTGTGCTGAATGAGCCTATGAGACACTCGAGGCAAATGGGCCCAGCGTCGTCATTGGCTGCAAACTGGAGGCTGTCAATATTACATAATCGAGGACCCACCTTTGCCTACCTTTCCGGGCGCTCAAACAGGGCGCCGCGCGGACCACAATGTCGTAACACGCCCAAGCGCCGCCCTTGCCTCGCTATCTCGCAGCCTTCCATTCCTTCCTTCGTATTGAAACTCTCCCCAAGACAAACCATCACGACACATCACACGACACTCGATATCCCCCCATCTGCGACCGACGACAACGACTACACTCTCGACAACCTACATATTCCTCTCCTTAGTGCACGCACTCTCCTGAATTCGATGGGCGCCGGCCTGCCGTCGCCCCCCTGTCGGCCGCCATGTCATTAATTGCAAGAGCGGCTGCGGCCGTCGGCATCGACACAAATGCCGATTTCGATACCGTTTTCGACTCGGACTTTGTCTCGTCGTCTTTGACGAGCCTTGAGGCGTCGAACCCCGTCAAGTCCGAGATCTTTGTGAGCATTGCCATGCTCATCTTCGCCCTCATCACCCTCCAGATCCTGCGATACTATCTGCCCCTGCGCACGACTCCAGCTTATCTCATCGTGCCCGTCTTCTTCGCCCTCTTTCTGCCGGCCAACATTGTCCTGCTGGTGCCCATCGACCTCGCCTCGAGTGCACAGACCGACGATGAGGCCACGCGCGGCATCTGGCTGCCGCAGACTGTGCTGCGCGTCTCGTGGCGCATCACCTACTGGCTGACCTTTGTCTTGACCTGGTGCGTTCTTTACGGAGAGGGTGGCTTTTGCCTTTCATTGTCTCCCTGGTCTCTTTCTTTGTTTTTACTAACTCTGGTTTCTCCCAGGTTCATACTCCCTATCCTCGCCGAATACTCGGATGCCGGCTACCGTGCCGTGCAGGACCGCATCCTCTACTCTCTCCGCTCCAACGCCCAATATCACGCAATGGTCTTTGGCAGCGGCATTATTGGCCTGGCGTACGTCATAGTCATGTACGGCTTCTCGGTCGACTCGATCAAGGGTCTCGTCATGGCCCTGGCCTACGTCTGGGGCTTGGTCCTCGCCATCTACCTCATGGGCCACGGCCTCGTCGCCATTCCTCGACGCCTCATCCGCACAGCAACCCCGAGTCGACGCCTCCGTCGCCTGCAGAGCCAGGCCCCCAAACTCTACGAGAAGCTGGAAGAGGCAGAGATGGACCTAGAGGACATTGAGCTACAGGTCGTCGAGCTGGGCCAGCGTAAGACGGGCTCGGCGCTCGACTACCGTGAGTGGATCGAGGAGATCAACGAGGGCGTCAGCCTTGCCGACAGCAACACACGCTCGGGCGGCACGGGCAACGGCATCAGCTCTCGCACTTCGGCGGCTTCGGCCAGCGACCGCATCGTCCCGACCGTCATCACCAAAAAGTACATGGCCGACCTCACGCGACGCCTCGTCCGCGCACGCCACGCCCGCTCTCGCTACGCCAGCGAGTGGAGCGAGCATTTGGAGCGCTACTCGCAGACACAGGCCGTCCTCAACTCGGCCACGCACAAGCGTCTCGAGCTCCCGAAACCCAAGGCCGACGACAGACTCTGGGACCGCGTGTCCATTCTCTCGCCCTACCAGCGCTATCTTGTCTATTACCATCTGGTGCCCTTCTCGCGCCTGTTGTTTGGCGTCATCTTGGCCTGCGCCTCGGCCTGCATTGTCTGGTCCGAACTGGTCAAGGCCGCGCTACCAGAAGCATCCATTATCCGCCTCAGCGTCGTCCACCACTGGACCGGCGACAAGGGCCAGGTCGGCTTTGCCGGCCAGCTGATCGCCACGGGCTGGATCCTGTACATGTGCGCCGCAGCCCTGACGTCCATCACCGAAGTCAAGGTCTGGCGCGGCCGCGCGCTCGTCAAGCGCAACACGGCGCACGAGTCGGCGTTCTGGTACGCGTCCCAGGTCGCGCGCCTCAGCATCCCGCTGTCGTACAACTTTATGACGTTCCTGTCGTTTAGCATCTATGAGAAGACGGTGTTCTACAACTTCTTGGGCCGTCTGATTACTTTTACGCGTCTAGGCACATGGTTCGATTATTTGTTGCCGACATTCATTCTGTTCCCCGTCCTGGCCACACTCTTTGGCTTGTATGGCCGCGTGCGCCGCTTCTTCGGCTATGGTGCCGAGCTGGGCGGTGACGAAGACGACGATGACGACTACGAGGGCGGCAGCCTGCGCAACTACGGCACTGGCTCGTGGCGCGAGGGCCGCGACCTGATGGAGCGCGAGCTCAACGGAACGTCGATTCGGCAGCGCCGCCTCGAGGCTGCTGGCCGTCTGGGCGGCAACGAGTCTGGTATTGGTGGCCGCCGCAGCCCTGTCATGGTCGTCCCCGGCGGACGTCACAGTGGCTCTGCCGCCTACCGGGACGACCCAGAAGATGTGCTGTTGTCGTCCGAGGGCGCCAACCCGACAACGCCGTTTGCCGTATCGCCGTCGAGCTCAGGCATCCTGCCTGCCGCACCGAGTGCACGAACACGAACACTCGGTGCTGCTGGTGCTGGCTCTTCAAGACAAAATCAGCAGCAGCAACGCCGGCAGTACTACGACGAAGAAGACGACGAAGACGACAACATCTTCCAGCAGCTGGGCCACCGCATGAAGAACACCATGGACACGATCGAGGCGCCCAAGTGGTTCCAGGAGATTGGCCAGGGCTTCAAGAAGCCCAAATGGATGTCTGGTGGCAACGACGAAGCCAGCGGCAGTGGCAGCGGCAGCGGCAGCAACAACAATGCATCAGCACAAGGAAACGACAACGGCATCCGGCGATGGTTCGGAGGCAACGATGGCCGGATCCGGTTGTAGTTTTTTTGCAGCAAGTTTGAATTTTACAGTACGGTCACAGCATGTAACGGGTCTACTACCTCGACTTTAGATTTTGATATTATTTTTTCTGGTTTATTGTATTTTCCTTTGTCATTTTGGGAACCGGGACGGCGCAGCCATAAGTTATATCGTTCTTTTGTCTTACTGCTCAGAACCTCCAACTAGATACATCTACGATACCTTTTTCCTATTTATTACATTCATTCTGACCTCACAATTGCCGTGCTTCCTCCGTGCTCTACCATGCTTCTCCCGTGATACTCCCTGCTTCATTGATAGAAACCGAGACACCCATGATGATAATACGGGTCACCCCGTGCCCCGTGGTTACGTGTCGAAAATAAAAAATATGAGAAACGAGAGGAACGACAAGAAACGAGACAAAACTTGGTTCACGCCGTCTGGTGGAGGTGTAATAGCCCGGCATATTTGTTTGGGCTCCATTTACCAGGAAACGACCAGGAAACAACCAGGACAGGGCAACAACCCGCGGATTCAAGCCTGTCATTGCCATTTATGTTCATCTGCCCGTGTCGATGCTTTTGTGTCGCTCATTTCTTATAGACGGTTTCTTTCGCGTTTGGTTTTGATTTGCCCTGTTGACGTTTCCTTGTTCAGATTGTGAATTTCGACAGCTGACGACAGGACACGCCAGCAATTGACAACAACAAAATGACGGCCAAATGACGAGACTCTGATTAGGTGCAATTGCGACGTAGTTTTGATCACGCTCCACCGACGTTGTGCCCTTTTATTATTTATTTATTTATTTATTTTATTTTATTATTATTTTACCTTCTTGACAGCTGCGATGCCGGCCCATCAACCAAGAATGCAACTCAACGACACCAAAACATGCTTGCTCAGTCCTCGGAACACGGTAGCCGTGGAGACAAAAAGCGACGAAGAGAAGACAGCACAAAAGGGTGAGGCTGCCATTTCAATTTCCCCTTTGGCAGGTTCCAGAACAAGAGGGTCCAGCGAGGTCCAGTTGGATCCATTTTTGATGCACACACTTAAGGGTTCTAATGGGGTTTTAACGGCGTAAACAAGACAGAACCAAAAGGAAATGTGACAACCATGGAAACTCGGGAGTGAACAAGAAGATAATATGAAATGAGAAAATGCTAGTAAAATACGCCGTAAATGGTAGGGTAGGAGGGGAGGATGGGTCAGGCTCTGGCGTACCAAACTTTGGTAGTGGGCTGGGCAACAGACTTCTCTCGATGTTTACCTCACATACGTCGCAGTACATGTACGTCGCAGTATGTCCTGATATCCTTGGGCATCATCTAATACGAGCCAACGGCCGTTCAAATGTCGCCTCGTTTTCACTGTGACAAACCGGGCATGCAGCCATTATCCATCATCATCTGCACGATGCGATGTTATTTTGTATTTTGTGCAAAGCCTAAAAGGACAAAGACAGAAAGGATAACGGCACAAAACTACCATCCACCTCAAGCGCGTCGTGATGTCGCTTCGGCAGTGGAGCCATACAAGATGTGCTTTCAATTCTTCAGTTGCAGCGCTCCGTAGCCGCCATGTTTTTCAACGGTTTCGGCCCTGGGCCGACCACGCCCCCTGCCTTGTCATACAACAGAAGAGCTAAAGCCCAACGTCAGGCCGCCGCATTGTGCTGTCTTATCCTCCATTCTCTTCCTGTTCTCCCTGTCTTTCCTTGTCATTTGCTGATTCATTTATTAAATTCTTATGAAAAGCTCCCACTTTGTCTTTCTGTCACTTCTCATTATTTTTATTCCTGTTTATTTGCCTTCCTTCTCCTCTTCTCCCTACTTGTTCTTTCTACTCCCCTTCTCCTTGAATGTTTGGTGCGGTAACGGGACCGTGTTGTGTTTTGATTTTGTGATAGCCCCTTGTGACAACCAAGTTGGACGCCTCCTTTTCCTTTTCTTTCTGTCTGTTCTCCCCCCTTCCTCCCCTGAAACCCTGAAATGCCGGCCGTTCTTGTCATTCTCGCTTCTCCAAGTTCTCACTCTCATTCAAACGCGCCGGAGAATTATTTTTGGGAGAACAAGGGTCGCTGTTTCCCCCCACACAAAGCTCGCATGAATATTCATCATGTGATTCATAACAGAGGGAAATAAGATGGCGATGCGAACGGGGAAGGCTTCCGGTGTATTTTTGTTTTGTGTGCACATCCTCTTTTAGAGCATCATTAAGAGACTGTTTTGCCGTGTGATACCAAGCATCGTCCGATATAAGTATGTGCAAAGCCCAAGAATAGTTCACCGAGCACTTAAAGCAGCCCGCGCATTATCGTGGTGAAATCGGACACCGAAAGGTATGAAGCAAGAGATTGCCTCCTCTCTTCTGTCTCCTATTTCTTGTGCTTCATCCCATGCCCTCGACAGGGTGTTCGGCCAAGTTTCCAGCTACACATTTCCCCGTTTTGAGCGAGCAAGTACCCAGTACGACGTACTTGGGATACTTGCCAAATGTTGAAATGAGAAACGGGGGCTGCAAGATGAGAGTGGCGAAGCCCCCATGAGCTCTAAATATCAGTGGCTCAACCTCACCGGACTTCACGTCGTAACAGGATGAGTTCTTGCGGAGTGTTGGGCACAAGCAGGCCGCAGGCAGGCATTCAAGACACTTTCATTACAGCCCATTTCCGACCTGCCCAAGAAATGCAGCGAATAGAGATGCCAGGACGACATATTGTCCTGTCACGGAGGCGTTCTGTCGCCACAATCCATTCGAAATACGATGACAGGATGGGGGATGGGGGATTGCTTATTTCGCGGAGGATGATCCACTAAGTCGCCATAAAGTCTCCTATTCTGTCCGTCTGCGTCTTGATAACGGCCTATGGCGGACACCTTTGATGGGTCACGATAGATTACTGCCCTGCTTCTACGATTTCGTTGCCTGTTTGATGACAGCGACCCTCTTTGATGTCATCTCCCCTCCACATCCACAATCATGTTTGTTGTTTCTTTCTCTTAACAACATGCCGAGGTCATCCTCATCCAACGATTTTGCCAAGTAGTATATATAATTTGAAGCGCAGGGCAGATGAAAAATAACATGCCCTGAAAACGAAATCAATAAATCCAAGAATGGAACGTGACCGAGAGCGAGGCAAGGCAGGCATCCTTTGTTTTCATTTTCGAGATGCAACATCAAGTGAGAAGTAAGATGCTCACATCCAACCAAGTCCAATATCAACTCGATTGTCCAGTCGGTGTCTTTCCAGACGCGTCTGAGTCTTAAACACCAACGAGGGTGGTGACAAGGTATCTCTGCATCGGCGGACTCCGACACATTGCAAATCCTATGGTCATCGTTTTTCTCCTGGATGAATATTTTGTGATCTTCTCACTCGCATTGCCATGACCGATTTCGGACAAAAGAACTGGAATGTCGAGCTGGTTTCCTATTCTGGTCTTGTCGACGTGTTTATTTGCAGATTCTCGTCACTTGTTGTCATGGCTGACAGACGTGTCGATGCATGGCCCTTTCCAGATTTTGCTCGTGCTCTGCATAAAAAAATGCAGATTGTCGTCATGCAGAGTTAGACACGCCTACCGAGGACACACGCAGATGCGCAGATATGCAGTCTGCAGTCTGCAGTATGCAGTATACAGTATGCGCTCTGCAGAATGCAAACACATCGACATGTCGACGCAGTGATGCCCAATTGCCAATTTGTCTGTTAGACCTCCACTTTCGGCAAGAAGCGGCAAAGAAGTGCCAAAATGGGACAACATACAAAACAAGATTGCTCAAAAGAAATATACAAACAGGATATCTCTTCCTTCGTCGTATGGCACAGAATAACGAATCGACGCCTCCAGCGCTTGTTGGATATTCTCACACCTCTCAAGGGTCCAATTGGCAACATGCAGACATACCATTTGTCCATCCAGGTTTTGTTGACAGTGTGCTTTCGTGTGATTTGTCTCTTCTCCACGAAAGCAAAGTGCACATATTTTATTTTCTTCCAATTTACACACCACAGCCGGTCTTTATTGTTCTTGGCATTTCTTATCCTTTTTTGTCTATTGTCTTCGGGCACAGGAGTTATGTACATGTTTTTTCCGTCTATTTTAAAGTGCAATGCCACCTTCCCCAATTATGCTTTGAGCTTGTACTTGAAGAGCGGCAGCCCCTTGACGCCAACGTCCACGCGGAACACGGCGCCGCCATACTTCTTGCTCGTTTCGCCGCCCTCGCCCTCGTCGTCCGAGGCCGTCGTAATGTACAGCTCTGTGCCGACAAACTGCGTGCAGGTGATGTTGTTCGTGGGCAGGCGGACCTCGCCGAGGATGCTGCCGTCCTTGCCCGAGATCTTGAGCACCTGCGCCGAGCCGTAAAAGGCGTGCCAGATGTTGCCCTCGACGTCGACGCGGAAGCCGTCGGGTGAGCCGGGGCCCGTGTGCTTGTAGTGGACGCGCTCGTTGGACAGGGCGCCCGTCTCCAGATCGTAGTCGAACGCGTAGACGGCGGCGTCGGTCGTGTGCGTGTAGTACATGGTGCGGTTGTCGGGCGAGAAGCCCAGGGCGTTGGGGATGGTCTGGTTCGGCCGGACCAGCGACATGGCCTTGTTGCCGGCCTCCACCAAGTAGAGACCGCCCTCGGGCTGGAACTCGCCCAGGTCGAACGACGTCATGGCGCCCAGCCAGAAGCGGCCGTGCGGGTCGGCGGCGCCGTCGTTGCTGCGCGTGCGGCCAAAGTCAATGGGCGCGCTGGCTTTCGTGAGGTCGCTGCTGTCCTGGTACTTTTGCAGGTACTCGTACTGGCCCGTCTTGCGGTCGAGCACCGCCAGGCCGTACTTGAGGCCGACGACAATCTTTTCGCGCGGGTCCACGCCCTCAATGTCGCCCGTCACCGACACCATCGAGTCCAGCTCCAGCGTGTGCAGCGACGAGGGCCCTGCGGCCAGGTCGACAGTGTGGATGCGCTTGTTCTTGATGTCGACAAAGCGCAGGCTGTGCGACTCCTCCTCGTAGAATGGGCCCTCGCCGAGGAAGCAGTGGAGGTTGAGGTACGGCTCTGTGACCTCCCAGACTTGGACGTTGCTGGCCATGGTGGGTGGGGTAGTCGTGGTGCTTATCGATGGTTACTGTGGTTGACGTAATTGGGTTGATGATGTCTGGTTGACCTTTTGATATCGTCGTCAGTCGGTGAATCGTCAGTTCTCGTGTTTTTTTTTTCTCTCTGTATTTCAAGAAAACAAGTCTTTTGGTCTGCTCCTTTTTATCCTCCGCCCGTCGAGGTTCGAGGTCCCCATCTATATACAGAGCTTTGGCCGGCCGTTTCGTCCGTTTGTCGTCCTTGATGCTAGTTCCGGCCCACCTAAGCAATTAGCGCAAGATACCGGCTGAATTCGACGGTTTTGCGCGTCAGAATGTCCGGAAGACGCCAAATAAGTCCGATAATAGCTGCAAAAACGCTGCAAAATGCAACAAAAACGCAACGCAGAGCTGTGAGACTGTTAAACGTCTCTGACAATCGGCCGTTCTGCATGCTTCTTTTGCAAACCCGACCCGCGGGCAGGGGAAGCTAAACATGACAATATAGCACTAAAAGATGCGGCCAACGCTTGCTGGTCGTTGTTTTCTCCGATTTTAGGGCCAATTGTGGTCTGTACCCCTCGTCGGACGTCAATCTTGAGAGCCTTGTGTTTTGTTCGATCAACACTTGAAGACTGAAGTCAGTTCAACATACAATTGAAGCTTCCAACGTCAAGACATAAAGAGCCAACGGCCCAGCCTTGCGTCCGGGCCGCCTTCGTGTAGCCTCGAGAGGCAGAAATCGAGAGGGCGGGCCGTGAGAATCGCGAATCTGCCCCGGGAAGCGGGCCTCAGATCCGGGTTGTTCGCCAGGTCAGGCTGTATTCTTGTGTCTTTTTTTCCCACAGGCCAACGGCCAGCGGCCAACATAAATCTCGCTTCCATTTTAAACGTTGTCTTTTTGGCTTTTCCTCATCGTAATTGCGTCGATTGATCGAATACTCTTTGCCGCTAGAACAGTGTCTTCCATCGTCGTTTTTCGAGTTGTTCTTTTTCTCCGGCAAAACTCCGGCCGATCTTTCTCCGAACCGAGCCACGGACTGGCTATCGTGTCTTTTTGCTCAATGCCTCATGGCCACGAGAAGAGATACGCCCACACATGCGATGATTGGTGTCTGGTTATCGAGAATCTGATAGAAAATGACGCAACGAAATATCAAACGGTGACAATTGCTTGCAGTTAGAGAGGACGATTATGAGTAAAAAGGGGTTCGTCCCATCGCACCTGCCCGCGAGCCCGCCTCCCGCACATGGCCCGCCATCCGCGCCTGCCTCCCACTCTCTTCGCACGTTTGAATCTCGACCATCCCACGCCTCTTTCCTAATACGGCAATTCCGTCTCGAACAACAGGCAAGAACACGCATCGGGGCTTTCCATTAGTGCATCTCGTTTGTCAGTACGAAGTATAAACGCCGCTCTTTTTTACCAAGTTTCTACCGCATCTCATTGTTCAAAAAGCACGTTCAGTATTGCTTTGATTTATACCCGTAGTTCTTATTCTAAAATTTCTATAAAATTTTGTTTCCTTTCTTACTCAAGTATTGGGACAAAAAAGACGCGATGTCCTCTTTATGAAGACAAAACAAGCAACAATTACGTAGCAAACCATCATGGCCATTGGTGATAATACAAAATTACATAAAAAAAAAAAACAATATCTCCCGAATGTCACGCAGACCGTGGTTCTGAATTGACAAGACGAAATATTCCTCCGTGAGCTATATTACGAACAGATAGATTATCATGATTTCATAATTCGACATGTCAAGGTCCAATCCGAAACAGCGCATTTGTAAAAGAAATACATGTTGAAATATACATGACTGTTGGTATCAAGGATTGTCGTGGAACGGGCAACTGTCACAGGTTTTGGATGCTCTTGTCAATTCCGATGTTGTCATATCACATCAGTGACCACAATGTCCGCGACCATAATTCTCGGACAACATATAAAAATAAATTTTGTCATGGTTGTCCAAGAAGACTGTGAGCATTTGGCAGAGCTTCCAAGTCCGATAGCTGTTTTTGTGCCAACATATGTTGACGCACCCCCACGGCCCTCTGCAGGGAAAGGGGAGACGACAAGGTGTTGGTGACAAGGTGGCGAAACGAGGCGAACATGCAGCTTCAGATGTCTCGACGTTGAATGGTATTTCTTTTTCTTTCCTTCCTTCTTCCTCTCCATGTGGTCACAAAACAAAGATTTTGTTGAATCCGACATTCTGTTTTGTACTGTCTACTCCGTACTCCGTGCTTTGTAAGAAGCCCCCAACGACCCCAATGGCAGTCCGTGCATCATTGGGGCTGCACAGACAGGCACAGACAGAGGCAAAAATACACAAAACAGGCCCGAATAAAAATTAATAAATAAAAACGGCCATCTCCGTGTGCATGGAATATGCAAAGAGGCACATAACACCGGCCGGCGCATTACTCTGGGACACCAGCTCTGCTTTGACTTCAACAGGACCGGACCGTGTGCGTCTTCTGCGCGCCGTGCCGTAGCCAGGATACTCTGCAGTGAGTTTACTTTGCTCGTCTTGAAAGCCGTGCGCTGGCTTCTAGCAGGTTTCTAGCAGGTTTCTAGCAGCTTCGCTTGCACGATGCCTCGCATACGATGATACGGGTAAAATAAGCGATATTCCTAGTCCTTGAGCTAGTCTTGATCTTTACGGGGTAATATGAGCATCAAACTTCAGGGAGAACGGCTTTGGCTGGGCCTTGCGCAAGACCGTTCGCAGGGAACAGAAAACAGAATACGGGAACATGAGAACAGACGAAACTCCTCAAAAAGCTCGAGCGCTTTGTTGATCGACACCTAGGAAGGCTGGTCTTGCGTATTTTCTCTTGCATATTCGTTTTCATGGATGCCATGGATGCCATGGATGCCGTGGATGCGTCCAGAAAAGACAAACGGCAAACAAGGGTCAACCTCAAAAGCGTCGTCTTTGCCCTCCTTCGAGACCCTTGTCGTTTCCCCAGGGTTCTGCCACACAAAACATCCAGCGTCCGAACCCAGCGAAATGATAGGGGAGTGGACGGCACTTGCACGATCTCTGAGTTTTATTTCTCCTTTCCAACGTAATACTATTCCGTATGCTTTTCTTTGAAATTCCAAAATTCCCATACGCTCTTCTGGGTTTCGGTCTGGTCATGACTGCCGAAAATGGCCTTGTGCATGAAAAGCACGAACAAAAGAACCCACCGGCTTGGGAAAAGAAGGGAGTGCCGGACCCAGAAACCAGGTAATAAGGAATAGGAGAAAGCCATCGGCATGACTAGCATGAAATAGAGGAAGAGCTCATAACATAGACGAGAGCCCTACGATCAAATGGTCCGGATGACGAGATATTGAGTTTTGGGATTTTTGGGGCTATGAAAAAGACGGTTCGATCCTCGTACGTGATACGGTGGCTCGCGGCACTTTTATTTCTTTGCTTCCTTTTATCTTTTGTGTGAGCACTTCGTACGAGCCGGGAACCTGGCAGCCTGGGTACGACATACAAGATACGCCATAACATTACGTTGTGCTACAAGTGACGCCATAAAGTGGCGGAAACTTCGGTGTGCGTCCTTGTTCTCGGGGCGTGTCAAGAAGATCTTTCAGTCTTTTTTTCTATTATCTTACTGGCAATTTTACTCAACAAAATTTCACGCCGACATCAAGATATAAACTATCCTGAGACGGCGAACATTTGGGAGATCTTGTCGGATCTGCCGAACTGAGCAACGTTGCCGGTTCTTGGCAAAGCGTTTGGGTTTTTCATACTCCTTACTTTCTATTTTATTTCATCTATTGTATCACCAGAGGGGCACGACAAGCTTGCTTTGGCATGCCAGCATCCCGCGAGCATTTAATGCAATCACCATTTTTGTCTCGTTCAACTTAAAATTCGACGTGTCTCACTCCGTATTTGACAATTGACAGTTGAGTCGAGACATCACCACTTTGTTCCGCGGAGATCACTGGCTTCAGCGCCTGTAATTTTACGTCGCAATTTGATGGTGGTGGCTCAAGCGTCTGTCCGGGCTTTTGGCTTTGACCTCTAACTTTCAGGCCAGCTTATTATCGTCCGGTGGAATTCTTGCTATTCTTTTCTTTCTTTTATTCTCTTCTCATCCTGTATCTGCAGACTACGGGAGTACAATGGCTACTGCCGGTACCTTCCTTCCCGAGCTGCATGCACAGCACAGGGCACCTGATGGCTCTGGACTGCTGTTGTTAATTCTTCTACGTCTTATCGCGGAGTACTCCGATACAATGTTGCAAGGGACCTTGATCTGAAGATGTTACTTGCCCTGAAAGTCAACGTTGGCTTTCTTTTCTCTTCTTTTCTCTTCTTTTCTCTTCTTTTCTCTTCTTTTCTCTTCTCTTTCATATTTTCTTTTTCGAAATTTATTTTCCTTTGCTTCCTTTTTCCCTCTGCTCGTCACCCACCATCTCGCAATTCTTTCTCTTTCCCCCCTGCTGTTATTTGTCTGTTGCTCGCCCTGTTATTTGTCTCTTCCTTCTCGGAACCTTTGCCGGTGGCCGTACCCCATTTTATCACTACAAAAGCCCATCGAGCCCCCCTGCTCCTGTCGTCACGCCCCAGTTATTTCTTAATTGGGTACATATTGATGGAGACCTGCTGGGACCATCTTGTCTCACTTTCTTGTTCTTTTTCGATTTAAAGAATTTAAAATTTATTTTGTTTTTCATTTTACCATCAAAACGCCCTGATGCCCACCATACCTCCTCCACCAAAATACAACCCCTGTCAAATACTCGACAGGGGTAGCAAGAATTGGAGCTCTTCCAGTCTCTCCAACGCGCCGTGCTCAGTAAAACACCATCACATCACCACATCTTCTGCCAGTGTCGTATGTTCACTTCTTAAAAGGCATCTTGAGTCTCAGCTCTCTCGGTCTCTTGGTCTCTTGCTTTCTTGCTGGCCAGCTGTTCACGATGGTAGCGCACGGCTTTCTTTTTTCGTCGCCTTCTCTGCATGGACCTTTTCTTCCTTCCTTTTTTTTTTTCTTGCCTTTCCCTTCCCATCCCATTTTTCTTTCCCTTTCGTTCTCGTTTCCCCATTCTGCTGCAACTGTGGGTTCCCACCCTGCCTGTATGACGGAGCATTCTCATCTTAACATCGCGTACCGAATAGAACGGTAACAATACATGTACGTGGGTTCCCTGTTTTTTCCCCTCCCGCCCAAAATACCAAAAATTGGCCCAAGACGATCCCTACCGCCCTTCCTTTCCTTTCTTTTTCTTGGGACGACTCCGGTAGCCTTGGGCAAAAACAGGTACAAGCTCACAAACAAGTTAGAGGTACGGAGTACGTCGTAAGTACCTGCATCTTTTCCAGAAAGCACCTACCCCCTGGCCATCTTGCAACCCTACCGCCCACCCACTTACGTCGTACTACTTATTACCATATGTGTGCTCAGTGTGCCTCTCTATCTCTCATCTTGCTTCCATTTTGTTGATGCTCCTGATGCTCACCTTTTGAATGGGCCCACTTCATAATCCAGTAACATAAGATGCGGAGATTGTGCGCGTGCGCGTATGTGTTTATTCAATTGTGCACAGGTGCTTTTGAGCTCGGAGTCGTTGTAAGAGTCCGCACCGGTACGACGTACTTTACAAAGGCACCTCGGACGAGACCTCTTCCTATCACAAATGTAATGTGTCGGCAGAACGAATGAACACTTTGCGAGGACCAGCTCCCCTTTCCCTCTGTTTGCCACCAATTTCCCACCTCCTCTTCAGAATCCAAACGAGCAAATGGCGGCCGTGGAGACGAGTCTTTTGAGAAGGGATTTGAGACGGGACGAGGGAAGGGGAAAGGCGAGAAACCCGCTATTTCCGATCGCAATTACACATTTCTCCTTCTCCTATTTGTAAAATAGCATTGCGCAGTTGGGTTTCTCGTTTCTCGCTTTTCTTCTCGCCATCCTTTGCTCTTTTGGCCTTCCTCTCGCCGTTGGTCTTTCCCATCTTTTCTTTTTCTGTTCCTACGTCGTGTGTATCACATTTTGGCTGCTCCTATTTTCCCCTTCTTGTCTAGCTTGGGGTCCATCGTAAGACTGCAAGACGGGGGTTGCCAAAAGACTAATTGGAAAATGGGACATGATCGCCCACGCGGCCAAACAATTATCTGGGGCCGTGCCACTAACGATTCTGCTCTCATTTGCGGTTTTGGTGGTGGCAGTGAGCCCATAGCTTGTCCTGGCCGTCCACTCATCCCTTGTAGCTTGTTTGCTTCCGTCGTACTCCGTACTCCGGATCGACTCGGTCAGGTGAACGCGTTACTTTTTGAGATTACTTTTTGAGATTTTCTTTCCTTTCTAAAAAAAGTAAGTAGCAGCTGTTGTGGCCCGCTCCTCCCTCCTCTATCTAGCTCCCTCCACTGTTGGGTAGAAAAAAAACCGGATATTACGAGAGAACGAGGTCCAGGTGAGATACAACTTTGCGTTGCGATCGGAGCCCACAGAGATGCTGCAAGAACAGTGACGTACGTACGGAGTACGACATAGGCGTGAGTGGACTACACAGCAGACATGCATTTTCAGAGATTTCAGAGATGCAGGTTTTGCTCGTTTGTCCGTCCCTCCGCGTACAAGCATCGTACGGCAGGAGTGCTTTAGCACTACAAAGGAAGGATGAAGCGCAGCGTTCCCCGTGGTCCGCCCTGGCCGTTCATCCGAGCAGCGAATAATCTTTTGTTTTGGCACGCAGCACCTGCTGCATTTTATGGTTGAGGGCAGGGTGTCCTCGTGAATGCCGGATGTCGTGTGTGCTCGGTTTGTCTTGATATTGCAGAATCGAATACAACGACGGGAGCCTGCATTGTCTTGCAGCACGGGTGCATTCTGTGACTGTGCGAGGAAGACCTCCACACGCCCTCATAATATGTACTTGTAAGATACATGCAAGTATCTGCAGTGAAATAGCACTCCGTATGTGCAATGTTATTCCTGATATTCCACTCCGCACGGAACACGGTAGCGTTGCCTCTCTCTCGTCGCTCAAGCTTGCCCTATTTCACAAGTTGGTCAGCCGACAAGCCGCCCGTTCGCAGAACCATGGTTGCATACGGTTTGCCGGAAAGCAATTACCTCCACGGGCCGTTAAGGCGGCCAGCCGGCAGGCATAGAGTCTCGTATGAGGAGTAGTCTTGCCCTGTGTCAAGCACGCGGAGGATGCATCTTGCATTGTTGATGAGAGCGTTGCTTGGAGGACAGCTCCAGATGTCGTGCGGAGCACTTGTTGTAAGGGGCGCACCCGTGTTGTGGCCCAGCTGTGATACGCTACAAAAGTGGCAGTGATAATGAAATGGAAATGAGTTGACCCGGAGGGAGCTGTGAACGCCTTGGCCCGGCCGACTGCCTCGATAGTGGAATGTTGTGTTGCTTTTCGAGCAATAATACTCGGTGTATTTGCACCAATATGGTGATGGCGTGCTCTCGAGCCCCGTTCCTGTCTTGTTTGGCCTTATTCGGAGCGGTGATATTGCACAAAAGAATACTTGTCTCGCTCCTTGCAAGTACGACGTATGAGCAGCATCAATGCCACGAAGGCCTCGGTGCCGGTCAGATCGTGGTCACCTGGACCAAGTTTGTACTTGTACGGAGTATGTCGTACACAGTACATATATTCGTTTGACGTTTTCTGTGTGAGAATCGAATACGCCGTAATTTAACACATAATCAAATATGAGAATGGGGCCAATGAGCGATCAAGCCCCGTGTCTCGCTCTGGCCTGTTCCTGGCCAGACCCGAGCCCTATGTGAGAGTGCGTGGCGTAGTGCACGACGGGGAGGTCAGGAAAGGCCTCGCGCTGCTTCGGGCCTGGCCGAGCCAGCTAGCGCTGTCAGTCTGTTTTAGCCCTTGTTTGTTTGAGTCAGGCCAGTGGGTATTTTGGTGGCCGTCGGAGAGTTTAAAGTGCTTGCGTTAGGCGTTTGGCTGTGCTTGCAACGGCTGTGTCTTAGCTGCATTCTTTGTATGAGTTCTGGGACAGGCCAAGCCAATGTTGTTTGTGAGGTTCTGAAGAGAGGTCTACTTTGTATCATGATGACAAATGATGACAATGATGGCAACTGAACGAACCTCGGGCTCAGATATTTGTTGTTAGCTTCTGATCATATGCCATCGGAACACTAGCTCCTCGCAATGTTCGTGGTATCTGTGCAAGTCCTAGTGAAATACGCAAACGAGATTGCATGTTGACACGATTGGCGATCTAGAAACTGACTCTGCCAGACCGAATGGAGCAGCCCAGTGCCACACGTCGTATTTTGCCGTGGCGTTTGTCGCTCTGTTGGAAGTCCGGTCAATTGTTGAGATTGTTTCCCGATCCTGTGCCCTATTTTGTGTGTTGCCCTATGTGATGCTGCAAGATATTTTACACTTTGTTGTAACAATGTGTACTTGTATTTTTGCCCTTTTGTCTTAATGTCGCATCCGTTTATCGTTTCATTCGCCCAGACAATATGAAAGAGACAGCACATAAAGACAGCGCACAAAGTGCTTCTCGGCAACAATATTGCTACCGGTTTGCCACCCCCAACACCATGCAGATTGACCACATGGCCGTGGCACATGCAGCAGATGGCGGAAATGTAGCCCGTCTCTGTCAAAGAATAAAATTGCAGGCAATTTCATCACTGTCACCGAAAGCCAAGTTGGCTTCCCGTTTTCAACATTACAGCCATATTTGTCGTCGAAGAAAACGACTCCGCGCCCAGAGCCTCTTTTAACAAGTGGATGACCGGATGAACCAAGTCCTGCAATCTCACGGAATCGATATGAGATGGATGATGCCTGGCGTATTGTTGCCGTCTTGATCCGAGTGGGTGTGGCGTTAAATTCGAGAAGCCACACGTATGTGCAGTTCGCGATGTGTTGGCCCCAAAGTTTGTTCTGGTTGCAACACACCATTGGAGTTCCGCCCTGTTTTCTTCGGCGGCCCCCTTTGTCCGACATTTTTTTTTCCTATTGAGTAATTTGTTTAAATGTCGCTGTCCTTCACCGTGTCCCTTTTCTTGTATCGGTGTTGATGCCTTATGGAAACCTTTCCACTCTCACACTTTACCCAAATACATAGCGGTGAATGGGTGTGAAGAGCCCAAACAACCACACAAAATGGCGACGTCTGCAGGATCAATGAAACAAAGCCGCGCTAACGATGCTTGAGACCTGCAGGCTAGACGCCAACGCCACGCATCCGATGGTATGGGAACTTCGAAAGGGAGGGCGGAGGTGGTCAAAAGGAATGTGGCCACAGATCCGGCCGCATGTGTTTTGAGGCAGGCGGTCTCTGACATGCACATTTTTCTTTCCTTTCTTCTGTTTCTTTGGGTGTGTTCTTGAGTGCCCTGGAGGGTCACCTGCATATGCACATGGACAGACCGTGGCCTTCTTTTGCTGTCAAGATGGCGTGAAATACCTGGACCGTGCTGCTATCCACACTGGAAGCAAAGGTACTTTCAAGCTGGCCCACCATATGCAGCATGACGACCAGGTTGACTGGGGCCTAGGCGGGATTTATGGGGGTACAGCTGCAAAACTGCATGCATGTACAACGTAGCGAGCGGAGAGCAGAGGATGAACTGCACGTTGCTCCACTTTGTGACGCGCTCGTTCTTATTCTTGTATCGGCAGAGTCTGCAGCATGCACGTTCGGTTTGGGTACGAGTCGGTATGGCTGATGGGCTGCAGCCCAGCCCAAAGAACGGTGAGCATCTGCAAGCAAATTGAGGCGCGACAGGGGTGTTGCAGAGAGACCATGCGCAATCGCGAGCAAAGAGAAGCACAAGATATTGTGTTAGGCCTCAATGCGCGGACCTTGAGGCAATATATTGTGTTTTCCCGCATCTCGGTTCTTCCTTTTTTTTTGCTTCCTTTTTCTGGCCTCCTTTCGCTCTCTCTCAAGATTTGCATGCTCGTGGGCCATTGAGTGGTTTCGGTGGATGTAAAATGAAAAGAGGAATGTTGGCTGCAGGACCGATGCTCGGCGCATCCGCAAACCGAATTGGTTGGAGCGGTGAACAAGACTGATTTGGATGTATGGGCATTGGATGCATATCGAGCCTCGTGCGTATCTTACGTCGGAGATGCAGTGATGTCCCGTTGTTCTGCAAAAAAACCTGCGCTCTCTGAGATTCGACGCTCTTTTGCTCTCTTGCTCTTGATCGGCAGCCGATCCGCAGCCCTGGATATCGGTCCACCAAGGCGGGCCACCATTGGACGGACGTTGCAATGCAAATTCCTCTTTTGTGCTTGTGTGTACCTTGTCAATCAAGCAGTAAGCTTGCCTTTGCACGCTTGCCTTGTGTGGCTTACGTCGTAGATACAGCAGCGGGTGTTCATCATTAGGGCGCCAGGATGGTGATCGCTATTGGTCTTGCTTGTCAACTTGTTGGTTCGCGTCGAGTCTGTAGTGATTGTCGTCGATAGTTGGTTCTCATGTGTCTTTGTTTTGTCTACGTTTTCATTCCCCTGGTAGTGACCGTTGTTCACGACTACGATAAAGTGCAGGGAAGGAAAGGGCCATGGGCATGCTCGTCAGGCAGGAAATTTCGAGTGCGCGATGCAGGCATTGGCGCCCAATGCTGCGTTGCTCTTGCCATTTCGAGAGCATCAACTGCATATGCAAGAAAGATGCAGCAGGGGCAGCCGTGATGTGTTGAATACAGAAGCAGTCAAGGTGCGAAAAGGCTGAGAAGGGAAAGTGCAAATGCGCGCTTTTAGCAAAGGGCAGTCCGAGAAGGCAAGAACACCCAGCCAGCCTTGGGGCTGTCTCGACAAATTGATCTTTGGAGGCAGTGACGTTGGTTCGTTCCTGCCCCCCGCCTCATCTCGTGTCCATGCAAAGGAAAGAGCGGTAACCAATGTGATGAGCAGGCACGAAATATCTGACATGCTTGACTGCAAGCTTCTGCACGCTATTGCGTACTTTCAACTACCTTTCTGGCCGACCCGGCTTCCGCATGTGGAAAGGATGGATCGTTGTTACGGAATACATATTGTACATACGACATACATGTACGTGACCAAAAAAAAAATTCCAAAGAGGGCAATATCAAGGTATTGCCACATACTTCGTCCTTGTTCCGATTGTGTCTCGCGCGGTTGCTCCTTCTGAATTCGGTGAGGATACGGCAGTACTTTTGCGTTGCGAGATGCGTCGTTCTTTCCCGAAAAGTTTGTTACTGCTTTGAAAAGACTGACACCGCTTGCTCTTTCCTTTTCTACAAAATTTTACTTTTGAGGCAAGAGACTGGTTCCTTCCTATTCGTAGATAGTCCTTGTAAACAGTGGATGTACGTGATGAACTCCTCCAACTGCGTTTTTCCCCACCTTGAACCTTGTCATCACCATCCTCCCACCGCCTTGCCCTTTCATCACCCCATCAATTTTCGTGTCTCTCTGGCTTTTGCGGTGAGGCATCACAGCCACCGTCCTATTTCGCCAACAAAGCCTCTCCAGTCCCCGTGGTTTCACGCAGCATCCCCTCGAACTGCGCGGCTTTGTACTCCAAATGCGACGCCACTCGCCGACTGTCGACTTCGGCCCGCTCTCGCATCCCATAGTAAAGAGGTTCTGAATCTATCTGACCGCTGGTCCCGTTTGAATGACAGAACGGTGTACGAACACGATACATGGTAAGTGGGTTTTACGCAGTAAGCTGTCGAGGCTGTTTAGCTTCTTTTTTCTTCCCATACAGGGATTGTTGGCAAGCTCGGCACCAACATGCAAGTGTGGCGTATTGTCCACTCACAATACAACCTGCGGTGCGTCAACAACAAACTCACCCAGCCTCGTTTTACTCGATACTCCGTATGTGTGCTCGCCTTATCTACGACGCACATCAAAGCCCAATATTGCCTATTTCTGGACGGAGTACGGAGTGCGATGAGCCCTCTATCACATACAGGACAGAAAGTTCACTGGTACATTTCTCTTGTTCTTCAGCGCACTTTTATCTAACGGAATAGAGTATGGAAAAGTTGCTTCAGCTTCACTTTGACACGCCACACAATTGTACAAGCACTCCAGCTCGAAAAGAGGCCCGACGAAAACCAGCAACATGGCGCTCGGAGACGCTGGCGATGCTGGCTTTTGTGACACATCAGTTCATATGCAATCTGGGTAAGCAAAATGACGAGAAGAACAAAAATGTCGGCCGGAGAAATTGAGGTTGGGGAAATAAAACGCAACGCTAATTACGGAATGAGAAGCCAAAAAGGACCCACGAAAACCGACAACCAAATACAACCAACACAGGCACGTCGTACGGGGCTGCTTGGATGCTGAGAGTGTATGACAAGTTTTGCGGAGAATCAAAATGTGCACATGTCCATACTCACTTGCACGGATCTAGTACTTTGTACAAGCATCTTACAGGTTGTCTAGAGCATGATCCTGGACAACGTTTCCGGCTGCCAAATCGATACAGCCAATCGGCAGCATGCGAACAGGCTTTTAAAAACATTCGCTTTGCGATTGTGCACACAAACACTGTGCTCCAGGACGACTGTCCTGCCTCTCTAACAATTGTTGTCCCCTCACGGCCACTACCAATGATGCAGGACTCGCAGAAGAGGCGTTATTGAACGGAGAGTTGGGATTTCGGCACAGTTTGTTCTTTCGTCCATCCCCAATCTCGACCTCCGGTAGCTTTGTACATACGGTTGTGTGTGCAGAGCAAGACGCCTCGTGAACAGACCGAGAACGGAGGGTACAGGTAGCAGGCGCACATTTTTTGCCATGACTCTGGGCACGAAAGCATTTCCAAAGTCCAAGTGTGACAGCCATGCCAACATTCGAACCCTACAGACTTTTCCATTCATTTACCCCCAACACTGAACTAGCGCCTCGGTCGCATCCCCGGGACCGTCGCCGTGAAGGGATGGGCAGGCCCGCCCCAGGCGCGTTCCCTATTTGCCGCGTCCCGCATGTACCCACCACCGCCTGGTGCATGAGCTAGACCACGACCGTTGGGTGAGAAGCAAAGTCCCCAAACCAATCTAATACAAGGAGATTTTGCCTCTGTCCTGGCGTGCAGTTCTCATCACATCCAGACATATTATCAGTCCAGTGATCTCAAGAACAGAACACCATCGCTTATCCACAAGCCGTCTAATGAAGTACTGTTGGTTGTCTGGTCTGTAGCAAAACAGCAGGATGATAGTGGCGGTTCTGGGATTACAATTTCCATCATAATAGCCTTGTTCTTGTTCTGTTGCTGTGGGCTGGATCGACACCAAAAAATCGTCGATGAAGACGCCTCTTTCTCTTCACCGCCGCCTCTCCCAAAAAAGCATGGGTTAAACAGGCAACCAGGGCACGTGCAAAGAAAAAAGAAGGCACATATCTCGCACATGCAGCCTCTTGCAGCTTTCGAGATGGGCACTTGTCTCGACTTCGTCACCGCTGCCTTACCGCTGCTCCCGCCAGCCCACTTATACCAAGCTATGTTCACCAGTTCCCCGAATAGCACAACGAGCCAACTCCTTCCAACGGGCAATCTTCATATTGCCCCATACGCTAGCAAACACTATGCCAATGCAGGCTACAACCTTACGCCAACGAAGCCACGCTATTCCTCCTGTCGACAAAGATATCCGGTCATGCACCCTCTCAAACTTTGTCCGTCAACACGGAGACAGCACAAACTGACCAGGATGTGCGGACTGGCCCGTTGTATCTGTGGGAAAGTGCTGCAGACTTGCATTGCCTCCTTGTTTTTGCACTGAAAAGAGAGCACGAAAGACTGGAAGTAAACAACTTGTGGAACGCGATACAAAGTATGGTGCATGAACTTGCATGCTCTCTGTCCCAAGTGCGCATCGTGCAAATGACACAGAAAACTTCGGATTTTCTTGAACACTCGGCCGGGCCAAGATTGTCTTCCTTTTTTCTTCTACTTCTCTGCCAATGCTGGGCAAACCGCCTGACATTGGGCAATACGTCGTACGAAAATGAACACTGCGGAAGTCGCGCTCACAAGGTATCTGTGGCAGAGAGCGTCATCCGCATCGCGCTAGCATTTGACCCCTATTCCAAACTGGTCAATCGGTCCTGTCACAATTCAAAGGCGAAATACACGTCGCGTCGACAAAAAGCTGTGCCCATTGCCACTATTTCTCTTTTTTTTCCAGCAACCCAAGGGTTTGCAAGGATTATTTCAGACGACAAGCTGGGGGACCTAGCCCTTTAAAAGGAAACCATTTTTTACTGGCCATGCGACGTATCTTACGTTGTCAGAGAATCTTTTCCGCCATTTTTGTGGTTGTTGTAACGCGTGTTGTTACGTGGAAACAGGGCGATTTCCCCATCTCCTCGTCAATGAAAACCTGCCGCGAAAGAACTCCCAACTGACCGAGATGGCCAGGTCCCAGTGCTGAACCAATCGCACCAACCCGGAGGAACTGGCCAACATGTTGTGACGCCACAGAACATCTAGAAAGAAAAGGGGGGGAAAGTGACGGTTAAAACATGACTGGTGAAGCAACGCGGCATCCTGTTCCCAAGCCTGGACGCCTCTCTCTGCCTCCCCGTCACTTACACGGTATCTTGGCCTTTTGCCAGTGCATGTCATGGGTGAAGGGCACAAGCGGAGGTACAAACAGTGTGTAAGCAAGGTCATTTAAAACGTGGAGCTCAGCGCCATTCACAGAACAAACGATGCTAAAGTTTGGCTTGGATACACCATTCTTGGAACTCACCATTTGATGCTCCAGGCCAGCTCTGGGTGGAGCTTACAATACTCAAACTCGTTTTTCACTTTCGAGAGCTGCTGGCTTCACAAAAACCACAGGAACATCACCAAATCTTCACCATCCCCCCCACGTTCCAGTGCAAGCTTTTCTTCGTGTCTTCCTCTTTTTATTATTCCTTCACTTCCCGCTCGCTTTTTACATTTTCATCAGAGTTTTTCCACGAGCACGACACGACAATGCTCGGCAGACAAAAGAGTGACATGGTGCTACGAGAACACAACAGGGGTAGAGAAGACTTGGGGAGTACATAGTACTTAGTCCTTGCAGGCAAGTACTCCGTATCCGACCGACCTTCCAAGAACCAAACTGGGACAAGGCAGATCCATAGCACTGGCAACCCCCCACCCCCTGCTAAATTACGACGTATTTGCATTTTCTTTTTCTTCTCTTTCCCTTTTTTTCGAGCCTTGCTCGATGGGGTACGGAGCATTTTATCTATCATATTATTTTTTATTACCGACAACCAGAAGCATGGGAAAACAGAAGGAAGGTGGGAAGATTTTCTTGTTTATTTTTGTCAAGGCACAGCCTGGCCAAAAATCTTTCCCCTCTGTTTAGTTTGGTCCTTTCTGACCATCCGTCATCATCCCCCATCCCCATCCTGCATTCAGACCCATTCATATGGCTGCTCCCGCTTTAGTGCTGCAAGCTGTTTGACCACTCCAGAGCCACTCACTGCACAAGGCTGCACTTCAGTACGATGAGTGGCTAGTTGTTGAACCGTCCATCTCATCCCGCCCCCATCGACACAACGACTCAAGAACCACCAGCCACTGGCCAGCCAAGCACGGGAGAACCTGTTCGTACAGATATCACCACAAAGAAAGTAACGCAGAGCCACAGAGGACACGCGCGTGCTCTCGTGAGATGGTGTGGCCTGCCCATCCGCCCTTCTCCCACGCCGCCACACCCACTCGCTGATCGGCTTATACGGAGTCTTGACTCTGAACAGTCGGACCCAGTGGGCGCCCCTGTGCCCGAATATTGCTGTGCGTGCTTGTCTGCTGTTGGGGGAGTGGCTGCTTCCAGGCTCCTGTTTTTATCGATACCCCTACCCAAGCTTTCTTTACCAAAACATACCCCCCAGTCTCTCTCTCCTCACGGTTTCTACTTCCCCATATTTCATTCTGGACTTACCACTTCTCGTCCTCATCATATTCTTCTTCATCTTCTCTTGAGCCTTCATTTTTATCCTCTACTTATCCTAACCTTTGGTTTTTTTTTCACTCTATCAACAACTCGCATCATCGACGTCTAGTCTTCTTTCGCCCTTCACCATCCTTGCAAGATCAACACCACCGCACTGTCATAACGCGCTTAAGATCACTCAACAGTTGGCATCTGCCCACGCCTTCGATCCTTTGGAGCTCACTTTTTCAGTTCTCTAAGCACCCTTTCGATTCTATTTTCCTTCGTTTTTATGCTTTCTCACCGAGCGGCTCAGCGTAGCCCATAACTGGATCACGGCCTGCGCCCCTTCTTCACAGCCTTACGGGTTCATCAGCGTTGATCAAGCCTATCATCATAGCCATCGCGATAAGCTCTTTGTCGCATCTTCTTCGGTTGTGATTTTAACACCTTCGGCACTTTTTCAATGATCTTTGTTTGTAGCTTTACCAGGCTTACTTAATAGCAACAGCAACTTGGGGCAAGAATAGCTTGCTCGTTATTCTCGTCTCTTCTCGACATACTTTGGCCCTTATGTATTTCCTCCCATCTTGGGTTGCTCGCTCGTTTCCATCACAGACGACATCAACAACAAAACCAGCTTGTGTCGGAGGCTGCGCCCCGTGCACTTGACAGACTAATCTGCGGCCTCGAAGAACAAGGCAGCTTTCTAGCTCATCAAGCAGTCACAAACAGATCGAGATTTCGGGTGCTTGTCAAAGACGCCCACAGCTTTCGCCCTGGCGGTCGACACAGTCCTTTGGTCATCCAGCGACCGGCAGTGTAGCCAGTCAACCCTCTTGTGTGCTGCATCCGCCGCCACTGCTTTGAAAAGGGGCGAATCGAGCTCAACAGGAGCAGGTACAGCAGCCGACGACTCGACAGATTGGCCCGCGACTGAGGGCGCAATCATCGTGGCATCCTCAACGACGACGACAACAACAACGAAGAGGACGGCACTGCTTAGGCAGTCACGGTCAGAGGCATCCCTGCCAAGTGCTCGACTTTCCGGAGGAAAAGTGGCCGCCGACGACACTATTTTTGTTGCGACTCCAGCAGCTCTCTTCGCTGCTTCGGGCACGGCATCTTGCGAGCAAAAGCAGAAGCGAAAATTGACCGGAGACCTTCCCAACCTCGAGCTCGGGCGCGAGCCCAGGGCGTTTCTTGCCGACATTAGGGAAGAGGAGAGCGGCCGATGCCGCGGTCTTTATGACCAAGGGCTGCAGAACGACAACCAAACGCTTTCGATGTCCCAGCAGGCGTCTGCGCCTCGTCCTGACTCCCACCACCGCACCTCTTCGGACGCCAAGCCGCCTCCCATCACCCCCAGAAACATCGCCAGCTCTGATTCGGTTCCCGTTTCTGTATCCGCCACGAACGATCGTCTCTCACCGACTGCTTCGCAAAACGGGGAACCCCAGCGTGTGCTCTACCGCAATGAGCAGAAAGGCATACGGCCTGCCGAACGAGGCCATATCACCAGCACAGGCAGCGACTATTCAGCAGCCGACGATCACAAGTACAATACAGCAAGACACTCGGATCCAAACAGCACAGCCAATAGTCCCAAGGGGACGGCAGGCGTCGTCGGGAACAGTGCCCATCCCGGGCCAATAACGAGCACCATGGCACAGGACCGGGAAGGCGGCCAGCCGGACAGCAGACCGCCATCGGCAATGGCGGCGACGGCGACAGTAGCACTGGGGACTGGCACAGACGACCGAACGGCACAGCCGGCTTCCTCTCGAGCACTCGGTGTGCACAACATTCTAAATCCATCGGAGGCACAGGCAGCGGTAGCGGTATACAACAGTCCGGTAACGGGGCCGAGGACGTCATCGAGGGGAAACGCTGGGATGGATACGGGAGAGTCACGCACACTGCCAAGGACAAGACCAAGCAGCGCAAGCAGCCCTCAGATCGGATCGGCATCGAGCGCATCCAGCACGCACCATGGCCGAGCACAACAAGGCCACGCACCGCCACCGCCGGGATTTCCAATGGGCAGCGGCAATAGCGCGGGTCGGCCGCATGGCCCGCCTAGTTTTGCGCCTGTTAATTACGGCCCTAGCCCTGGTCCCGGGTACGGTCAGCAAGTTTCTGAGGAGCCCGGCCAAGCACCAAATACGACAAGAAGCCCAGGAATGGGATTCGTGCCGCTATCTGCAGGCCCCGGGTCAGACCAGGAATCATCACCCCGGGTCGGACACTCGCACATGACACCCTCTTTTGGGTCTCAGCCTCGCCGTATCCTGACCCCGAGATCGCCACGTCGGTCGAGCCTTGGGAGAGGCATGCCGAGCATGGGTGCACCAGGAAGCCAAAATCCTCTGTTCCCCAGGAGGACAGAGACTCCACCGGTGCCGCCCATCCCTCCTCCGAATCGGCTGCACCAGAGCATGAGCGCTCCCAGCATGGGTCCTGGGTCTGGGCCAGCCTCGGGGCCATCCCCCGGGCCGAGCTCAGGATCTGGCCCGGGACAGATGGCCGGATCGGTGCCGGGATCCTACTTCCCGCCACACGCAACAGGAGGAGGCCCGCCGCCTTCGATGATGACGGGCGAAAGCCCGCAAAGGTCGTATGCGCAGCCGTATTATCCCAACGAAGGTGGTGGACGAGGGGGCTGGCATGGAGCAGGAGGCCCCGGCGAGAATCGCGGCCCACCCGGACAACCACATGAATCGCACCAGCAGCAACAGCAGCAGCAGCAAGAGGGTCAGCAACCACCACGCTTTCCATTCCCTCCCGGCCAACGACAAGGTGGTTTGGCGACAGACAATCCTCCAAACCGCACGGTATCAGCAAGCAACGCGCCCACGGGCAGCAGCGAGGGCCCTTGGGCAGGTCACGGCGCGGGTGTGGGAGGCCCAAATGCTGGCTTGGGCGGTGGACGGTCTGTGTCCATATCTGAGGGGCAGCAGTATATCACGATTACGCCATCCAACGGCGAGGAGATCCGCGTTCCCGTGGATGTGCATCAGGCATCAAAACAGGCAGACGAGAAGCGACTTCGAAACGCGGGTGCATCGGCACGATTCCGGGCCCGGAAGAAGGAGAAGGACCGCGAGGCACAAATGGGCATACAGAGGCTGGAGGCAATGAACCGCGATCTGCAGAAACGGAACCAGGAGCTGGAGGCCCAGCGGGACTTTTATCGCAACGAACGGAATAGATTGAGGCACATTATGTCACAGTCGCCAACAATGCGCGAATACGTCGAGTCGGGACCGCCGAGCCCAGCATCTACGTCCTTGAGCGGCCGATCGTATGTGGCCGAGGGCAGCCCGATGACCGGTGGCAGTTCTCAGCACCCGCCGCCAGTTGCACAACACCCACAGGCTCCTCAACAGCAACAACCACCTCCTCAGCTACACCAACTGTCCCAGCAGGCACCGCAACACCATGCTCGATCCCACCTTCAGCAACACCCGCAGCATCCTCAACACTCGCAGGCGCCTTTGTACCCGCCAATGTCCACGGCGCCTGAGTATTCCGGACCTCCGCCAGCACATCTCTCGGGCGGCCCGGAAACCTCTGGTGCCGGTATGGAACGACCATCTCAGCGTCGTCGCACAGACTCAGGGCCCAACATTGAATACTACACGCCCTCGCATACCACCTCTGCTCCTCCGCCTGCAATGATGCCTTCGTCTCTGCCGCCACAACTGCCGCCCGCAGGATCGTCTCGTTTCCACAGCATGAGCCCGTCACCGCTATCGGGGTCGCCGAGTAACCCGCGACTGCCGCCGTTGCGCCTAGACGCACCCGGGAGCAACCCAAGCAGTGTGGGTGTTGGCGGCGGCTTGGGCACTGGCCCACCAACCCCCGAGCTCGCTCACGGCGGTGTGTCAACCATGCCTATCCCACAACAATACCCGCCGGCAACCACGACGGGCGCGTACAGTCGACCTTACGATACCGCTGGCTGGGCAGCCGATGCTCCGCCGCAGCCCTCGCAGCATCCTCCGCCGGATTCAGGGTATCAAAGATAGGCGGCGCCGTCACCTCTGTCCTCCATTCCCTTTGCGACTCTTACCACGCTCATTTCCTGTCTTTAGTCTGTGGCCTTGGTCTTTATGGCATGACCGTTTCGGATATGCTCCCACGCCACAATCACTGTCACTCCCTACCGATCAACTTATTTCATTTGTTGTCTCATGCATCAAATTTTCAATGGGGCATAATACATCCCCTTATCCACTCATTCCCACTCTCGTCGAACATATCCACTCATTTCCGCCATCTCATTTCTCTCGTTTCACCTATATCTACATCCACCCTACAGTCCACACTCTACACTCTACACTCTACACTCTATACTCACTCATACCTCACAACTCGACACTTGTCGCCCTTCACTGCATGCTCTGGAAGCATCCCACACTATTTCACACATACTACACCCTTATTTAATAAACTATTAGAATACCGAAGTTTAGCACCGGGCTATCTTCGCTTTCATCCTCGGCTGAGGATTGAAAAAAGGGAACAAAACAAAATACTGTACCGACAGGGGTTTGGTAACTTGCTTCTAGACGAGCATTTGGCATCACAAAGCCGGGCGACTGGCTGCTTTTGGTTTTGTTGCAGGCCGTGTTTCTTTTTGACTTGGCTTCCTTGCGTCTGTGTTTTTTAACTGCACGGAGTTGCACTTTTCATTTGTTATCCTGTCATCTTATCATATTTTGTCTCTTGTCTTTTGTCTTTTTGATCTCTATATCCCCCATCATCTCACCATACCCTCCAGATACTCTCACCTAAACCTACGTTTGCTAGACAGCATCTGGATTCAACATACAAGCAGCGAAGCAATTTGCAAAAGATTTGAATCCTTGCTTTTCTTGCTGCTCTTGTTCTTGTCTCTCGTCCCTCCAAATATTCCTCATAGCCCACCATCATCCCCAGATACCACCAAAAAGCGCACAGCGAGTCCTGTCATTTTTCTGTCCATCCTTGTCTTTAACTTGTATTTGCTTTCTAATTTCCCCCTCAATATACCCACCTCGGTCGATTATCCCAGCTCTATTCTCGTCGTTTTTTCTGCTTCCATCTACCAGATTGTCTATTACCGAATTCCCCCTTTGCGTTTTCATCTTGTTTTCCGTTGATTTTTAGCTGCTTTTGGGTTCTGCTGGGTTTTTTCTTGACTTGTTTATTTTATTTCCACCTCATCGAACATTGGTTTACATCGTCTGCAGAGCAATCCGGCCAAACATACAGAGGGTCCAACAGTACCTAACACAGTGGAAGAAGAGTCGCCCCTTGTAAAAGAAGGGTCTCGGAGCAAACAAGGTGTTCCGTTTGTTTTTGTTGACATTCCGTTTTCTTTTTTTTTGGTCTTTTTTTACTTATTTCCTTTGTCATCTCTTTTCGTTTTACCTTGGTATATCTGGCAGGTTCTACACGGTGTTGGATGGAGTTGAACTATATTACTGACCGTTGTCATCCTCTCTTGGAAAATGCACGGCAGCGGAACTGGGATCTTTTTTGTTTTGTTGTGCTTTTTTTTTCGTTTTGCTTCTTCTTATTCTTATGGGGATCAAAGGGACACACATTATCTACACAGATTGGAACAAACAAACATATACCTATTACTTTATTGGATACCCTTACTCGCGGCCACCCGGATAAACTTGGATACTCTTTAATCACAGATAAACACTTGATTAAACGGACGACAAAATCACAAGGTGAAAGAATTTCGAGGAAGAAAAAGAAAAGAAAAGAAATAGAAGAAAGAAAGAAAGGGGCCGTTTTTGCACTGTAAACAAATACAGTGCTCTTATACAGTGTGTTGTCTGTACACTGTGTGGGGCACTTTACGCGACTTCGTCACGTCTTGCATGCGAGGTCGAAAAAAAATAGAGCCAAGATCCTGGCTTCTGCCTAGCACAGCAAAAACACCGTTTTACTCCAGACTCTCAACTGTTTTTGTTGCGAGAAGCCGCTTGATCGCTGAGGCCATCCTACTTTTGTCGGTTCCCTCATTTTATTGGGACCTGAGACTGGAAGGGCCGCACATGAAAAGGCTGGCCTCAAAAGCAGAAACCTGTTTTGAAGAGGCAAAAGGACGACAGACAAAGTCAACATCCAAAGGATGAAGCACTAGATCTTGACCTCACTCGAGGCCAGTGCTCTCGACTCGACTTTGACTTGATGTATCGCCTTTTGTCCTTTATTCTTTTTCAATACCTCTCACTTAGACACAATATGGACGTCCGCCTCCACGATTCGGCCCTCAGAGGCCCTCTATCTCATTCAGAAACAGAAACAGAAGCAGACGGCAACGAGCAGCGCGGAACGCACGAGAGCAATTCCCATTTTGACGGGTCGGGGTGCGATATGGAAGGTGTTGAGGCGAACTTTCAAGGCAATGCCGGCTTTAACGTCGACGCCGAGATTAACCGTCTTTTCTTTGACAGCGGCGTCTTTGACACAGGCCTCGACAATCAGACTTCCCTTCATGTCAGCGGCAGCGGCACCGCCAGCGTCGACGCCAGCGACGCCGACATGGACAGTCTGTTTGGCGGGCTTGATGATGAGCCACCACTTCAAGAAGAGCAGCACCCGCCGGCCGCATCCCCTTTCGCGTTCCCACTGACTCTGCCTGTTTCAGAGCTTGTGTTTCCGCCGACCGGCAGCATTGAGCAAACATGTGACGTTAGTACTCTCCACCAGCACACACAGCAAGATCAGCAGAAAGAGGAAGAAACGGGGCAAGCACAAGAACCAGACAGACACGAGCAGCAGGGCGAACTTGGACAGAACGGGGAGGGTGGGCTACTGTCGCTAGGCTCCGGTCTTGACTTCACGCTCGATTTTGACATGCCTCTTGACTTTAACTTTGATGGCATCGTCGATATTGGGCAAGCTGTCGAGGCGTGGATGGCACAGCAGGCAAAAGAAACAACAGACGCGGCAGCAGAGAAAGAAAAGGAAAAAGAAAAGGACGCCGAGACAGAAACAGAAGAAACAGAAGAATCACTAGAGGCGCTCGTTCTGTCCAGACTTGTCCCGCTTGTAAACACAAAAACAAACACAAACACTGGCTTGCCCGCACCAAATGCTGCTGATATTCGCGGGCAAACCTCCCAGGCTTTTCTGCAACATGCACGTGCACGTCCAGGCATTGACACATCCTCTCACGCAACAGGACTAGGCACCCGAGACGATCAAGAAGGTCGAGGGTCGGCACCACTCGTCGTTAATGAAGACGACGATGTCGTCATTCTGTCCTCAAGACAGGTTCAAGGGTTTGTTTCGCCGCCACCGTCTGTGCCACCACCACCAACTCAGACGCCACAACCGACGTCGATCCCGCATTATCTCGAGCTCCGGCCGCGCTGTCCGCAAGGCCCGCCGCCTCAGCGCATCGATCTCGGCCGCTTTAACGTCGAAGAGTTGCTGCCCCATGTCCAGCTTCGTAAGTCCAAGAACCGTCTTATATGCCATGTTGGACCACTGCTAACGTTTAGACTCCAAACTCTCCCTTCGCGGCATCCAGGAACTGCTTGGCCTCGATATCGACGCCGGCCGTTACATGGTCGACAACTGCAATCGACACCTTGCCAATCCAGCGCATGCCGTGCACCTGAGCGGCTCGTCCGACCCGGTGGCCTTACGAGGACTCAAACTGTCCCTCATCCTCAGCTCGCTGGCCCTGCTCAACGACGGCAACGATGGCCGCCCCGGTGTCGGTCGCCGCTGGTTTGGCCGCGACACGGCTCTCGAGCCTAAGAGTATGCATGTCTGGCCGGACGATTCGACGACGCTCTGTCTCCTGTTTATCCAGCTGCTCTACAAGCTGCTGCGCAACAAAAGCACGCGCAATCGATACAGCAAAAAACTAAATGCGGGCTCCCCATCGCCTGGATCGACCACAGGCCACTCTCCGTCGGCACACTCGCCCCAGTCCGCAAATGTATCGAAATCTCCCGAGCCATTCTCACCGGCCGAATCTGAGCTGAAAACGCCGGAATTGCCGAGAGAGAAAGAGAACCAAGTACCCTCTGAAGAGCCCAAGAATTTAACAGAGACCGAGCAGTCAAAGGAGCCAAAGAAAGCGGCACCACGAAAACGCAAGCGCAATGCGCCAAAATCACGGCCGCCAAAGCTCGATGTTGCTGTTGCGCCAGTCCCACCGCCACCTCGACCTCCCATCAATTTTGCTTACAGCTCGCCAAGAGTCCTTCGCGATGCCCTGCTTTCTGCAAGCGAAAAGTCGCAGGCGGCCTCACCACCGCCTATTTTAGTACCGTCGCCCACTCCCATTCCTACTCCTCCTGTCTCGACAAACGATGCCCCGACAAACGGTGTCTCAACAAACGATCTCAGGCCGACAAAACGCCCGCCGCCCGGTGCCATCATTCAGTACCACATCAGCATCATCGACAGCCTGACAAAGCAGCGCCTCGTCCCGCAGATCGCTCTTCCCCACGAGGGCGTCATCGCCAGAGCCGGCTACTCGTGCGTCGTGGAATCATGCGCCCGCCAGGACCAGGCCCGCAACATTGACAACGTCTCCATCATGACCATGCACGGCCTCGAGCGAGTATGTAGCGATGTCGGCTGGGACCGCGCAGTGGGTCGTGTGTCCAACGACGTGTTGATGGACGGAGAAGTGCGTGTCTTGGTGAGTGTAAAGTAGGGGAAAGGGAAACCGAGAAAAGAGGAAGGGAAGGGAATGGATTTGGATTGGGCTCATGTGTTATGACCTGCATATTTGGAGTTTATTTTTTGTCATTTTGTCATTATGTCACCGTGCCGATTTTCGTCTGCATATCTAGTTTTATTTCTATTTGTGCCTCTTCAAGCACGTTCATCTGATATCATAGCATAGCGAATGCATGCATAATTACTATGCATGTCCGGAACGAACACGTCCCCGGAATTCCGACGTCAATTCAAGGTTTCCCCGAGTGTCGTGTTGATAAAGTTGACAAAAGCTCAAAGTTAAAATTTTCCGTATTGGTCGATCGGTGTGTAAATCCTTCCTACAGGTGCATCTGCTTCCCGTTGCACTAAGTACTTTTCTCTGTTCCATTTCTTTGTGCTTGCCTTCACTCCTCTTTTGACCTTCCTTTCAGGATCTCGTTTCCCCAATCGTATTCGATCTTATTTTTTGCCAAGGCTGAATTTATCTTATCCAGAACATGGATTAACATGGGTCAGGATCGCCAGAAATCCAACAAACGTCGACAAGGCTCGCACGTGTTCGCCCTTTTTTACGATTAGCACCACTCAACACTACTGAACACCATTTAACCGGGGTACATCGATTTCACCAAACCAAACGACGGACCAGCGCCGAGACTTTCTGTAAGTACTGTTGCCTCCTTCCCCATTTTATTTTGTAGCACTTTCCGTGACTTCCTGCATCGCGAACTTAAACGGAGAACGCAGTTGCAAAATCGCGAAGGCGAAAGGGCTAATCTTTCCTTGAATCGGGAAGGAACTATCCACCCAGGGACACCCGGAAGACCATGATGGATGTCTGGGAATACAACGGCAGGGAAAGAGGGTGCCCCGACAGGAACGTGGGCATCCCAATTGCTCCTTCCTTACGAGTCCTCTCACCTTGCCGATCTCTCCTTAAGTATGCCCATTGCACCTTCCCGTGCGACGTAGGGTAAAACAAGGCAGGAGGCAAGACTCGACCGCATTCAGTACCTGCAAAAAAGATCCTCTTTTCGCCTCTCCTTTTGCAACCCCTTATCTTGTCCAAAAATGAAGGGATTTACTGCCAGCGCAACGGCGCTGTCCATGTTCTTGTCCGCCGCCGCCGCCTGCGACAGCTGCTACGGCCCCATCAACCGCGTCGAGCACGTCCGGCACGCCAAGCGCATTCAGCCCGGCGCTCCGGAGGCAACCTATGGCCCGACCCGGCCTCTCGAATGGGGCCAGCTCAATGTTCTGCACACGGTGAGTTGTCGTCCACAATGATATTCTTCATCCCATTTTGATCGCTTGTCTGACTTTACTTGCAGACCGACACTCACCGCTGGCTTGAGGGCCACTTGAAGGAGGCAAACTGTAGGTCATCCCAGCCACCATTGTTGAAAACACCCTCCAGCATCGTCACTGACAATATAGATGGCGCCGACTTTGGCGACTTCATCTCCTTCGCGGCGCACATGAAGCAGCAGGCCAAGAGCATGGGCGTCGATCTGCTTCTTGTCGATACTGGTCAGTCTCTGGCGAGCAGGGCGTGAAGTGAACAAAACAGGATCGAAGAGGAAAACGGAGCGAGAGTGAGAGAGACAGAAGCAGCCAAGAATCCATTTGACGCCATATGCTGACCCTCTCCAGGCGACCTTCACGATGGAACGGGCCTCTCCGACACGACGTCGCCCGACGGCTTGTTGTCCGACAAGGTCTTTAGCGAGCTCGAGGCCTACGATCTGCTGACCATCGGCAACCACGAGCTCTACCTCGCTGACGTCGCCTACCACACTTTCAACGACTTCAGCTCGTTTTGGGGCGAAAAGTACCTCACCTCCAACGTCCAGATCATCAACCCGGACACCCAGGAGTGGGAGTACCTCGGCAAGACGCACCGCTACTTTACGACAGAGAACGGCCTCCGCATCATGGCCTTTGGCGTCCTCTTCGACTTTACCGGCAACACCAACGTCTCCAAGGTCCTTCCGGCCACCGAGATGGTCAAGCAGAGCTGGTTCATCGATGCCATTAGCACCAGCGAGCCCGTTGACCTCTTTCTCCTCATCGGCCACAACATTGCCCGCCCATCCACCGGCGGCAGCACGTTCCAGGTCGTCCACAACGCCATCCGCGCCATCCACACCACCACGCCCATCCAGATCTTCGGCGGCCACAGCCACATCCGCGACTTTGCCGTCGTCGACGAGTCCAGCACGGCTCTCGAGAGCGGCCGCTACTGCGAGACTGTCGGCTGGCTCTCCATGAGCGGCTTCAACGAGACCAACAGCGGCCGCACTGGCGCCGCCAACCCCGAAGGCGTGCCCAACCCGACGCGCAAGGCGATCGCTGCTTCATCCAACAAAACGGAGACAAGCTCGCCCTTTGTCTACTCCCGCCGCTACCTCGACTGGAACCGCTATACCTTCCAGTACCACACTGTCGGCGATGGCAGTGCTGCCGCCGCTGCTGACGCCTTTGACACCGCTGCCGGCCTCAACGCCACGAACGAGGTCGCCGCCATCCGCACGCAGCAGCGTTTGGGCGAGGTCTATGGGTGTGTTCCCGCCTTTTACTGCCAGACCTGCGTGCCCTTTGGCGACCCCACCAATATCTTCACCGTCATGACCGACGCCGCCAGCGAGATCGTCGTCAACCCGGAGAGAGCCAACAAGGCCCGCATGATCTTTTCCAACACGGGCGGTATCCGCTTTGATATGCACAAAGGCCCCTTTACCTACGACGACAACTTTATCGTCTCGCCCTTCCGCAACATCTTCAAGTATGTGCCCGACGTGCCCTATGCCGACGCCGCCAACCTGCTGCACAAGCTCAACAGCGGCGGCGCCGACAAGCGCAGCCTCGCGTCGGTCAGCTCCGACGAGCTGTTTGGCCGCGGCCCATGTGTCGACCCCGAGGTCGGCCTCGCCCGCCGTGCTGCCACTGGTTCGGAGGACGCTAATAGCTCCCCGCTCGGAATCGGCAGGCGCCAGGTCCAGGAGACGGCTGGCTACACCACTACCGACGATTTCGGCACAGACGGCGACGACACCGAGCACTCGGAGATCCCCAGCTACTCCATCCCCCTCTACTACATGGCCACCGGCGGCTACCCCAAGTGCCGCAACCCCGACAAGGTCGACGTTGTCTTTGTTGACTTGTAAGTCTCTGACATCCCCAGCTCAATTTTGTTTCCCTTATCCTAACAAAGTAGCATCCAATCGTATATCCTGTCGTACCTTGGCTCGTCGTACTCGACCGCCGATGTCTCGCCCTACATCTCCGAGAACTTCACCTCGCAGGACTACCTCCTGCCATATGTCCAGAAGAAGTGGAGCGCCAATATCGACAACTGCCCTCTGTAAGAAGAGAAGGTTGGAAATGATTTAAAAGAAAAAGCTTGGTTACATAACCTGAGTAGACCTGTTGAAGAATTCGTGTAAGTGGTCACGTGATTATACTTACATGACTTGCAGCTTTGGCCTCACCCGATGCCTTGGGTTAATAAGCCAGGCAGGTTGCATGACTGGATTTCTTACATAGAGCATAGTAATACGTCGTAGAAAGGAAGTAATATTTTAATTTAACACTGATAGAAACTGTGACATGTTCGCGATTGCATCAGACATATCACATCCCTTATGGAGTAACACATCATGAAAGGGAACATAGCCAAGCTATTCTTATCACGTGATTATCTTTCCTCCCAATATTTTGTGTACCGCAATTGCCGCGGCTCGTTTCACGATCCTCTCTGTTGTGATGAGGATATTGTCACGAATCGATAAAACGATTAAATATAAATTAACGTGATTCAAAAATCACGATACCATGCTGCAAGATAAACAGCCTCGACAAAGTCACCTGATTGTTTCTTGCACATGCTTTTTTCGCCTCCTATCAAAACAGAACAACGCCACTAGCGACTCCTAAAGACGAAAGGGCCCACTTTCCGCCGCCAGCTGTCCTGTATCGCTCTGTGTTCCAGTCCACTTTCCCCCAACCATTTTGTCGCCGACGTCATTTGCGTGAGGGAAGGAACGACCCTAAAGCTAACGTTAACGTTCATCCTCGGACAACCTTACCCTCACACTTTCCCTTTCCTCGATCCTTCAATACACAAACTCTGCTTCGACCATCTTCTCGATACAACAACCATTTCATCAACTCCGAGCGCACATCACGCTGAACCACAAAAATCACTCCCACGACAGAGCGACACACCGACACCGCTACTGAGACTGAGACTGCGAACTCGAAAACGATGACCCTGTGGGCCTCTGCGCTCGGACAACGTCCTTTGTAAACAACAACATCCTCTCTCGACCTCAGTTTCTGTCCTTTCTCTCACGCAACACAACGATGGCAGAGAAGAGCAGGGGCGGCCCCGCGGGCGGCGGGCCCTCCCTCTACGGCTTCCCGACCAACACGCTGAACGACATGACCCAGCTCCCCGACTACGATACCGACTTCATCTCCCAAGAAGATCTCGACGCCTTCGTCCAGGCTTTGGCCGCACCCGACCCGCTTCAGTCGCCGGTAGCAACAGCTTCGGCGGGGGGAGACGATGGCAACCCACTGCTGAGTGCGGGCGGCGCCACACCGGCCTCGCTCTCGAAACGAAACTCGATTGTCAGCAATACAGACGGCGCCGGCAGTGTTAGCGCCAACGGCGGCGATGCGTCCTTTTTTATCACAGCCAAGAACGACTGGGCCCCCGTGAACGAAAAGGTCGAGGTGGCCGAGAGCAGTGCAGCAGCCTCGGGTGCGGGCGGACGTCGCCGCAGTGCGCCTTCTTTCTCGGCATCATCTGCCTGGCTTCCATCGTTTTTGACGTGGAAGAAGGCTCCGCCATCCACACCACCACAACAACAGGGCAACAGCGGCTCCAGCAAACGATCGCGCCGTCAAGAGCAGCAGCGACGCCGGGCGGCGGCCGCATCGACTGCTGCAGGCAAGCGTGCCCGCAAGCGGGACAGGCAAGGCGCTGCATCTTCCCTGGGACGCCGCACGCGCGACGAAACGCGTGAGGGATACCTGTACGGTCTCCTCAAGTGGCCGTTCTTGATTGGCGTGTTTGGCTGGATCATCGGCCTGTCCATTGCCTACCTCTTGACACGCATGTACATTGCCATGTACGAGCAGCTCGTCACCTGGCGCGGCCGCCGCGAGCGTCTGCGGCACAAAATGCGCGCCACGGACAACTACGCCGACTGGGTGGCCGCCGCCAACGCACTCGACACTCACCTCGGCAACGACCGGTGGAAGGAGGAGAACGAGTTTGCCTTTTACGATTTCCGCACGGTGCGCCGTGTGGCCGACCAGCTGCGCAAGTGCCGGGCGCGGGCAGAGGCGGCCGAGGCAGACAAGAAGAACAGCGTGGGCGACCTCAAGGCGCTCGTGGAAGCATGCGTCAAGAACAACTTTGCCGGAATAGAGAACCGCCACTTGTACAGCCGGACGTACTACGGAACCAAGAATTTGGTGCAGAGCTTTGTGGATGAGGTGGAGCGGAGCCTCGAGTTCCTGATCCAGACGAACCAGCTCGACGCCACGGAGAAGAAGGCCATGTTCAAGCGCCTCTACGCCAATTATGGCCGGACGGCGCTCTGCCTGTCGGGCGGCGCGTCGTTTGCCTACTACCACTTTGGCGTGGTGCGGGCCCTCCTCGATGAGGACCTACTTCCCAATGTGGTGACGGGCACAAGCGGCGGTGCGTTGGTGGCCGCCCTTGTCGCAACCCGGACTAACGACGAGCTGCGACAGCTCCTGGTGCCCGCGCTGGCCGGCAAGATCAACGCGTGCAGCGAGCCGCTCTCAGTATGGTTCCGGCGCTGGTGGAAGACGGGCGCGCGGTTCGACTCGGTGGACTGGGCGCGGCAGTGTGCGTGGTGGTCGCACGGATCGATGACGTTCCGCGAAGCGTATGAGCGCACGGGCCGCATCCTCAACATTACGTGCGTGCCGGCCGACCCGCACTCGCCGACGATTTTGTGCAACTACCGCACAGCACCCGACTGTGTCATTTGGTCGGCGGTGCTTGCGTCGGCGGCCGTCCCTGGCATTTTGAACCCTGTGGTGCTCATGATGAAGACGCCTGGCGGGCGGCTTGTGCCGTACTCGTTTGGCCACAAGTGGAAGGACGGCAGTCTGCGCACCGACATTCCCATCAAGGCGCTGAACCTGCACTTCAACGTCAACTTTACGATTGTCAGCCAGGTCAACCCGCACGTCAACCTGTTCTTTTTCAGCAGCCGCGGGTCAGTGGGCCAGCCCGTGACGCACCGCAAGGGCCGCGGCTGGCGCGGCGGCTACCTGGGCTCGGCCTTTGAAGAGTACTTGAAACAAGACCTGCGCAAGTGGCTCAAGCTGCTGCGCAACCTGGAGCTGCTGCCGCGGCTGATGGGCCAGGACTGGTCGGAGCTGTGGCTGCAGCCGTTTAGCGGCACGATCACGATCTGGCCCAAGTCGATCCCGTCGGACTTTGTGCGCCTGCTGTCGGACCCAGACCCGCCGCGGCTGGCGCGGATGCTGCACGAGGGCCGGCAGTCGGCATTCCCGCCGCTCAAGTTTGTGTCGAACCGGCTGCGGATCGAGCGGCTGATTGAGCGGGGCCGGCTCGAGACAAGACAGGCCGTCGCGGGGGCGGCAACCGCAAGGAACCCGAACCCTGGGGCGGCAGCCAGCGGGTCCACCACGCCTGCCAACGATCGCGGCCGCGGCAGCCTGCGTCTGAGCGGTCTCGACGGACCCGGACACGCGATCAGCAGCAGCCTCGACTCGCTGATGAGCGACGACGACAACAATCTGAGCGGCCGCGCACGCCAGCGCCAGCGCCGCCGTAGCATTGCGTCGTCGGGCGTGGGGCTGGGTCTGGGAGGAAACAGTACGGGCATTGGTGGCGGCGGGCTCGGCAGCACGACGGCGACGTCTGACGAGAACAACTACTCGTCCGACTCGGACGAGGACATTGCCTTTTTGGGTGGCGGTGGCGGCGGACTTGGCGGCGTCGTGCAGGCCGTGCTCCAGGACGGATACGACAATGCTGGCGACGATGTCGACTTTGACGAAGACGAGGTGCCCATTGTGGAGGAGACGGAAGCAGACGATTAGTGGGAGGATAGCATGGTACTTTTGTTTTATGAGCAGCCCTATGACATTTGAGGGCTACGGCGTTTTGGATCAGGCGCATATGGCTGCATATGACTACATATGGCTATCTGGAACTTTGCATTCTACGGTATCGACATTGTATCGACATTGGATCGACATTGGATCGACATTATACTTCAGCTTTGGTTTTTTTATCTGTATCTTTCTTGTTCCATAAATTAAGATATCCTGTACAGTTTTCTTTCGCTCTCTTTCAATTCTTTCTTCCTTTTTTCTTTTTCTTTTTCTTTTTTTTTCTATTTTTTTTCTTTGTGTGTGTCCATTCCCCTCATGCAAGGGTAAACAGCCCGGCAAGACAGCCGAGCATGGCAAGCAGCGGCCACACGACATTGCGCAGCTCCGGCGACAGCAAGAAGGACACCAAGGCAGACATTGTGGGGGGTCCTCGGTTGTGGACTCCTCCCCCAACACCGCCACCGACGCCGTTCGTCGACGACGGCGCCGCCACAACAGCCGTCGGCGGCCCCAGCAAGCTCACGCCCGCCGTCACGGTGCACGGCGCGAAGCCGTAGCGGTCGCCGCTCGTCCACGTATAGTTGTACGTCGAGTACGTGCCGTTCCAGTTGGCGTCGGCGGTGTACCAGATGGGGCCGACGTGCGTCAGGTTGCAGCGCGCCGAGGTGGTGCCGCTGAGCCGGCACTGGTTGACGACGGTGCGGCTCGGGTCGCCGGAGCGGGTGCCGGTAAAGACAAAGGTCGACGGCCCCTGGGTGATGGTCGAGGGCGGGCCGGTGGCGTTGTTGGTCCAGGAGCTGGCGGCAGTGATGATGCTGGCCGTGGGCGAGATGCGGGAGCGGCGGGACGTCGTCGTCGTCGTCGTCGTCATCAGCGAGGTTGGCGACACGTCGTTCATGGCCGTCGGCGCTTCTGGGCCCTCGGACGTCGCCGTGCCGTTGATTGTCGCGACGAGATCGATGCGCGTCGTCGTGATGACATAGGTCGTGGCGCCGCCATCGGCATCGACGCCGGCAACGCTGCCGCAGACGCGGTGCAGCACTGTGTACGGCAGGCCCTCAAAGGCGCGCTCGTCCAGATAAAAAATGGGCAGGACGCGGGTCGAGTCGGTGGCCGTTGTGGTGGACGTCGAGACGGCCGTCGATGTCGAGGTGGACGTCTCGGTGGATGTGGACGTGTAGACGCTGATGCTGACCGAGACGCTTGTCGAAACGGACGTGATTGTGGCGGCAAACGGGTCCTGTCGCCGGTTGTGCGATGCCGGCTGCGGCGATGGTGGTGGTAACGGTGCGACAAGAAGTGGTTCGTCTGGCACTAGTGGCTGCGTCTGCGCACGTTGGTCGTGCTGTGCCGCTGCGACGCCGGCGGAGGCCAAGGCCAACAGGGCCAGCCCGAGATGTGCGGTGGATGGTATCATTATGGTGAGAGTTGTAGAGTCGTATTCTGACTTCCGTGCCCCTGATTTATATTGATCTTATTTCGTTCTTCGTTGCTTCGGTTCTGTGAATTCTCTCATCGCATTGCAAAGGAGGGTGGGAGTGGAGGCTTGATGCCGGCGGCGAGAATCTCGGCGGCCAGGGCAACCATAGCGGCCCCGAGCGGTCTTGTGGTGAACGTTTCTCGAGGATATCGTGGTTCGCGATGCTTGAAGGATGAAAAGACAGAGATGTCGATTGTTTTCACAACTATACAGGTGGCCACGGGCACGTCCTCCTTTTACACTGACGTTGACTCTTGTCCTGCCCATCCTCCTCCTCTTTTGATCCCTTACCCTTTTCTCTGTCAATATATTTTGCTATACCACCACATATCACCACATATCACCACATATCGCACATATTGGACTCCACGCGGCTGATTCGAACCATTACCCAATACCATATCCCATATCCCAAATTCCGTATCCGCTCTCAACTTATGCTTGGACAATGTGGTCATGAAAGACCTGGGACGATTGTGCAAGACTGTACAGGAAAGACCAAAGAGAAGAGGGGATGGACGATAGATTGCCAAGCACGCAGTTAAATCATGTCGTAAAATAAAATAAAAATACAAATCTAGCGAGGCCAAGCAGAGGGGTTGATGAAATGTATATATCTTTATTTTAGCCGGCTATCAACCCTATGGTTACTGCCCGTTCCCACGTCGGACTCGAGGTAGCTATGAGCATGGGCACATACTGACCGCGTTTGCCGTTTTATTTTTCTTTTTTTTTTATTTTGTTTTCTTGTGTGGTTTTTTGTATTTTCTTTTCTTTTTCTGTTCCTGCATAAGAGCGTGCAGAGCGTGCAGATGGGATGGGTGACAATATCTCTTTCGGGGAGATTTGACGCAGGCACAGCGCAGCGCATGATGCAGTCGATCGTGCGGGCAATTTATCGTCTCTGTGGTGAATAGGTAGAAAAGCTGTTGACCTGTCAAAATGGAAGAAAATTCATTGGTTTAATAGCCGGTACGCAAGCCGCAATATATGGTCGTCGACATAGGCGAGAAGATCAGAGAAATTTGGACACAATTAGACACAATTCGGGGTCCTCGCATATGCATCATCGACGACATCATCAATCATTACTCCGCAGAGGTAACAATACAGTGCATGGAACCTGACAAGAAAAAAAAGAAAAAAGAAAGAAAGAAAAAAGAAAGAAAAAAGCTGGGAGGTGGAAAATTAAAATGTGATGGGCGCATGGGTATTTCATGGGTATTTCGACCATTTATTCTGTCAAACTCTGCCATCTGTGACGAAGGACACGTTGTGTCGCTGCCGTGCATTTGCTTTCTTGTCGAAAAGCCATCCTTGCAAAAGCGGAAGACCATGTGCCGTCTCCAAATAAGAACCCACACGACAAAACCCAATTGTGGACGGGTGAATACAAAGGCGACTTTTTTAACATTTAACTTGATCCGCCACCAGCCGTTTGCCGCCGACAGCCTCCCTGGATTTCAGCCACCCAAGGCGCATCAAGCAAGGGAGATCCGAGGCCGGAAGACGCCGTGTGGCGTCCCTGAGGCTCGGTAGTCTCCCTTGCAGCCGGGGAAAGCTGCTGTATTTGAGATGACACATTCGTCGGACCGGTGTTGTATTGTACACCGGCACGTTAATGAAAATATATCCACTCACTATGGCTGCAGAAGCGAGCTGACAGTCGTGCAAGAATCAGGCCAGAACGCTGCTTCAACCAGCCAGTCGGTGCTCCCACCTCTGCCAGCATTCCGGGCCGTCGCCGGGCATGGATTTACGATGCTCGGCTCGCGGCCGGTGTATGTTTAGCAGGAAAGGCCTGTCAGAAATGCAAGACGTCAAAAAGCTAGTTCAGTTCGGAACCGCAGACTTGGGCGTCGCCAAGTGCTGCCTGGAGTGCGGGTGCACTTTATAGCTGTATCAGACCCTGTTTGTCTTACATGTACTGCAGATGACTTTCCAACCTGTTTAGCAGTGCGTTCCTTTTGACTGCTGGAGAATGAAGCCAGTTTCAAAAAGCCTCTTTCACGATGAATGGCTTTCTGTGAGAGACAGTGGCAGTTTCAACAACCAGAAAAGCAAGAAAAAGAAATGGCTGCCAATAACAGATGATGGTCTGTCAGACGGATGTCTTTTAGTTCAGCGCGTCGGTGAATAATTACGTCATTGTCGTGAAGTTTGTTGCAAGGCTGCAGTTTCAAGGGATGAGCTCCATTTTGAGGTACCTTCGATTCTGGCTCAACATATCGGGTTTCTTGTCTTTTTATTGTTGTTGTCGTTAGTGTTCTGCTTTGTGTGCATTTCTACGTGTTTTTGTGGTGTTCTGTGCTTTTTTTTGCGGTGTTTTTATTGATTTGTTGTTTTCTGTCGCGAACTCTACGAATTCACATGAAAAGTGTAGTCGATTTTAAATTGAAACACAAAATAATAAAAAACTGAGTGTCGCCACCACGAATAAATCCAAATAAATTCGAATGTCTACAAAAAGACCACCATAAAATAGGCAGAAACTTTATGTTTACACCCCAAACAAAAAACACAAGCAAAACGCTGTTGTCGGGCGCCGGCGGCGGTTCTTTTCGCAGTCGCGTCTTTTGTTTGCATCCACCAAAAAAGTCGCGATCCTGACGCGCATTCCTCACCTAACCCACCACCACCCACCACCAACTCCGAGGAATGGACTGGCTGGCACATTTGTTCTTTGCGTCGAACAGGACTGGACAATTCAATGGAAAAACACGCGTTGTCCATATTTTGCGATCTGTAGTCCCGATGAGATGATCAAGCTTTTGGGCGTCACACATTGGATGGATTGTTGACGCAAGAATGCATGCGTAAAGTGTCTACGCAGCTGGTAATTGCTCGGTCCAGACTGCACAAATATGTGCGTGTTTCTCTCTTATCGTGCCTCTTTTCTTGCAACTACTGGTCCCAGATCTCGTCCATCCATCTTTACCGGGCACGATTCACCATTGCATACCACCGAATAAAGTGCAGTGTAAAATAAACAAATCGCGTCACACGATCACAGAACTCCCTTGAAAACCAAGGCAAGACCAGGGCAAAGTGGAATGTTGCGATAAGTTTGACCGACAAAAATGCCCCGTAGCGATCGGGCAGCCGGCTTTCCAAAGAACACTGTACATGTACTCCGTACTGACGACGTATTCATTCAGCTGGGAACGAAGGACGCCTCAATCCTCTCCCCGTTCCTCTCGGCCACCCGGCGGTGGATCTCTTCTACTCTTGTAATACCCCGTACCTTTTGGACTTCCTATTCGGGTGTTTACAAATCTATTTTCGACGACATGTTAAAGTGCGTGCAGCAAAGGGGAGTCGTTTTGCACGACCCGGCCAAGAATGACGAGGGTTTACTGGATTTACTGTGTGTATTCCCTAGGACAAAGTGCAAAGCGAGTCCCGCAATAGGAAGAAGGCGCAAAAAGCTTAGACGCCGGCGCTGGCATCAAAAAGATACAGGGTACGACACAATGCTCCGTTCTGCAAATGTAATACGAGAATGCCGATGGCGTGTTAAAAGTATCACCATGCAGGCCGCGGAAGATGTGTGCCTGGCTTCCTGTGGCACGAGATAGATTGTCGACAAAGACATTACGTCGTAAAGACATTGTTGTCGCCTTGAAACGCTCCCAGGATCAAACGAGGCAGTCTGGCCGGTAGATGCTCTCGCGGGGTACGATAGAAACGCGCCCTTTGTACCACGCCAAGATGCAGGAACAAAAGACAACCAAGGCACAAGATCAGACACATGGACGTCACTGCATACGGAGGTCACAGGCTGTGCAATAAGTACAATCAACTCTGATCCTCAATGTGCTCCGATGCACTCTGCAAGGTTCTGACTCGACATGCGAGATGGGAGATGAATGATGAGATTCGAGATGACTTTGTTTCGTCTTTCCTGTCAACCAGAATTCCCGGAAAATCCTTATGAAAAGTTTTGAAACGAACAGAAAGACCGAGATTTTGCAGAACACCTGGACACGTTCTCCCTGTCGTTTCTTTTGCCAGTTGTCGGTGGTGTCATGTCCTTGTTTGTACCGCATATTGACCAAACAAGGTCATTGAGATCTTCATCGGCCAAAGTCTCACCATCCTCTGATCACTGGTGAAGATCATCGCTCGTGGAGGTCACCTCGGCCATCTGTTTGTGACAAAACAAAACGAGGGAAAAAGAGAGCGGCCAGGCGGTTGGGCCGCCAGATGGCCCGACAAGTAGACTTGCACATAATTTGAGAGAGAAGGTACCTCTGGAGAAAAGCATGACTCTGCACCACTGGCGCTTCCACACAGAAACGTGCAGAAGACCACAAGACCAGTCAGTCAGGGACGAGAAGGGTGGAGACCACGAACCGGGGTGGTTCCTGGCTAAGCCAAGTTTGGCGTGGGAGGCTGTGCAGAGCCCCAGTGCAATTTCGCAAAATGCAGTGGTGAGTGCAGGTACTCTGACACGTATTTTCGCTGGAAAGATACTTTTTGACAAGTCGACAGGCAAAAAGGCCCGCTGGAGAAATGCGGTTTAGTGTCGTCTCGTCCATGCAGGCCAGTACGACGCTGGGGAAATGAGATGTGGGTTACCGAATGGAGACATGGACCAGGGTCTGGGTACTTTGTTGCTCTGTACTGTGTGCTGTGTACGGAGGACGACATATTTGTTTGGACGACGGTTGTGTCTGTTTTCCCGCATTTTTCCTATTTTGGCGTATTAGACGTTTCAATGGTCGACCAGCGCCATAGTCGGTAATTACGCCTTTGGAATACGATGGACGATGGAGAAGGACAGAGAAAGAAGAAAGAGAAGAGAGGGAAAAGAAGAAAGAGAAGAGTCGAAAAAGTCGACTGACAACTATGGAAGCCAGTTGATCGATGCTTGGCAATCAATTTTCTTGTTGTTTGTATTTGCCACTTGATTTGTTTGAAGCAGAAAAAAAAACGCCCAAAATTCAAGTCACAAACAATAGCAAAGCAGTAAAAAAAAAAAGAACAATTCAATTCACCAAGTAACAAACGCTTGAGTATCAAAAAAATCATTCAAGGGAAAAAGTGGGTTTTAAAAAAAGAGAATCCAAACTCTCCCGTTCTAAACAAAAGGCAAGAGAATCTGGAAACCCAAAAAATACAATTAGAAGATTAAGGTAAACAAACCCAAGATCCATGCCTTTTCTTCAGATCTCCAGAGAGAAGCCGGATCAAAGAAACACTTCACCAGGCCGTTAAAAAAAGACAACATCGCCGGAAAGAAGCCCCATATGGTACGGTACGTTCATAAATGCCATAGCCTTCCAGGCTTTTCTAAAGAAAAGAGACAAAAGAGAAGTCAAAAATTGATGGAAAAGACATCAGCTGGGCCTTTATGCCAGGACAATGGCAGCAAGACCGGCAGCAGCGGCCAGGACGCCCGAGAAGGCGACGTTGCCGGCACCGGCAGTGACGACGGTGGTCGGGGGAGAGTACGAGCTGAGATGTATTAGTAATGAGTCAAAGACGAGTAAATTCTGATTCTTCACCACAAGGGTACTCACCCAGTGTTGGTGCCAGTGGAGCCACCAACGGGGGTGGTGGGGCAGGGGACGGCGACGGTCTCGTAGATAACGGTGGGGATGACGGTGGTGACCGAGGTCGAGATGGTCTTGACGGAGTAGGTAGGGCAGGCAGCCGGGGTGGTGGGGACAACAACAACAGTGTTGGTGTAGCCACCGTTGCCGCCGTTACCACTGTGACCCCAGGTCTTGGTGGAGACGGTGCTGTTGTAGTAGCCGCCGTGGCCCTGAGACTGGGTGACGGGGCAGACAGTGGTCGAGACGGCAATGACCTCGGTCGAGTAGATGGTCGAGCGGGCCGGGCAGTTGGTGACCTCAGGGGCGCACGAGGTGATGGTGTGGACGGTCGTCGACAGGACAGTCGAGGTCGTCAGGGGGTGGACCTTGGTGGTGGTGCGGGCAGGGCAGTTGGTGACCTCGGGAGCGCACGACGTGATGGTCAGGTACTCGGTGCTGTAGACGGTGCTCTCAGCAGCGGTCTCGGTGCCGGCCATGACGGCACCGGCGAAGAAAAGGGCAGCAGCGGCGAAACGCATTTTGACTGATTTGAAGGGATAGGGTAGAACCTAAAGGGTGGGAATGGTGATGGTAAGGGGGTGGGGTGTTTTTGAAAACGAGTGACTGAAGCTAAAAAGCTAAATGATTGTGGTTTAAAGAGTGGACGACCGAAGTCAAAGTTGAGCAGTAGATGCAAAGTGAGTTGTCTTGTTGGGCTGAAGAAAAAAGAAGAGAAAAGAGAAAGAAGAATCGAGACTGAGGAGCCGGACGAGCGAGTGTTAAATAGCTCGACGAGCAGAGAGAGTTTCCACTCAAATCCTCAGACCTCAATCCGTGCAATCCCATCAGTCCAACTTTGAAAGAGCGGGGACCACTTTCTTTCCTCACGCCCATCGCACATCCTGTCTGGCTTGTTGCGAGCATGCCTGCTTGCCTTCTTTTCCTGGTCGATGGTCATCGTGGGTGGGAAAACAAGGCCCACACCCCCCTTTTCCAAACCCACATTTCCCTTTTCCGCTGCTCTCTTTTTCTCCTGCGCAACGAGCATGGAAAGACTGCAGAAAGACTGCTCCAGTCTTCCATGTCCAGCACACCCCGGACGCCTTCATCTCTCTCATCTCCCACACCCCGGCCGACGTCCAGACGACATCCTACCAGGCAGGTGAGTTGCTGCCCTGGGAAATTAAACAGCGCTACTCAGACTATTCAGATGCGTCTGTTCGGACGCTAATCCAGGGGGCTCGGTGGAGGCGCGCTGCAGGAGCGCAACGTTGGGCGGCCTGCGAGGCGGGGAGCTCATTGGCCGGGGGCGCGTTGGTGCTGCAAGGACAGGGCCCTGGACGGTGGCGACTCGCTCTCAGTGTGCCTTTGGCCGCCCACAAGTCACAAAGTTTTTGTGTTCCTGGCTAGTGGAAGGCCCGGTGCAACCGTTGTGCGGGCATTTCCACAGAGCGTGTCACTGGCGTCTTCTTACGCCTCGTTTCTCCTGCTTTTGCTCTCGTCTCTCTCACTCTCGCTTCAGACCAGTGGCGACTCTGGAGAGAGCGTCTCCACTGCACCCATAACTCCAGTCTTTTGCTGCAAATTTGTGTCCATCTTGCTTCATGTTCGCCGGCATCTGGTCTCCATCAAAAAAAAAAAAGGAGGAGATGAAGAGTTTGATCTCGAACAATGAGAATGGAGCCGATGCAGGCCTCGTAAGTTCTTTTTTGCCGCATGCCTCCTATTCTCCTAATTTCTGTCGTTATTTGAGAGTTTATGGAGGAGATGGTGCATGTGTGTGCTCCGTATCGTTGTGGTTCGTGCGTGCTGTCAATGGGCCTCATCACCGCTTCTCTATGGCCCATCGCCATGGAATACGGCGCTTAAAATGAACTGCTCATTTTGCATTTAGTCGAGCAGTGTTATTACCCCGTGCAAGGGGGGGCAGCGAAATAAGAAATAAGAAAAAAAAAGGTTGCTGAGTGGCGCATGCACACAACATGATTTCCTCTGTCGTGACTCGCTTGCTGCCAAAGAAAAGCAAAGGAAGAAATAAGGAAATAAGAACGATGGACGACAAGATTGGGCGGTGGTCTGGCTCCCGCCCAGTCCCGCCGTGGGATCGTTGCCACGCATCGACGACCTAATCTTGTTTGGACGTCAGAAATCCACGGACCGACGGCCAGTGGACAGAAAGTGGCCGGACCATGTTTTTGTCTGGGCTCTGATGAGAAAAGGGGAGCTTCGCTCGTATTTCCCCTTCTGAGATCTCGCCTCTGCCCAGTATATTTTGGTCTACATTGCTCGACAGACACACCGAAGCGCACTGCGTCGGTGCACACAGCGTGAAATGTGATCAGCGTTGCGGTGATTTCGAGGAGAAATGATCGCGGAGCACTCTGCCGTTCTGGAAGGCCGTCAGATTGCCAGACCCTTTTTCTTTTGCCTGCCACTTTCATCTGTTTCTCCGGACCATTTTGTCTTTTTGCTGCCCATGGTGTCGCATCTGGGAGCATGGGGACCAAGGTGTATTTCTGTGTAATACTCCTATGGTCCTTTCCAAAGTCCCCTTCCAATGCCTGTCGGCCTCTTTATTTTGTTAGCTGTTTGACGAACCGGATGCCTACACAGGGGGAGCGGTTTTTCTCTTTTCCTCTTCCATTTTAAGTTCCAGTTCCATTTCGAGCCCCATTGCGAGGTTCGACATTTGACGTTCGGCGGTCTGGATGCATTTGGGATTGGGCAAAACTAACCGTACTGAGTAAAATGGGCTGGTCACGACAGGCATTTTGTGTGGATTCACTTCCCCCTCATCTTGGCTTTTGCGATCTCTTTCGTCTCCTCGTCGACTCGCAACGTACCGGTCTGGAGCTGGCTGTCACTTTGTGCACCGCCTCTGGTTCGTGTCGTCGTGTCGTGTTCGCGATTTGGACGCTGGTCGCCACGTCGTTCTCTTTTCTTTTGGGCTTTCTTTTTCGCCGCCTTCACATCTCTAGGCAATCGCGTGTTCTTTTTAGACTTTCTGACCCTTTCCCCTGCGCATTGGTACGCAGAGTTTCTCCGTATTGGGCCTTTGACAGGAACCTCTGTGCGAAGCTGCATAGCAGGTCATGCCCGATGTGGAGGCCGTCAATTCTTGAGAATAGAGAGGAGTCCTTGTAGCAGTTGGAGGGGGAGAGGAGTAATGCTCACAGACGCATGACTCTGGGCTAGGCCAGGGCCAATTGGATCCCGGCGGGGACTCGTGGCAATGGATGGGCAGGATGGACAGACATCGGCGAGTGTGTTTCGTTTCAATTTCCATTCCCTCCCGCATTTCCCTGTTTTCTTCTAGCATCCAAAGTCGCGGCGCTTTTTGTGGCCCGAGAAGAACAGAGCAGAATTCATGCATGCGACATGAGATGCACGGGAGGAGGGGAGGCACGAGAGCGAGATCTCCATCGCGGAGCGGCTCCTTCCCCTATTCTGGCCCTTCCTTATTTGGACGACCCTGGAGGTTGTGGCGTTGCTTCCTTCCCCTTTCCATTATTTGCTTGTGATACCCAAAGGATAAAAGAAGAGCAGTTTACATTACGTCGTAGAAGAAAAGGAGACAAGGGACGACTCGTGTCACCAACACTGCCTAGGAAAGCTCTATCCCGAACGAACCTGAGTTCTTTCCATTTCCAGAACGGGAAACCAGTCGCATTTTGTGCCCCCAGGAAACGCTGAATATCTGCATAATGACTTCCACAAGGCATCTTGCGGCCCTTGAGATTGTAAGACGGCATCTGGCATCTGCTGCTGGCGTCCTCCTGTGCACGACGTGTTATTGTGTAATCGAACTGCAGCGCCTGGCCTTGCAGTTACAATACGTATTAATCAACGCTATCTGCCTCTTGAAGACGGGGAGGTGCTTGCAGTTTGTTTCTGAAGCCCAGCAGCTCCTGCCGCCTGATTTGTCGTTGCCCACCTTTTTGAACAAATGGAAAGAGCGAACCAGCTACGCAGAGACAACACCAAACGCGCTAGCCCTGCCAAATGGCAATAGCGGTCAAATAGTTCCCCGCAACCGCGATGGATTGGCCGCGCTAATGCAGGTACACACGCCTCGCCCAAGAAAACTTGCAGGAACGAAACGAGCCAAAGAATGAAGGAACAAGCGAATGGGGTGAGAGACTCGCAGTAAGCTGGATGGAATGGGAGCTGCACCAAAAAGACCACTGAAAGAACGGATGTACAGCGCGCGCTACAGAGTTACGAGAGTGATGACGATAGATGGGTAATACGAAGTGAGATACGAACTGTGGATGAACAGTGGGCGGATGGAGACGCGACTATCACAGGCATGGCGGCTGGGACGATGCTGGCTTGCACCTTCCCACCAAGGGAAATACGAAGCAAGTCTGGAGTACGGAGTAATTCGTCGTACGGATAGAGGCCGTTTTCGAAAAGGAGGAAGGACCGGGCAGGAAAGAAACGCATCCAGACCAGACGCGCCGCCCCGTCGTGAGATATTGGCATGCACCGCACGGAACCGCCCAGTCCTTTTCAGATCGGCCGCCATCCATCGTTCCTGCCCGTAAAATGTCTGTGTTCCTGTCATGTCGCCTGTCGTCGCTTTCTTTCCTCTGTTCGAGTTAACCTTGTTCTGGGCCTTGTTGTGTGTTTTTCTCCTCGACTGCCCCTTTCATTCTCCTCCTTTTCCTTTTCCTTTTCGACAAAGTATTGCTTTTTCTGGACCCTCTTTCAGGAACGTTCAATTTCACTAGCCGATATCGATTGCAACCCCGACGGCGTGTTTTTAGAATGTTGTACGGAGTAAATCGTATTCTGTCGTGGATGCTTGGTCTCCTTTCGGCTCCTCTTTCGTCCTTCTTTGGGCTCCCATGTTTAGTTGTTATTTTATTTCTTTATTTGCCTCCGCCCATTAAACCACGAACAGGGGCTTTAATTATTCTCCTCCGTATCGACGACACCGCGTCTCCACAGTCCCCTTTTCCACACCATCGCCTTCACTTTCCTGTTTACTATTCTTTCTGGATCCTTCCCGCCTCCTCCTTTTGTCTCTTGCCATCCTGGCTGGCTGGCACTGTTTCTATTCTTGATGAAATGCCCCATCGACGGTGGAGATGGGACAAAGGGTGGAGGAGGATGTGGGAACGCGTCTTATTCGTGCCTGCTTGTTGGACAAAGGGGACCACAGATGTCTCCATCTCGTGATGGCGGTGAACTTGATCTCATTATCGCAGGAAAAGGAAACAATCACGAGATGGGTCGCTTGTCTTGCTGACCGCCAGTGCCTTTTTTGACTGCCGCTTTCATCCCCCTTTCCGTTGTAAGGCTCGTGGAACTATGTCCTCCCTTTCCCTGGACAAGCTTTCCAACCCCTTTCAACGTCTTCTCATGGCGGGAATTGGTGGCGGATCAGAACAAACACCATGGGCCTTGTTTTCCATCTCCATCCTCATCTCACTCGTGGCTCGGTTGACTGCACATATGCTCTGTGCGGTGAACGGGAATATCCCAAGATGGTCCAGAGGGATTTAGAGGGATTTCTGGCCATGTCCATGACTAGCTAGCTAACCATGACCGGCTTCATTTAGCACTGGGACTGAAGCTTAGTAAGACTTCAATTGCTCCTGGAGGCATACGGAGCAGGTGCAGAGTAGGACTGTGGAATATAAATATCTCACGTCGCGCCCCGTCGATTCCATGTCGTAATATTTCTCGTCGTACTCCGTACTCTGCACTTCACTGCCCAGGCGAGCCGTGGCCGATCCGAAGCCGGCAGACGGAAACTGGTATGCAGCTGGCGGCTTTGTTTGAACGGCGATGCTTCATGGTCCCCAAGCCTTATCCTGTCCCATGGGCTGGATTTTATCGGCGAGGAACGAAAGAACGAAAAGAGCTGAGATATGAACAAAGGCACAAAGTATATAGGAACGCCTTGAACGGCTGGTGTGGTCGTGGTGTGCCGGCCTCTTGTCCCGTTGGACAAGCAAAGAACAACCAAAAACGCCACCGTGCAGGTTCTGGGCGCCTCACCCAAGATTCGACTTTTACGAAATATTGGAAACGGGGATCTTGACAAGGTGCTTTGTAGCACGACCCGTACGTCATATCTTGGGTGAGACAGCTTTGCACAGCTGAAGAGAAATGCACGACGTGTCGTTGTTCGTCTCCACCAACTGCAGAACTGCTCAGCACTGACGAATTCCAAGCAAAAAGCAATGGGGATGCAGAATATGTTGAATATTGAACAATAGCTTCACTTCTTCGCTTTGCACCAAAACCCACATATTGCGTCCCTGGGCGAGACACTGGGACCTGCCTCCCTCTGTTGGCGTTGTGTCAATACTGGGGGCAGTCTTGTTTGTCGTACTGCGCCGTGGATCGAAACTGATGGTGATGGACGTACGACATATGCATTCTTTTATCTGCTTTCTTGTGCGATTATTTGCGGATGTTCTTGGTCTGAGCCACGGCTTGATTTGAATACGATAATCGTATTAAGAGCTTTTGTCATTCTTGATTCCTGCAGCTCCAACCGAGCTCTATTTGTTCCCGCCCCCATCATCACCATCCTCATTCATCTTTTCTTCCGTCCCCCCTCAATCATCCCCAACCCTATGGCTTATCCTCCTCCTGACGGTTGACTTTCTCGCGCAACAAATCAACGCGCTCCTTCAGAGTCATGTCGTCTTTCTTCTCCCAAAAGTCGGCGTGCTTTTCGAGTGCTTCCTTCGCGGCGCGGTCACGGTCCTTGAGCATTTGGTTGCGCTTTATGTTTTTCTTAGACTTGTCAAGATAAGATGTCGGGACAACCAGGAAACCCGTTCCATCGCCGACGGGAACACACCCAGAGCTGTCTTCAACTTTGCAAAGACTATCCAGGTCAAGCTTAGAGCCAAGTGGAACCAGGCAGTAGCGAGTGAGGCCTCGACGCTGTTTCTTGTTCCCGAAGGGCTCCATCTTGCCTTCAACAACCTCGGGCAGAAACGTCAAGTCCAGGGCGTCTTTGACCTCCTGCGCCGTATTGAACAGACTATCGAATTCGAGGCTGAGGGGGAATCTCATCAACTCTATTCCGCTGGGGAGGCCGAGAGTGCACCACAGCCCAGCTTCGGTCCAAACATCAGGGTCCGCGGCGCTTAACCCCCTTTTGTCGTCGGGCGCCATCCTGCGTATTTCTGCTTGTTTAGTCGAAAGTAGGCAGTGGGTTAGCAGTCCGGCTTTCTTCTCGTCCTTCCATTTATTTTAGAAAAGAACAGAACTAGAGGGAGGGATCTTATAGGAAGTGGACTGGAAATGATTGAACGAGACATGAGAAAGTTGTGAGAATCGAATAGATCTGTGACGATGGTGACAGCGCAAGCGATAGAAGTAAGAGGATCGTCGAGGGCGAGTCAAGAAGAAATGGATGAAATAAAGAGAGAAGGAGAGAAACCGAGAAGGGAAGTGAAGGGGGACGACAGAGGCGCGTTGGAGCCTGATAAACTGTTTGCTTGGTGACGATTTTAGCATTTTTGACTTTACCCACGAACGTACTGTGGGATACGTCATGGGTAAGTAATAGGGCTGCTAGCGTGAGAAAGGCCTCTATTATTGCAGCCTCGCATTAGAGGCCCGCCCCTGAGAGCTCCTTTTGAAGCAGAGCGAAAACAGCCAATCAGGACCCGCTCAGTTCCAACTTCAGACATTGAACAACCTCACTCTGACCTCCATGACTTTTATACGTTTGGTCGGTACGGCGTACGCCGTTCCCTATTTTGTGATATTTGGTAAGCAAGCGAGCCCAATAGAGAATTCGCAAACGAAAGATTGACCGCTGCCATGGGGCTACCGCCATTTGCCATTCCACGAGCTCCGTGCATTTTGTTCTATTGTTGTATTTTGGGTTCCTAGGATATTATAATGCCCGTTGATATTCTCTGCAAGTTTGTATGTTAATGTACATATGGATTGTTGTGTGTATCTCTTTGAACAATCCGTGGCGTTACTAGACGTGCCGTGGGGATAAAGACAAAAGGAATGTGAAAAGCTTCCTTAATCTTCTTGTTCTGCACAGCATGCATTAGATGCGGTGAATGCAATGGAAGCTGTCCGCTGTTTAGCTTATTATTTGGTCCAGCAACACGATACATATTAGACACATTGTAGCAAACGCGAGATGTGTGTCTTGAATGGCCCTTATTGCCGTGAATGAGGCCTCAGTATCGCGACAATAGCAACGTAGGTGGGGGGAAAACCAAGGGCCATGGATAAGACATCAGACGAAAGCGACCTTCACTGGGCCTTACCTGCTCGTAGTTATCACCCTCTTCTTTCCTATCATCTTCTTTCCTATCCTCTCTTTCACGTCTTCTTCTTTCCTATCCTCTCTTTCATGTTGTCTTCTTTCCTATACGTCTTTCTTATCCTGGTCCTTACCTGAAACCCGTTCCAAGCAGCATCACACAACATGTCTTCGGCAAGGCTGGGTCAGAAGAAGCCGTACAGTTTCACTTTCGGAATGGAGCTCGAGCTTACCTCCAACCGAAGGACACAGCCCAAATCGATAAAGGAAAAGCACATGTTCACTGGGAAAAGGTGAAAAACTTCAGTCAATACTTTACCAAAGTCCAGGAGCTGGCAAGCTTCATCCTGAACCGGTCTGGGTAAGACGGACGAGCTGTGCAGCCAGCACATCCATGTCATGCCAGTCAAAGACGTGTGGAAGATTGGTGACGTCAAGGCGATCATCGGAGTGTTGTGTGTCTACGATGAGGGCTTTGCAGAAGTGTTGCCTGCCAGCCGGCAGGGCAACAAATGGGCTCAGTGTCTACTCTGCGACAAGAGCACGCTTGGCAAAGAGTTTGCCGAAAACGTCACAGCTGGAGAGTTCGGCCTTCTGAAGGACTACCTGGCAAAGATCACGACAGTGGAGGACTTGGCCGGGCTTTTCCCGGATCGGTATTTCTCTGCCAACCTGCAAGGGTTGCCAGACAAAACGATAGAGCTCCGATTCCTGCCACCTGCAATGACATCTCGGAAGGCATGCTTTGGGGCGCTTTGGGTGCTCTCTTTTGTGGCGGGATGCATATCTAAAAGCAGCACAGGGTTCAAGACGCTCCAACGTCGTGGCGACGAACGGAAGGAAAAGCAGCTCATGGCGCATATCCGATCTGGGCATAACCGACTGTCGTCTGAGGCCAAACTTTCTGTGGCCATCGGCGAAGCCAAGTTTGACAACGACGAGCCCATGCTGAACCAACCGCCCGGCTTGATGGAAGAAATCAAGAGGGAGAAGGAGAAAAAGAAGCAGCATTTTATGTAGAGACCGGGGGACAAAACCGGAGCTCAGAGTATGGCGGCCAGATCGCGACTGGTCGAGCCAATACGGGCGTCGGCAATGGCAATGACAATGGCAATGGGAATGGAAATGGGAGTAGGACTATTAGCTATAGCAACAGTAATAGAAAAAGGCCCGGTCCACAATATTTATTTTTTATCTTGCTCAATGTTGAGACGCGATAAGACTGCACATCATGAGTCCTGTACGAAACAGTGCCGCCTGTTCATGACACTTGGATCAACGGAATGTAAGCTGACAGCCAGCTCCGAAAGTCGACAACAACATCGCTTCGCCATCCCCATCTCCATCTCCGCTGCCTCTCCGTCCATCGAGGAAAAGAATCGCATCCGACAGACCTTTGGGCTCTTCCTGCTTCGTCATCGTACCACAACCCTGACCCTAACCGTTGGTCGCCTTTGCCCTGTCCGACACTGCTTTGCAGGAACACATTGCCAATGTCGTCCTTGCCCAACCCAACGAGCCTCGGCCTCGGGTACGACGGCCTGAACGACTACAAAAATTACAAGTAACGACAAGGTTTGCAGCAAAAAGCCCAGTTTCCGTTTGTGCCACCGAACCGACCATCACACCAGCTCTCACGACAGCTAGCCGGCACTCTAATTTCAGAAAGGTCCGGGCTGCCACCTGTTCTGGGTGCTGGTGGTTGTGCTGTTGAAGACAGTTGAAGGCGCTTTTTCTTCTCGTTTCTACCTTTGTGAATCCCGGCTGCGGCGTGCAACTGCACGCGCTCAGCCAGCCCTCTATGAGAAGGGCCCGGGCTGTGGTCTTGATACATTGGCATTTTCTCTGGTTGAATATTCGTCACATTTTACCCTGTGACCGAGAATGTCACCCCCGTCCAGCTGACAATGCTACACCGCATGTACCACTTGAATGCAATACCAAGAGAGGCCGTTGTCAACAAGACACCACAGAACATGTTCTCGCCGCCTGTACACTTTTGACACATATACGCCTCTTCTCTAGCCTCGTCTCACTTTCGGGCCGGCTACAACTACCAAGAACCAAGTACTAAGCCGGCCAAGCCAAGCACCTTCCAGCGGGGGAAAACAACTGCCACGGAAGAGCAGGGGAGGGAAAAATAAAAAAAAAAGAGCCTCTGCCGGAACCCGACTCGGCGTTATTTTGGAATCCACGAAATCCTCTTGGCTGTTTGCATCTGCCAAGAGATAGAAGGCTGGGCTGGGCTGGGCTGGGCTGGTCTGGTTGGGACAGGCTCTCGGCGACATAGGCCATAGTATTTACCACTTGTCGTTGGACCGTCGTCATCTGACCGCGCGTGTACATTCGCCTTTGTTTGTTCACCGTCCAACTGCAGCCCTACGGATACACGCCACCATTTACCATTTGACGCCGCCGTCAACATCCGCCACTATTGTTCATGGCTTCCGGCCCAAGGCCGTGATGGTATGCCTGAAGAGAAGGGGGTGGCTGGGGACGTTGGGGATGAAAGCTAGAGTACACGTTTTTGGGATGTTTGGCATTGCTTGGAGCTTAGCTTGGAGTGTGGTGGCTTGACTGTCATGACAAATGCGATGCAAAAGGGGGAGGGTGAAGATAGACAAAGGCCAGATCATACCGAAACGTAGAATACAGAATGGGGGTAGATGGAGGGGATGGAGTGGACGGAGGAGATGATGGCTAAGATGGAGGATGGAGGTTGAGACTTGGCGATACTTGGATACTTGGAGATAGGAGCTGCCATCTCCGGAGTACGGGCTGGGCGTGGGATGAAAAATAAAAAATGCACGGCGGTGGCCAAGAGATTGAGGCCACAAACATGCAAGGCGCATCCTCGGATGCAGACGACGATGGTCGTCACAAAGACACGATGCACAATGCGCGGAAGGAGGAACAGAAGCTGCAAAGGCGGAATCATGATCACAGTCTCCATCCCAACCCTGGGACAATATGGGACAATCGTCGACCTCTGACGTTGACACAAAATGGCACAAAAACGGGGCATTTGGAATGTCGACGACGAATAAGATGCGGGCCGCGGAGCAAGAGGCCGAGCGCATCCCGAGGCTGTCTACATGTTTCTGCGGACCACTACTATTACTGTGTTCAGCATCTAGACCACTGGGGACGGCTGGAGACGATGATACGTTTCTGTGTGGCTGTTTCAACGTTGTGTTCTTGTGTTCTTGTGGCCAGGCGTAGCCTTAGTCCAAGCCTGGTCTAAGCTAGATATGGTATTTCTAATTCCAAGACTAGCTATGTGTTTGTGTTTGTTTGTGTTGTGGGTTGGTTATGTTATTTGTTGTTTGTTTTGTGCCTGTTTGCGCAAACTACTGCCTGCATTGGCCAGACTTCTGAATGCGCGTCTGCGAGTGCAGTGGCTGCAGACGTTTGTCAGAATCATGTTGACAGTGTTTGTGGTTGTGGTAACTACTCCATTTATTTATTAGGGTTGGGCGTTTTTTCGTCGTTGCCGTTCCTTTTCGGCATCGTCATGTAGCGTCGTCCCTCCCTCCTCGGACATGCGCGGAGCGCGTCTAAAAGGCAGTGGGTCATTGGGTCAAAGAAGGGAAAGTAGGAGGCTGGGGAATATGACTGAGAACGAGGATATGGAGTTTGGAGATATTCGGCATAGGAGATAGGGAGGAAAGAGTGAAAAGGGACACAAAGGAAAAGAAAGGGAGAGCCTCTCGGCAGGCTGGGCGTTTTTGGCCTCGTTCGAGCATCGTTTACCTGCGCATTTTTTGGTTCTGCAGTACATAACAGCTCTGGACACTAATGCATCGTCTAGAGTCGCACTTTGATTTGAATTAACACAGCATCCATGGTAATTTCGCCACCCAACAGACCGGGAAACGGGTTACACTGCTTTTGATTTTGATTTTGCTGTCTTCAGTTGTGATTTGACTTTGGCTTGTTTTGCAGCATACGACGTGCAGGTCTTGCGTGCAGACAGTCTGCAGGTGCATGTGTTGTGTGTGGTTTCCTCCGTAATTACACTCTGTGGCCGCGGCACGCCAGTCGTGTCGTAGGCTCCGCGGCCAACATTCGTCCTCGCATCCAGCTTTTGCTTCACCTGATTTGCTTGCACGATGCGGCTCAACTGAATTACGACGTTTCGGGGAACGATCGGCGCAATTTACACGCTTTACACAATTTACACAGTTTTAAGGATCAACAGACGAAAAGGCGGAGACGGAAGACACGGAAGACATTGGCAGTGACCAAGCCTGGGCATTGCGTGTTGATGACACCAGACGACAAACACGGACGATCACAGACAGACACAGACCGTCACAAAATATTAGACATATCTGGCGGGCGACGCAACCGAGAAGGAAGGATCGAGAGCGAAAGCTTGGCGTTGACGGCACGGACTTGGACAAACAATGTACGATGTAAGAGATTGTCGAGATGTGAAAAACCTGTGCATTCGGGTTGATAAAATTGCTTGGAATTGTCAGCAATCCGACTGAAGAGGACAGGGACCGAAAGAGAGGTGTTGGGTGATGATGAAGACTCACCCGCCAAGACAGGGATTCGTAGAAGGCATACGAATCCCCAATGCACGAAATGCGTATGCTTTTCGATTTCCGACTCGGTTTGCACGTATTGTGTCCAACTTTTGTGTCGATCTTCCACTTTGGGCGGGAAGGAGGGAAAGACTGGAAAGCAGGAAGGATGGGGAAAATAAAAGAAGGGAGAGAAGAAGACGGAAGAAAAGAAGCAACATACGGATGACATTGCCGTGTATCTGCGCGGCTCTCGGACCAGCTGCGTAAGCCCCTGTTTAAAACACAAACTCAGCACAGCATAACCCATAACGACACATCAACCACAACGCCTCTGATGGATCATAGAATCAGGACAAGCTCATACCGAGGCCAGCCACGCCGAACGCCGTAGCACACAAGTGTCGAGTTTATTACGTCGTACGTAAGAGTGTCCTCTTCGGAGTGGTGGGGGGTGGCGAAATGAGATTACTTTGAATACTTTGTGAGAGAGAAAATCAGCCCTATGAGAATGCATCGGATGGGAAGAGGACAAGATGACCAGGGGAGGAGAGAAAGACGAGGGGGAGAAGGTGGCGAGGCGACAAGGCTGGCGATGCAGTCTTTGCAATTTATTCAATGCAGTCGCAATCCTCGACGGCGAACAGCAAACGGAGAACAGAGAACAGCAAATGCAGAATGCTGGACAAAACAACATGTAGATACTGTACACAAGCTCTGCAAAATAAAACAAGGGGGTGGCTGCTGAGGCCAGAAGTTCCAAACGCGTCAAAACTGCAGCCAAGGGAGGCGAAAAAGATATGTGCAGAAAGGGGACGGAGAGAGAGAGAGGAAAAAAGAAGTAGGAAAACGACCAAAACAACAACAGTGATATGCAGCCTTGTGCACATCCCTTCGCCTCGCGATGCACGACACGCCGCAAAACGCACAGGCGCACGCACGCGTTCCGTGATTGTCCCCCACGTCCGTGGCGCGCCTCTTTCTTTTTTTTCTTTCTTTTTTTTTTCTTTTTTTTCTTTTTTTTCTTTTTTTTCTTTTTTTTCTTTTTTTTCTTTTTTTTCTTTTTTTTCTTTTTTTTCTTTTT
>WNYC01000049.1:72994-87245 GCA_021396375.1 Sporothrix mexicana
TTCTTTCTTTTTTTTTCTTTTTTTTTCTTTTTTTTCTTTTTTTTTCTTTTTTTCTTTTTTTCTTTTTTCTTTTTTTTTTTCTTTTTTTTCTTTTTTTTCTTTCTTTTCTCTCTCTCTCCTTTTTTCTCTCTCTTTTCATTTCTTACTATCAGTTCGACTCAGATCCTGGCTCGTACGCGTCAACCTCTTTTAACCGACTCGTTCTCTTTCCCCTGCCCTTTGCGTCCTTGCATCCATGTTTGCGAGGACCGGTCGGAGTTCGGAAAAGGAAAAGAAAGCGAAAGAAACGAAAAATAGCCGACCGCAGCAGTTCGGGCTTCCGCCTTTTTTTATCTCCTTTCCTTCTTTTTTGCCAAGTGCGTCAACTACATCAACATCGTTAACAGTACGTCGTATGGGTGAAAGTGATGTGACAACAGAGAAGCGAGAATCCCCACAACATGCGGGACAAGCGCAGACGAGGGCGCGATGTAGCCGCCAGTTGAGGAGTCAAGATGCTACTAACGGACGGTGGCAAATTGGCGATAAGCAAGAGAAAGGCGGAGTAAAAGAGGATGGAGACCGAGCGAGCGAGAATGGCTAGGTGGCATAGCAAAAATGGCAAAGCAACGCAAAACAGACGCGGAGGCGAATCGGTCTACAAACTTCGAGTATGGGGTAGCATTTTGCAAAAAGGCGTGAAAGAGGCGTGTAAAGGGTAAAAAGGCATGGGATGCGAGTCAGGAAAGGAGGCGTGTGTAATAAAGCGACTCGGAAACGCGAGTTCCCGCGCGGCCGAAGCGGAGGAAGAAAAAGCTTCAGCTGGCAGCGGAAATTACGGAAAGAGGCGAAGATGAGCAAAGCACGAAGGCTCATCGCGACGGAGGATGGCATCCGATGAGCAAGATGTGACAAGATGAGCCATGAGAACGTGCTAATTCACAAGTCCTGGAAGAAAGGCGACGTGGGGAAAGAGGCAAGCGCGAGACATGCCACGTTGTCTTCGTTTCGCTTTGGGTGAAGTTTGATTTTGATTTATTTTAGGTTCGGATAATATTCCTTGATTTTATTTTTGTCGGGTTTTATTTGATTTTCAATTTGATTTTCATGAAAAGAAAGGCTACCGAAGCCTAGAAAAGAAACGAAAATAAAACCGAATAAAGTAAAAATAAAGTAAACTGAAATAGATCATGGTTCATTACGACGAAATCAAATAGAGATCGAGTAAAAATCAAATAAAGATTTGATAAATAAATCTTATTTATTAAATGACAAACCCAAAAACCAAGGCACGCAAACAAAGTTCACGCCCGCGCATCAAAAGAACCGACACCTGACTTGTCGGGCCTCAGTCTAAGATGAAGAGACGGACGAAAAAGGCAAAAAAGGTCGCCTAACTTTTTGGGTTTTCTCCGTCTGGCGTCCACGGTGTTTTAACGAATCGAAAAACCCGGTGGTGTGGTGGCTGTGGGTCCTAACCTTACGAGTTCTACTCAGTATTACAGAGTCAGGGAGTATTAGTACACAAAAAACGCGGAAAGGGCGACAGGACGAAACAGACGAGCATGGGCTGGTGGGCTTGGGGTGTGGATCGACTTTTTTGGAGCTTGGATTTTGTTTTAAGAAGAAGAAAAAAGAAAATAAAGAAAAAAAAGGAAACAAGAACGAGGTGACAAGATTGAAACATATGTCCCGATCAGGGACAAGAGCCAGGCTGGCAAGAGAGGGGAAGGAGGAGAGAGGCAAAAGAAGGAGGCGAAAAGAGGCGGAACGGGGTCAAGAGGAAAGATGACAAGTGAAAGTCGAAAATAGAATTAGAAAAACGGAATTGGGACTGGGGGCCAAGACTAGGAGACGACGAGAGCCAGGGAAATGGGAATGACGAAAGGACGGCATCGTGAGATGCCATGAATGATACGGAGAGTGGTATCGTAGGAACCGAAAGTCAAAGTCAAAATAGAAAAAGAGGAAGCGGATGCGAGCCGCGCTGTAAGCTGTCAGTTGTAAGCCGTGAGTGTCCAGGGTAGCTGAAGACGATATTTTACTTGTAACTGTAAGATAGGATGGAGAAGATGCCAGTACGGCGAACATTGGCGCTCCAGCGCTCGTACTGTACTGTGGCTTTCTGATACGACTGTTATTCGCTGGAAATGTCTATGTCTAAGGCGGGCCAATGAAAGACACAAGTCACAGTCGATGTTAATTTTGGACACGAATGTACTGTTCTTGGTATGCAGAAATAGACTTTCGATGTCGAATACGATGGGAAACTGCATTCTAACTCGGAACATGAAACAAATGAGGGGATATATCTTCAGACTAAATGTAAGAAAGAACACGAAAAGCAAGACGAATCTAAATCCAGCATCGCGAACGATTAGGCATCCTCGCAGTTGACTTTTTGTTGGGACGTCATGTGGCCAGAGGAGTGAGAGAGATGAGATGCGGGACGATGCGAGACGATGGGAGACGGCTTCTATTTTTGATTATCAAATGGTGGGTAATTAAACAAATGTATCAATAGAGTGGCGTCTGTAAGTTTGCTGGACTTAATTTGTTTCCTTTGATTTTATTTTCGACAGCTTTCGGTCGGCAGAGGCAGCCAAAGACCGGACAGACAGTAGATTGCCAATTACAAGTCGATGACATTGTTGAGATACAGAAATAGCTGGCCAAGACGAGGAAAGAGGAATTGCGTGCAGCTATGCCAAGTCGTTGTGTGCTATTTGCTCTCCATCCCTTCTGTCGACTGTTTCTATTTTCATCCGACTAAAACAGATGCAGACAATCGTGTGCGACTTACTCTGTAAGAGAGGCGACAATCGTTTCAGTCCAGATGGCGAAAATGGAAATTGCTCAACGGCAAAACGCGAAAATATCCACAAGGCTGAACAGCGTCATCCAAACTCACGAGGCCGGCGATTTCGGTCTGTAGATGGCAAAACGGAGACAGACAAAAAAAGAAGGGAAGAGGATACCGCTTTCTTTTTTCTGCATGAACTGCTCAAAAGAGAACGGTTTGAGCCAGAGCTTGAGGATGATTCGCTGGGAGGCGAGAGAGGCCCGGGGGTTGCATGTATTTGCATGTTTGCATGTTTGTAGTGATAAAAATAACACAGTCAACCTCTAAAAATGGGCCGCTAACCATACCCACAGGCCAGGGCCTCCAAGTCTCAAGTCTACAGTCCCCAGTCACAGGCATTCTCAGAGTTGCAACCGGAAAGGCGACCTCTGTGGGGAGAGGTGAGGGCTGCACGATTGGCCTCTTTTCTTGTACATTTGTTTGTTCGTCTTTTCTCCATTGGGAGATCTCTGCAAGGATCGATACTATTTACAGATATTCGACATGCAGGACAAGAGAAGCGCGAGGAAGAGGACAGAATTAGATAACATGTGTGTACATGTACGGAGTCAACAAAAATAAAGTAAACAAAAATAAACAATCGGAGTGGCATCCGAGTCGGTGGGTTACGGACGTAGTTGAGTTGAAAAGGCGGGCCGAGCAAAAAAAAGAGAGAGGAAAACTGGTGACAAAGAAAGACCACAAGACAGTTTACAATGGAAATGGCGGGAATCGAGATGGAAACGAAGAGACTAAACGGGGACGAACGACCATTTCGATGGAAGACACGTCAGAGGAACGGCAAAAAAAGCAAAGAAAAAAGTTGAGGCTCTGCGGGCGGTTACTTTGGATATGGGGCAGTTTACAGAGAGGTGAAACCCGAGACGAGAGATTATCCAGACAGGAGGAAATCGTCTCGTTTGTCTCTCTTCTTTCTCACGAAATCCCCATCATTGTACATCTGCATCATGCACAATTTCTCAAATTAAACGGTCCTCTTGTCTGCCGTATCCTTTCTCTGGTTGGACAACGAAACAGCCGCGAGGCAATTGTGGTCCGGGGTCAAACGAAAAGAAACGAAAGAAGAGAAAAGGGAGACGAAACTGGAGTAAGAGGGAGGCGAAAAAAGAGGGCGCCGCACAGCCACAACCATTGCATCTCACCACTGCACCCTCTGCATGCATTGCCCAAAAAGGGAAAGAGACAAGCCACGGCGAGGCACATACAGAGGGAAAGAGAATGCACGACATTCGCAAATTCACATTCGCAGCGAGGGACAGACCCCTGACATGACGAGAACTGCACCTCCACAGGAGAGTCCAGAACAATTGAGGCGTCAACGACGAGGCGCCGGTCCACTCTCTGTTCTCTCTCTGTCTCTCTGTCTCTCTGTCTCTTTCTTTCTTGTGTCTGTTCGATTCTTTTTCATTCTTTGGTTTTCTTATTTTCTTCTTCCCTGTCTCTGGTCACGTCACCCGTGGCCCACCCCTGCACGCTGCGAGTCCCGTGAGACGCACGCCTGTAGCCACTGATTGTTTGTCACGATCCACGATCGCCTTTCCCTGGCCCCCATTATCACATATAGTGTATGGAGTGCGAGGATTGTTTGTAATGTGATGTGATTACGATTCAGTATTTGGGGAGGCAAAGGCGAGTTGGATCAAATTAGGAAACTGCCCGACACGCTGAATGGCTCTTTCCGCCCGCAGCTCTTGCCGTTGCTCCTCAACCTGCTGTTGCCCGGTCCGCCACAGATGTGGCAGATCGTTCTTGCCATGTTTACGTTGTACGTGATATTCTGAAATTGGCAGGATGCTTAAAAATCGAATACGCTTTCCTATGATCCATTCCCGTGTAAACATTAAACATCTCCATTTCCAGTATCATTTACGACGTGTGTACGATTTACTCCGCACGAGTACGAGTATTGCCTTCCTGCCTAACTGCAAATGCAAATGCAAATGCAAATTCAAGTCAAATGCAACAAACATCCTTGGATCGCTGCATGTCGTATCTTGCTCTCTGTACGGAGCACGCAGTACATGTACGATGCACGCATTCCATTCGCCGTCTTGTCGTATGAGAAAGGATCGATGACTGTGAGTGCTGTGTTGCGTGACACTTTCCTCTTCTCCACTCTGCCACCCCTGCATATCGTTTGCATGTCTTTTGCATATCTTTGCTGGTTTCTGTTGGCTGCCCGAGTTGTTGGCGTCGCCTTTTTTCTCGTCTTTGCACCGTTTTGGGAGACCTGCCGGCGCCAGACCAATCCGCAATGACAACTTTTGACAGACAAGACAGGACCCAGGCCGCAGACCGTATTCTTTTGAGGAAAAAAAAAAAGAAAAACAAAGAAAAAAAAAGAAAAAAAAAGAAAAAAAAAGAAAAAAAAGAGAAAAAAAAAGAAAAAAAAAGAAAAAAAAAGAAAAAAAAAGAAAAAAAAAGAAAAAAAAAGAAAAAAAAAGAAAAAGGCCAGCCCCGTTTTGGTTACGGACGGCTAGCGGCTCGATTCCCCTCCCGATCCTATTTGCTCCCACCTCTCACCTTCCCAATGGAACTCACGAGGACAGCAGATTTTAGAGGAATTCCTCTGGGAGGGAGACAACAGACAGCGCTCAACGTAACCCACACTTCGTGAGAGATCCCCAAAGGGGCAAATGCATGCAGATGCAGGCACGACGTCAACAGGAAAATACTCAGTAATTACGTCGTAAAAGGGACTGAATGACTGGGAGATAAATGGACAAAGTAAAGATGCACGATTATTGGCGGCATCGTATGCCGAAAGTTCGTATGTTTGTATGCAACTCGTACGTTTGACCGGATTGCATCCCCAATGGACGAAAAAGGGCAAACAGTGTAAAACGAGGCCTGGCAAGCTGGCCAACGTGCAGATACGTCGTTTCACAATTCTTACTTTGGGTTTGGCTTCATGTCTATCTTTCTTGTTTTCTCTAATTGTCTCTTACTCTCCTCCCACCTTTCTCCTACTTTTTATCGTCTTACACCTAGCTGTGGCTTACTCTGCATTTGCCTCCCCCTGACAAGAAAATAAGAGTGATCACTGATACCCAACAGCAAAAATGGAGGTGTCACGTTTCGGTTTGCAGCTGTAGCTTCACATGGTGTGCAATGTGTAATGCATTGGCGATGCAGAAGCCAAAGCTGCTTCGCTCACCTATTCGTCGAACCGGCAATTTCACCAAGCATCCATCGACCTGCAGGCCTGCCTCGCCTGAGTTTGCCGTTTGCCTGCAACATTTCCGGACCTGTCTGGACCTACTTGGCTTTTGCCTGGACTGTCATGCTCATCTTGCTTATGCTGCAGCCTCGAGCGTTTTGAAATGAGAAGATGCAAGTTTGAAATTTGATTTCTTGTGTTTCTCATGTTTCTAGTGTTCTTAGTGTAAGAGGGCGTACTTCAATTCAGGATTACGGAGCACAAGGCTTCACCTCGATTGTGGCAAAGGGAAAAGACGGGGAAAAAGTGACCATATGACGATGCCGATCTCCACCTTCATTCAACGAGCATTATCCCGGTTGACGAGGACTCTGAAGAAGATGATGGTGCTGAGGGGGTGTCAGAAACAAAACAAAACGAAACGAAACGTCGAGGAAACGAAACAAATCAGGCTGGCAGGCAAATGAGGAAACGAGGAAATAAGGAAATGAAGCCGCAAGTCATGAAGACATGGCTTTCCGAGAGTAAGTGCATGCATTAGGATGCAGAATGCAGGCAGTCGGGACAATCAAACACGACGAGCAGACCAAAAGTGACCAATAATGGCGACGAACAAGCAATTGGCAAAAAAAGCAAAAGAAATACGGAGTCGACAGCCACGATGATGACAGAGGTGGGTAGTTCTTTGACCAAGACAAGAATATCAGAACCGTCAACAAAACAACACAACAACAAATCAACAGGACAAAAAAAAATAAGCAGCCACGACCCCTTTGTCCAACATCCAGCGCGTTTTTTCTTGTTTATTTTATCTATTTTATCTTTGTTGATTTACGTTGACATTTCGACGCCCTTCCTCGTATCGACAGCTCGTTTGCGTCGTAACCGGCAGCCTGGGTCACGCCAGGTAACGGATCTGGGCTATGACGGGACCGGAAAAGTTTACGGAGGATGGGGGGTGATGGGACACGATAATCGTAGCAAAGGCGATGAAAATCAGGGATCAGGGTCGGGATGGGGTTCAAGAATCGGCTTGAGAAAGAGAAAAGGGTTCAAAATCAGGGTCGAGATTCCAGATGTGGGGCTACAGTCGGGGTCAGACTCGTCAGGGTCCCCACTGATCATGGTCAGAGGATCTGACTTGTCGCGAGAGAATCGCAAGAAAGTAAAATGAAATACAAACAAATCAAACCCAACAAAGGCGAACGACTAACAAGGAGGACCAGCAAGACCGACAAGGCCAACAAAAAGGAAGAAAAGAAAGCACACCGCGAGCCAACCAAAAAGCTATGACGTAGGCAGAGGATGAGAGGGGCGAAGAGTGAAGAGAAAGGAGGTCCCCCAAGGTCCCTTGCACAAGGGTCAGGGGTGCTTGTCACTTTTTGGTATGTTTTTGGTGGCACGGCATTGCAGATTCTGGTGGTGGTGCTGGCGCTTTTGTGGTACTGGCGGCACTGGCAGTGGCACTGACCTGTCTTGGCCACAATCCGGCGACCACAGACCCTGAACCGTGCTCCGTAGCCTTGTAGACAGGAGATCGGTTCCCTACAGCGAGACATGCACCTTCCCTTTGCAGCAGACAGGGCACAAGCACAGCGGGAGCCAGCGCCGGGAAGTTGCGGCAAGCTACAGCGAGAACGCCTGGAGAGAAGGAGGGGGGAAGGGAAGGGCCATACTGAATACTGAATAGAAAAGAGGGAGGAGAGAGGAGAGAGAACGCACGATGACGATGCCACACAAATGGATGACAAAAAAAGAACGGTCCAGACTCGAGTCGAGGTCCAGACCTCTCACCAGCCACACTTGTTCAACCTGTTTCGTTCTTTCATTTGATTTCTCCCATTTTGTTCTCGGGTCTCGACTCTCGTCGGCTCATTCTTGCGACTCCTTTGAAACATGCCAGGCTTTCTGCATCTGCGTTTATTTCGATGGGAGAGTAGATCGTTGGAGAGCGGCTACGTCGGCAAGTTGGTTTGAGAGATGGCCACCGAATGGTAGTGTTAAAATCCGTTTTCTTGTTTTTCGTTTTCGGCATATTCCTTTCGTACGAAGAGCACATTACCCCTGCTGTGCATTTTATTCCTGCCTTTCTTTCATTTTCAGGGATTCTAGATCTCCAGGCAGCAAGGGAAAGAAAACCCGAGAGTGATTAATGGCATATATCTTGAGTTGGAAATTAAGTAGGAAATAAGGTCAAACAAAGGGAAAGCCATGAAAAAGGTTTGTCTTCACCACCCTCACCACCCACAAACGACAGAAATAAGACAGGGGTCCTGACTTTGAGTGAGAGTCAAATGACGACTGGCCCTCTTTTTTTCGTCCTGTCAATCAGCCTGACCTGAACGGGACTTGCCACAGAATTGAGAGTGAGAATGGACAAAACCAAGACGGCCACAAACCTTAAAAATAAAGAGCTAACGAAGTACCAGAAATATTGATCAAGGTCGCACTCCGGTATCCATTGTGTCGTCATTGTGGGCTCCCGCTTTTGGCCTACTTTTGTCTCCTTTCACCTCCTTTTTCATGGTGTTCTTGCGTCAGAAAAAGCTCGTCATTTCCCGTGAAAGAAAGAGAAAGGAGAGGCCCGCCAACGAGCACCAACCGGCACACCAAACTGCATACAACGGCGCCAGCCAGCCAGCACAACGCAATCCCGACAAGGTTGCCAAACGGTTGGCTGTCAATTGTCGGATTTGTCGACGGTTGCCCGTGGTGCATCCGTTCCTCATTACGACGTTGTTTCCTTTAGCACTCTGTAAACGTCCGGCCAACTCCCTAGGAGCTTTATCGTGCCTGTCCCTGTGAGCTCAATTGCTCTTCTTCCATTCTTTCGTTGTGCAAGCAATGCCAGCCAGTCAAAGATTAGCTCTGATCCGCCGAGTGGCGGCGGGCCATCCCTTGCACAAGGGCGGAAAGGGAGCCAGGGAGCGCCAGGGGAGGCTTAGCCTCTATGATCACTTTGTTGGTTCAGTTTTTGGCTCAGTGTTGGTCCGGTGTTCGTGTGTTGGTGAATTAGTGTCTCTCTCGTTTGCCACAAACGCCATGCCACGCCGTGCCACGCCTGCCAGCGCCATGCTTTTGTCTCTTTTGGGATCGTGTGTCTGTCAGTCGGCGGGTACCTGTTACGAGCATTGGCGATTGCGATAGACATGCACCCCGTTTTCTTGTTCAACTCTTTTTTTGTTCACCCGTTTTTTTTGTTCAACCGTTTTTTTTTTGTTCACCCGTTTTTTTTTTGTTCACCCGTTTTTTTTTGTTCACCCGTTTTTTTGTTCGCCCGTTTTTTTTGTTCAACTGTTTTTTTTCACCCGTTTTTTTGTTCACTCGTTTTCTTGTTGTTGACCGTTTTCTTGTTGCTCGTTTTCTTGTTGCTTGTTTTCTTGTTGCCCGTTTTCTTGTTGCCCGTTTTCTTGTTGCTTGTTTTCTTGTTGCTCGTTTTCTTGTAAAAGTAACGGCTGTTCAACGGTGAATACCCCACCGAGGCGTCGACCAGAAGAAGCAAAAAAAAGCAAAAAAAAAGCCAAAAGAGAGGGGAAAAAATAAAGACAAAAAGACACAAAAGAGGAAAGACTCCAAGACTCCACGAAAAGAGGCCGACTGAGGTGCCGATAATCAGAAACTATCGTCGTAAAGGTTGAGGCCCGACTTGGGCCGCAACAAAGGTCCGAAGAAGTTAAGAGGTGGTGGTAGGGAGTCTTGGAGTCAGGACTGTGAACTGACAGACTTGTGACCGAAAATGGACGTCGCCTTTTTTCATCGACCTCCACTTTCGTAAATGTCCTTCAGTCCCGCTCCGTATTTCCTGCTTCTCTGCTGGACTTTCCGTGCTTTCTGTGTTTTTGTACCCCCAAACCTTGGCAGCACACCGGCTCGGCGTACAATCAGGCACGGTTGGTAGAAGTTGGGGTTGGTTCGGAATTCTGTAATCTGGAGTACGTACCCTGTGTATGTTACCTATGTGTCTGACCCTGTACTTTGACTTTGATTTTGCCAGATACACCTGATCGCCGATTTTTCACTTCAACGACTGGTCGATACGGCCTGAAACGGACAAGGCTAGGTTTTTCGCCTTTCTTTTTTCTGACCTCTATGAAAGCATGCCGAGCGTTGGATGTTGGATGTAGACTTTGTTGGGTCAGGCTCCAAAATAAAATATCTAATATCCTTGGGCATTCACAAAGGAGGACGAGGATGGAGATGAACAAGGGAAGTGCATACATTGTACTCCGTAATATGTACATACTATTGCTCACGTTTGATACCTTTGGCAGCCTTCTCGGCTTGGCCTTTGCCTCCTCACCCATTTCTTGACCTGATTCTCTCCATCGCCTTTCTCAGATGATGCAGACTTGTAACCTGCGTAATTTCGTACGAGACGTCAGGTAATTTGGCAGCCTTCTTGATGCCGTACTTTTACTATCATTTTCAGATTTTGATCCTCTTCTTTTCGTTGCGGCCTAAACATTCGCGATTTGAGATTACCAAGAGTTACCGGTCCGTATTAGATGTGCCTCGGGATCTCTTTTTTCTTTGTTGTTCCCATCCGTGTGCCTCTGGTCTTGATTTTGTCTTGCCCGGTTTTGTGGATGCCTGCGTAGGAAGAATGAGAGGGGGGACGAATACCCTGGTCGTGTTGCCGACAGGCGAAGCAAATGCCCGACAAAACTCCTCGATTCGCAAGCATGCAGGTCCTGTCACGATCGTAAAACTTGTAATCTTTTTTGTCCAGCCTTGCAATTTCTGTCGTGTTTTGACACATTGTTTTGCACCCCGGCCAAATCTCCGACACATTTTCTGGTTTTGTTTTTACGATTCAGCTTGTATCGGACGCGGGGACGTAGGCCAGCAAGGGATTTTGAATTTTGACCAGAAACTTTTCAAAAAATAAATAAATAAAATAAAATAAAATAAATGCGTGATGCATTTGTGGCTTTTTTCCTTCTTTGTTTGCTGGCATGTCTGTTCAGATCGGAGATTATTGGGGCCTTGATCACGCACGCATCCTTTGACTTTCTTTTTCTTTTTTCTTTTCATTTTCGCTTCCTATTCAGGCCAGTGTTTTGTGCCGTCTGATCGGGGCCAGGCAGACATCGGCTTTTTTGCAAGGCGCAAGTTTTGGAGAAGCAAATGATATTATTGGAGAGACGTAATGGATTGCGAGACCCAGATAAAAGTTTTACAATGTGCAAATATCAAATGATGCAGAAAAAAAGTTTGCAGAAAAGTGCAGGAAAAAAGAAAATGGTGAAAAAGACGACCAATTGTTGGATCTTTTGCTCAATTGAGGTAGGGATGAAGGCCTGAAGAGTTCTGGAGGGTGACTGAGAAGGATTCAGCGATCGAGCGAATGAACAGACAAGACACCAAATGACCTGGCTTACGGTCGAGAGAAAAAACAGACATGCGACTATGTGTTGTCTGTCAGCCTGCATTGTATCTGCATCTGAAGAGTCCCCCCGGCGTTGTGTTTTTGCTCTTTTTCTTTTCTGCATCCAAGCAAAGTGATTTGCCAATGCGGGCGCGGGATGCAGAAGGAGATTGGCTGCTTTTTAATTTTTCGAAAACGGTCGTCAGTCAGAGTCGACGAGGAAAAAAAGACGAAAAACAAACCACTACGATTCGTCGACGTTGTAACCGACGCTGTTTGTGGTTCGTGCATCGAGAGTGCATGCAGCAAGTGATACGGGCTTAAGTACAAACAAAAGTATGTAAAGTGCATAACACACAACTCTTTGTCCTTCTTGCTCTCTATTCGTTGATATCGAATGCCCTGGCAGCTATCAGGCTGGGCGCTCGATCGTGAGAGTGTGGCTTGTCCCGTCAATCGAAGTCTGAAAACTGCCATTTTGAAAATTTTGTAAGAATCAGTACGAACAATCGAATCACATTTGGTTTCATCACACCCTTTTGTGAATGTCGGCTTATTGTTTTGTTTTGTTTTGTTTCGGGAACCTCTCGCCTACGTTTTTGCATGTTCCTGGCATAGTCCTGAAAAGTCCTACCACTGCCCCGATGATTTTCGGTGTTGGTGCCCGTATGTTGGTTGTTTGGTTCGTAGAACTTTTTGGCGCTTTTTGGAGCATAAAGCGTCCAACGCCTTTTCTCTTCTTCAGTCTTTTTTTTTTTTGGGGCCTTTTTCAGCTCCTCGCCTCATCTGATTCGACTCATTGTAACATAAATGCACCGTACGCGGCAAGGATATTTTCATTGTCATGTCAGGTCTGTCTCCGGCTGGGAGCCTGCCGATACACCCTCGCCTTTACTTTCCTCTTCCCTGTCTCATCCTTTTCATGTTTGCTCGTCTTTTCTTTTCTTTTCGTCTCGCCTCGCCAACATCCAATTCGAGTTTGATCTTTCTGGCCTTGCCTGCATGTATGTGGAAGGTACATAGGTACACAGGTACATACTGTAATACTCCGTACTGATGTGGTACAGTGGACCCCACTTTCCTTCCACAGCAGCACATCCTTAAGAAGCGGCGCCTTGAATTTGTCTCTTCTGTTGTATATTGTTTGTCTTTCCTTGTGTAAATTCACATTTGCATTCCTTTTGTTTTCCTAATACTTTCCCCAATACTTTCTTTTCACTTTCTTTATTCGCTGCTCATTCTCAGTCTCTCTTCTGCGTGGCCGCCGAGTCCGTTTACTCTTTTTATTATCGTAGTTTCGCCACTGGCTATTGACACCCCTCGCTCTTTCCCTTCGCCAACACCCCCCCTCCCCTGCGCTTTCCCTTTGCTCCTTCCCCCGTGTTCCCATGTCTTCCCAAGATGGACCCCACTGGCGGTGCGCCAAGAGACGTCACCTCACAAGAGGCCATGGTCAAGAGGCCGGAGGGAAAGAACAAGGCGACGGGGTGTTGAACAATGACTGTTTTCTTTCGCGAGAAGAGGAGGGAAAAGAAGAAGGAGTGCAAGCACCCACATTCGGCAAGCGGCATGCGGGATGTAATATGCGGCTTGTGGCATACGCAATACAGAGGAAGGGGACAATGTTACAACAGGACTCGCATGCGCGGCTGTTGTCAACCAAGTATCTCGACAGAGCAATATCTCAGGATGTACTCCGTACGTTGTACGTCGTACTTTGTACACACGCCGCTTTGCACCGCACCTGTGCCGTGCATACCGTCGTTCCTGACCTGTTGACCGACGCATTTGAAGCTGGCGCCCTTTTGCTTCCACCGCCCACACCAGCACCTTTAACTTATGCATTATGGCATTGATTCGCAGGACAAACTTTCTCAAAGTCGGTGACAATGCGAGGCTTTGTCACGCCCTTTTGAGACAATGGCACAACAAGACAGAACAAAACAGCCTCCCTTATTCCTGGACGCGTATCTCTAGTCTCGTTTCCCTCGTGTCTTTTGCTTTCCGTTTTGCTTTCCGTTTTACTTTCTTGCTTCCTTGTTTTTTCCTTCTTCTTCTTCTTCTTCTCCGCATTTGAACTCCGAGGTCGCTCGTCTTTTACTGAGCAATGCCTATTATCTATTCCAGTTTGCTCCAGTTATTCGTCGTTGTGGCATCTGATGCTGTTATCGTAAAAAACGCCCTAGAACTAAAAACAAGGCAAAGCCGTTTGACGATTTGGCGCACATGACTTTGGCTTCCGTATTCGCACCTATTACGCTTTGGGAGGAAGGTTCTATGTGGAGGTGGGTGCTGGCTCGCGGAATGCTCGTCGGGTGGCCCATCTTTTTTCGTCTCGAGCACAGCCTTCTTCTGCCAAGGGCCGTTTGATTTTGGCTTCGCCATTTTGTCGACGACGGAGTACTTGGAGCTCAACTTGACATTCGGGTTACATGACGGACACACAGGTAAGAGCAGACGCATAATATCAACTGGCACCGAGAAAACCCTCGAGATTGACAAAACGACCAAAGCCAAAAAGGGCTCATCGTCGACAACATTGACATGGTGGTCAGCTTGCCAAGCCCAGCCTCTTTTGCTTGCCACTTCCTTTCAGTGTCACTCCGTCATCATCTTCCTTTTCTTTTCCCTGGCCGTGGCATTTGGTCTGCGTATGCTTGGCTGGCTCGCTTTCTTCGTTCGGAGCATTTTGGCATTTCCCTATGAGGCGTGTCTCTTTCGCCGCAAAAGCAACCTGTGTGCCACCTTGATATGCACGATGGAGCAAAGCAACTCCCTGTACGGAGTATTCGGTGCATTCGGTGCATTTGGTGCATTTGGTGCATTTGGTGCATTTGGTGCATTTGGTGCATTTGGTGCATTTGGTGCATTTGGTGCATTT
>WNYC01000049.1:87340-332592 GCA_021396375.1 Sporothrix mexicana
AGGTGCATTTGGTGCATTTGGTGCATTTGGTGCATTTGGTGCATTTGGTGCATTTGGTGCATTTGGTGCATTTGGTGCTTTTGGTCCATTTGGTGCATTTGGTGCATTTGGTACATTTGGTGCATTTGGTGCATTTGGTGCTTTTGGTGCTTTTGGTGCTTTTGGTCCATTTGGTCCATTTGGTGCATTTGGTCCATTTGGTGCATTTGGTGCATTTGGTGCTTTTGGTGCATTTGGTGCATTTGGTGCATTTGGTGCTTTTGGTGCTTTTGGTCCATTTGGTGCATTTGGTGGACCATTTGGTGCATTTGGTGCATTTGGTGGACCATTTGGTGCTTTTGGTCCATTTGGTCCATTTGGTCCATTTGGTCCATTTGGTGCTTTTGGTCCATAGTCCATCTGGTCCATCTGGTCCATCCTTTTGGTGGACCATTTGGTGCATTTGGTGCATTTGGTGCATCTGGTCCATTTGGTCCATTTGGTCCATAGTCCATCTGGTCCATAGTCCATCTGGTCCATGGTCCATCTGGTCCATAGTCCATCTGGTCCATGGTCCATCTGGTCCATCTGGTCCATCTGGTCCATCTGGTCCATCTGGTCCATCTGGTGCATTTGGTGCATTTGGTGCTGGTGCATTTGGTGCATTTCGGGGTATTTTCGTGTATTTCAGGATATTTTCGTGTAATTACACCCTGCTGTGATGTTGCAGAACGGGGACCTGGAGATACTAGCCATACCCTGAGAGAGTTCCTCAACTGACGCTCGCCAACAAATTCAGTGTGTCTCTGCTTGGCCGCACACCAAATGGCACAGCACCACCACACCCAGCAGAAGAGCCGCCTCGGACAGGGATATAACACCCAAGCCAAAGGGTTGCCTCCCGGTTGTGCAGGGGTAGAGACCAGGGGGGCAGGGAGAGACAAGAAAGGAGGACTAGTGGAGACTTGCTCCAGTCTCCGGTCGGGATTTCCCTTGGCACCTGTTCCCTTGTCTTTTTGCTGTCTTTTGCTGTCTTTTGTGTGTCCCTTCTCCAATCTTTGCCCAGGACAGCGGCAGCTCGTCTCGACAAGACGGGATTGACTTTTGGTTTGACGGAATTGGCCTGGGCGGGTTTGGCTCGTCAACGCTGTAGGAGAGTTTTGATTTTTGATTTTTGGTTTTTGGTTTTTTATTTTTGACTCTTATTTCCGCATGTTCCTCTGATGCCAGGAGAAAGCCAATAATAAATAATCGCAGTGTGAAAGAACTCAAAGACCTGCATGAACGCCACAAAGAGGCAGAACGAGAGACGGCAGAACAGCATCACAAATAAAGAGAGACGAGACTGCAGAGAACAACGTCAGACAAAATACGACGTACATCAGGAGACTCAAGACACAGCCAGAACAACAGCACACAAACTAGGGGCAAGAGGCTCGACTCCGGCTGACAAGTCACAGTGTAACATTTACGCCTCTTATTCTTTACTTTTCTTTTATCCTTTTTATCTTTCATCGTCGTCTTCTTTTTCTCTTCCATTCTGTCTTATCATCTTCCTCTCTGCCCATTCTCCTGATTTGTCCACGCGCACATCCGCGCAACGACCCGCGCCTCCGCCATTTCGTGCTTGTACCAATGTGCTTATACCAATGTACCCAAGTGCCCACCTTTCACGTACCAATATGCTCTTGGTACTTTGCGAATGTACCTTCCTCCACCACCGAATGGCCGTTGGCTGTCAAACGTCGACTGTTAGACTGTTCTTCGCGGCCGTTGACCGATTCTGCCTTTCTCAAGATCTTGCACTTCCCATTTTCATGACAACAAATGATTGGGGCGAATGAGGCCAGACAAAAGAAAAAAAAGAAAGCAAGTTATGCAGGACATTCACTGTCTTCCCAATCGGGTATCTTTTTTCATTGCACGTCGTAACACGCCATAACACTCTTTGAAAGAAAGTGTGTGTGCTGTCTACGAGCTGACTCGACACGAAGATACAATTCATAACGCAAAACAAAAAAAATGTCTCCGATCTGCGCCCTGCTCTCTTTCCTTTCTCTCTCTCTCCCTCTTCTTTTGATTTTCTTTCCTTCTCTCTCCTTCCGTCTCTCTCTTCACTACCCTGTCTTCCATCTCGTCATGTTGACAGTTTGCGTTGCGTAATTTGTCTGACCGTAAACATCACTCAGAAAACCCCCTTTGACGGTTGGCAAAAAGACAAGCCTTGGACCCCAGGAACCTTGTTTCTTTTTGTCTTCGCCTGGTCTTCTTTTTTGTTTCCGTCGTGCTTTCTTCTCCTTCTGTGGCCCCATCTTCGTGCACCCCGTGCTCCGGATCCATGCATTTCGGTTTGTCCCATGTCAAAGAAGGAGAGGGAGTACCAGAAGTACCAGGAGTTCTTATTTCTTACGTGCATCTTTGTCTTTGATGTGGACAGAGTCCACCTTGTCTTGTCTCTCCCCGTGTTCTTTCTGGCGTTCCGCCCTGTGCACACCTTCCATTTACCTTCTAGAAGGAAATAAAAGTGGAGTGTCTGGGTCCTAGGGGGGCCTTCTGGGAGCCCCGTCCGCAGCGCCCCGTCTTTGCCCATCTTCGCGCATCACCAAACAAGTCGAAAAGAGTCCAAGCCTGCCAGACCACATTAAGAGCACAATAACAGGGGCCACCGCCTGGCCCGTTCACCCTGCCACCGGGATACAGAACCGCCACGGTGATCCCGAGGAGCGAATGATATCGACAAGTCGCACGAGATGTGAGAATCGATAAGGTAAGAGGCCGTCTTTTTCAGTTCTGTGTATTGACAGATCAACACGGTTCAGCATCGTCTTGAAGGAACACTGACGACGAGGCCAAACGAAGGATTGCCTCGACGCAACAGAAAAACGTGCCTTGATGCAGAGCAAAGACATGCAAGTGCTCCGAGCTTTCTGTGATGCGTCGTGATGTGCCTTATGATCCTCTTTTCTGTCTCAGCTTCTCTCTCCTCTCTTCTCTCTTCTCTCTTCTTTTTTGATTTGCCTGCCTTCTTTTTTATTTCTCTGCCACCATTGTTGATTGTCCCGCCTCTGTTGTCTCCGACCTTCCTTTCTGAACGTCCGTGTTGATCGCGCCCGCGTCGCTATGTGGTCTAATCGACATGTCGAGTCAATATTTGTGTCTTTGCCCAGCCGATTCTGCAGAGTCCCCATTTGCTTTTCCTATCCGTTATGACTATCTCTCCTTTTGTTGCCCGCCTTTCCCCGTTCCCCTGTCCGTGAGCGTTCCCCCCCAGATCCCATCTCCTTTCTGCAGTCTCCTGTCCCCCTCTCCGTGCCCCGTTCCCCGACTCCTAGACCAGCTCCTCGACCAACTCCAGGACTTTGACCTTGCCCCGTCTTCCTTCGCCCCTTCCGTGTTCTCCTTAGTCCTTGGCCTCTGCCGCCTTCCTGTCGGCTACCGTGCATTTCTTGCACCTTTTCCTCTTCTTCTTTATTTCTTCTCCCGGCAACTACATAATACAGCTCAGTTTGTATGTACGTCGTATAACAGGTTATTTATTGGTGATGGACTTTATTTGTATTCACGTAACGTCGAATTATTTTGTTGATGTATTGATTTACATTTATTTCTTCATCGACCTCTGCTGACAACACTCATGTCAAATATCTTCTTTTTATTTAGGTATTTATTTACTTATTCATTTATTTGTTCGTCTCTCTTATCTTTTCACCCTTCACCCTCCATTCTTTCGCATGCCGCTTCCTGCCAATGCAGGTGCAAGTGGAGGTGGGGCGTATTCGCGGAGGAGGTGGTGTACGGAGTTTGGTTTTTGGGGGGGGGACAAGGGAGTGGATAAACCATGGCGGACGATGCATTCGAAGGAAGAGGGACGCAGACAAAAGAAGGAGGGAGTGAGGCACAGAGAGCAAGCAGGGGACACAGGGGGCACACTCTGTGTGCACAAGAACCACCCACAGACAAAGGTCTTGTCTGGTTGGACAAAAGTGGTACAAGAGCCCCACTGCGCGGCTCTCTCCAACTGCAAGATGCATGGTGTGGAGTCTTCTTTTGGTTTTGGGCGGAGGCTTGACATTTCGACTTTCTTTTTTTTATTATCTTTCTTTTGATTTTCTATTGACAACTTTGCCTTTAAGCTTTCCTTTTAAATTTGATATATGACTATTTTCTTACTCTGTATCCTACACCATGGTGTCTGCAAGAAGAGTGCGGTGTACTTTGCTGGCCGTTTTCACGCCTTTCGTCTCTTAAGTTTCTTTTGTATTTCACCGTCTTCCTTTTTGCTTTACTTTTCTTTCTTTCTTACTTACACACCACACCGTCTATTCTTGCCTCGCCCCATCTTCACCGTCAACTCCGTCACCCGTCACTCATTGTGTATCTTCTGGGTCTCCACTTGCTCTCATTTTGTCTTTTACGCCCTTTTCTTTTCGTCCAGGTTTTTTTGTGTTAGCTGTTAGCGTGGCCGTTGCGTCAGTTGAGAGTTGTTAGTTGAACATGCCTTTCACCACCCCTGCTCCTTTTCTCTCTCTCCAAATATCTCCATCCTGGCGCTATTTTCTTTTTGAACCACCCAGAGAATCCTAGATACCCTTGTCGTTTTCCTTCCGTGACCTGCCAAAAGCCAAGCAGTCTCAAGAACGCCGTCCGTCATCCGCCATCCCGCCCAGGAACAAGAATCTTGGGTTTAGGAGGTAATAAAAGCTCTTTTGGTCTTTTTTTTTCTGCTCGGGGGGCGCGATGAAGTGGATGAGAGTGGAGGACGACAAGAAAGACGGGCGCAAGACGAGATGGAGAGTGGACTCTTGACAGTTGGATCAAAGTGCGCCGTCGTTGTGGCGGTCCCTGGCGGAATGTCAAAATTACTGACCAAAGGAGATCACAGCAAGATGGGAGATCTCGAACTAGGGGGCATCGTCATCTCAAAAGGTACAAGGCCCGGCAGGCACACAAGCCAGGCATGCAGGCACGCAAGCTTGCAGGCAAGAAGATACGGGGGCGAAGAGAGGGTGAGGAACAGAGTAAAAAGGCGGGCAGGCAGGTATACGCTGAATACGATATGGAGGGAGATTTGGAGATAGAGGAAGAGGGACACACAACCACATCCACAGCCAGCATCCACCACCACCGACTTACATGCAGTCAATCTGTTGTGGCGTCTGGCAGATCATATTCTTCGAATCAATAATTCTTCGACGGCCCGGCCTCCTTTGTCCTTTGTCTCGTGTCATTTTGTTCTTTTGTGACTCTGCCACTTTTGCCCTAACAACGGCCCTTCCGCCCCTCTTCTCTTGACTCTCTAACGGGCCTCTTGTCTCTTTCCAGGCCCCTGGTCGGGCCAATTCTGAGACCACCGCCTGGGGCCAGGTCAGGCCAGTGCTTCTAAAACGACAGAGCGACAAGAAAAGAACAAAAATGAAGCTGGGGGCCGGGCCATGTCGTCACTTTTGCACACACAATTGCAGATGCACCTGTGATGACCGACTGCTGTACCAACAAATTGGGGATGCAGTACGACGTACAGAGTCGACTGCCATAGCGGCCATAAAACGGCTACAAAACGGCAGCAAAATGCCCATGACATCGGTCGACTTAAACTACACAAAACATAAAACGACCAAAAAACGACACAAAAAGCCGGCCCCAACTACGGCCGACCTGGTCATCTGTTCCAGGGCAACACCCCTTTTCGAGTGACTTGAACTTTATTCCGTCCCCGACTCAATGGCACTCTTAAATGCTGAACAAGGGTTAATAGATAAAATAAAAAGAATTTATTTTGGTGATAATGTTTATGAAAAAGGCGACAAATATGCTGGGCCTCTTAGATGCAAATGGCCGGACATTGGGAAAGACGATGCGAGATGGAAGGAAAGAAAAACGGTAGTAAGATAAAAAGAAAATAAAAGAAAAGAAAAAGAAATCCGGGATCCCCCACCGAGCGAAACGTCGACGGAGAAAGGAGTGAAAATATCAAACTTTTGCGAGATTCTGGGCCGAACCCAACTTTGGAGTCTCGCAGATGACTGTTGGTTGCTGGTGATTGTTTGCTTTTTGCGAGGCCGTACTTTTTGCTGGGTTGGTTGTTGGCTCTTTTGTCGGTTCCAAAGACAAGGGTTGACCTTGTCGTTTTTTTTCTTTTGTCTTCTCCCGTGCTGGAGGGGCGTGTGCTTGGCTTTTCTGGCCCTGTCTGTCTGTTCCCTGCGAGCGAGCCAGGGTGTTGCGAAGATGTTCGCGGCGGCCGGGGAATCGTTGCAGACCCTTCCCCGGGAAGCGGGAGTCCGTATCTTTTGGGTCGAGTTCGCACTTTGACCTTGCATGCTGCTTGCTGGTGCTGGTGCTGGATATTTGTGCTGCACCATGACGGTCGCGGGCGCGGCGGGCGCTACAAGAGGCTCGTGGTGCTGGTAGGGGCGTGTGAGAGTCAAGTCCAACGGATGCCGAGTTTTGACGGGTTTGACTGTTGAGGGTTGGCAGTTGCAAAAGTCAACAGTCAAGTCGAGCGGCGAGCCCAAACGTTTGGCCGTTGAGTGGTCAAAACTCATGGTATTGTTTTACTTCTGATTTTCTATTAGTTCCTACTATTTACTCGTCACTTATGACGGAGTACGAGTATACGTACGAGCCTTTTGCATCTTGCGATCGTTTTGCGTACTCGTATCTGCCCAGAATACGCAATATCGAAAATGGCTCTCGAGGCATTTGATCTTGTCCTTTTTTGATTTTCTGAATTGCTGGATCTCTGGATTTCTGCTTCTCGGATTTCTGACTTGGTTTCGCGCTTGCTTGTTTGCTCGTTTTGTTTGTTTCGTCTGGCGTACTTTTGGGCATGTTTCAAGCGACCTGTTTTCCTCTAGCAACTCCATTCGCTCTTTTCCCTCTTGCTCCCTTTCTGTCCCATACTGATCTCTTTTGCTCTTGCCATTTTCCCTGCTGTTTTGGCTTCTGGCGTAAACTTTAAAATCGACCCAGCCTTGTCCGGGCCTCACAGCCACTGCGCAGCTGGACAATAATAGCCATTGGTTGGTCCCTCCTGCTACCATACACCCCGGTCGCTCTTGCTGCTTTTCCCTGCACATTCCCCTCTTTTTTCCAGTATGTTCCGCCCCTGCCTTTGGAAGTTTGCTCCAGGCCCTCTTTTTTTGACTGGGTGCTTGCGTTCTTACCCTTTTTCGCTTTTGGCTGCTTCAATCGCTGTAATGTTTTGTGGTTCAGGCTCGCTCCTTCCTTCTCGCCCTCCCTCCCTCCTTCCTACAGCGGCGTTCGACACCAAAAACTGTACGGAACCTGCAGCAAGTGTCTTTCCTATTCCAGCATGACGCCTGTCCTTTGCACCTGCTGTCGGCCACGCATATTACTGGGGTGTTTGGGAGGAGGCTCTGTCAGGCGCTGCGGATACACAAGAATTCAAAGCAAAACACACGCAGAACAGGAAAGAGTTGATGCTTGCATACATATCGGAGTGCAGCAATAGCACTGCAAGGACAGAGCGAATACCATGTCCTCACAAACATAGAGGCATGGATGCAAGTATAAGACAAAGGTGCCTCCCGAGCCTCCCTCCTCTCATCGGTACAAGTCGCCGTATATCATCTCCCACTTCCTCGCTCAATTCCCATTTTCGTGAAAAAAATAGAGAAGCAAGAAGTGCAAAAGGCAAGGCAAAAGACAGAACAACAAAAAAGCAAAACGGTAGTTGCAGAAAAGGAACAATCTGCAGCTCCGTCAAAAGCTACACCCCCCATCTCTCCTTCCTGCCTTTAAGCTGCTCTGCTCGCCTCTCTTTCCCTCTCCCACTAACACCTGCCCGGTCGCCGCTCCCCTCACAGGCTTTATCTTACACACGCCCACCTGCCAGAAGCACCCAAAAAGAAAGCCCACAGTCGCTGCCCACTTACACCCCCCCTCCGCTTCACATCGTTCCTTCCTTTCTTTTTTACCTCTTCCCTTCCCCCTTCCCTGTTCTACTCTTCTGTTCTTTCCTCCTTTCCTCTTCCTCGCTCATGGCCACCTGCTGGTCGCGCTTTCTCTTTGTTTGGCAAACTGCATCAGTATATAATATATTCTGCTGCATGCCCGCCCACATTTTCCTCAACGCTTCGTCTGCATTCCACACCCCCCTCCATCTGCTTCACTCTCCTCTCCTCCTCCTTTCTCGACGCTCGAAGGGTAGACACAGTATATGATCTGTATGCTGCCCGCCACTTTTGCTCTCTTTCTGTGATCTCGACACTCGCTCGCCACTTTTTGTTTCCTCTCCACGTTCTGTCTGGCCTGGTTGCCCGCCTCTTAGTTTCCTTTCCCAAGCTCCTAGCTCCAAGAGTGCTCTCACTCACAGTCCTTGACCAGACCCTGACTCTTGCTCGTCTCTGTTTATAATATATTATCCTCCCACGTCCCCTCCCCTCTTCGCTCTTTTTTTCTTTCCTCCCCTTCCTATATCTACTTGTTTACTCCTTTTCTATATATTCCTCCTCTTCCCCCCTCGCTTTCGTTTCCAATATCGTCCTCCTTCTCATACATCCATCGATCCTCTTCTTCTATCCATTCATCCACGCTTCGGTTCACTCGTCGTCGTCTAGCATTTCCCTGCAGCGTTCCGTCATCGCACACAAGCAACACAAGCAGCAAAAGACGGCAGCAGCAACAGCAACGTCGACCAACCCCACGAACAACAACCCACGCCGGCCTCCAAGCACAAACATCACGAAAGCAATATCGTCGACGATCCCCCCAACTCCAGTACATGTTTCGACAGAAGCTCGGCTTTTGTAAACAAGCTCTGGTCGTCCTCTTTCTGCTGAGCAGTGCCTGACCGGGCCCCTTACCACTGAGCCAACGCTTTTGACGGGGCAAGCAGCCCCTGTCAAACAAAACCGATCATATTTGGCGGTTTTCTTTTCTTTCTTTCTTTCTTTTCTGTGATCTAAAATTGTTTTTCTGAGAAATCAATTTACCTCACTTGGACTGTTTGTTTGGGCAATCTCGGCTTCTGCAGAACAAATGAGTACACAACAACACAACACCCGCAGCGTCCAATATGGTGCGTGACAATCCTGGCCAGGCCTGTGAACGCTGAAACCACAATGCCAACAATGAGTCTGCATCAACACCAACTAACACAATTCTCTCCGCAGGGCGTGTAAGCGGCACCAACAACATCTCGACCTCCGCAGAGCCTCATATCCACAACAACATCTCCCCCAAAATACCCAACACCGCCGATTACTTTTTCGGCGACGATGCCAATGCCGATGCCGACGCCGACATCGACCTCAACAACACTCCAAATTACACAAGTTCCACGAACAACACAAACAATACCAAAACACCTACCAAAATGACTGCAACACAGTCCTCCCCGGCTGCCGCCACCGGCATGCCCTGCATCTGCGACATATGCGGCCGCAAATACGCCCGCCGCTGCGATCTCAACCGTCACCTCAAAACCCACACCCGACCATTCAAGTGCCAGGTTCCCAACTGCGAGTATGCCCAACGCGGTTTTCCAACATCACAGGAGCTCCAGCGGCACATGGACGATCGTCACTCGAACAAGCCTCCCATTTTCCACTGCAGCTACGAGGACTGCACTTATACCTCCAAGCGCGAGTCCAACTGCAAGCAGCACATGGAGAAGACGCACGGCTGGGTTTACGACCGCAGCCGTCACAACAACAACAATGCAGTTGCACGCGCAGCCAGCACTAGACAGTCGGAGAGCGTCGCCGATGTCGACAATGAGGTGGACATCGACGCTGACGCTGACGCCGACGGCGAGACCGAGAGCATCTTCACCAAGCAGAAGGACGAGGACGAGGAGGACGAGATGGCCTTCAAGTACGCCATGCCCACCGCTGCTTCCTCGACGCTCTCGCCTACCGGAGAGGACTATGCACGGAACCAGCAACAGCTCCTGCAATACCAGCAGCTGCAGTTCGGCAATCCTCTCTCTCACGTCACGACTCCCATGCCTATCTTGGGCACCGAGGCTGACTTCACCCTCTTCCCAGAGACCCGGCCCCAGCAGCGACAACAGCATGCCCCGATGAACAACATCGCGGCAGCACTGGCTGACGGCAGCTTGGTCTACACTACCACCACCGATACACCGGCCATCTCTGCAGCCACAGCTGCACTCAGAGGTGTCAACACCTCCCCCATGTCCAACTCTTTTGTGCCATGGGAGTCGCCGCTGACCCAGCAGGAGGAGATCTCCAACCTTATCCACAACTTTGAGCTGCAGTCCCAGCAGCCCCAGCATCTTCAGCAGATGTCCTCCATGACACCGCCCACACACACTCTCGGCCACAGCCGCAATGCCCGGGCCCGTCGTGCCCAGATTGCGTCGGCGTACCCGCAGGCCATTGGCTACTTCGCACCTGCCAATTACCACGCAGCCCAGGTGCCTCTGCCGTCGTCCTTGCCCGGCTCCACCGCTCCCTCTGCGGCCGCTGCCGGTGACTACGCCGCTGCCTTCTCCCCAGCCACTCCCTTCATGGGCACCCCTCAGACCTTCAACCAGCAGCAAGTCCCTGCCTACGCATCTCCCCACAATCCCCTGGTTGGCGGTTCTACCCTCTTCCCCCAGGCATGGCCGGCATTGCTGTCGACAACGGCTGCCCAGCAGCAGCAACAGCAGCAGGTTTTCGCTGACCAGGCTGCCGCCCTCCGCCAGCAAGCCCGCCTCAAGGCGCAGATGGAGACGCAGGCAAAGGCAGCGTCTACGGTCGATGAGAAGATCGTTGTTGCTGCCGGTGACCGAGGTGTCAAGCGTGATCACGACACTTATGAGCGTGACAACAAGAACACTATGGCCGGTGACAGCAATACCGTCGTCGACAACGGCAACGAGGATGACAACGATGATGGCGATGAAGATGAGGAGGACAACGACGGCAACAACCGTCGCCCGCCTCGCCCGTCTCGCACTGGCCCCAACAGCACGGCTGACATCGATGACGACCACATGCCCTGCCCTTATCACCTCACTGATCCGGAGTACTTTTACCGCGACAATGATGAGCGCTTCTCGCCGTGCCACACTCAGCACCGCTACATCTCTACTCTGTTGTAAGTGCCCGTCCCTTTCCTTCTCATTTTGCCCATGATATGTGGTATGTGTGCTAATACTTCCGTCTCCAGCCGCCATCTTGGACGTGCCGCGCACAATCTCATCATCACCGAGAACAGCGCTTCGTCCTTTGGCATCCACGAGGCTGGTGACCGGCCCCAGCCGCAGGCAGGCCTCTGCCGTCGCTGCTGGACGTCCTTTACGGACCAGGCCGCCTTCAATGCTCACGTCGAGCTTGGCCGCCCCTGTGCTCGTGCTTCGCGCAGCAAGCGTGAGAAGTACAGCCAGATCCTGCACACCTTCTGTGCACCCCGTCCCCAGCCTGATCCCCCCGCTGTCCCCGCCGTTGCCCCCAATGCCCCTGCCCCTACTCCGATGATCAGAGCATCCCAGCCTGCCCTCCAGCCGGCGGCTCCCATTGAGAGCAACGTCGTCCGCGTGGCACCACCTCAGGTGCGCGTGCAGGTGGACCAGGCACAGGCTGTTCCTACTGCACCCGGTTTTGCTTCGGCTACCGGTGGCGGTGCTGGCACTGTCGACCCCAGAAGCCCCGACATCAAGGTCTCTCCCACTCAGGATCGGTCCAACATTCTGGCCGACTTGAGTCCTAACCGCAGCCAAGGCCCCGTCCAAGGCCGTGCCCACCCCCAGAACCGCCCCCAGCACAAGCACCACAACTCGGTTGAGAGCGCCACTCTTGTCGATGACCATTATGTGTCGCGCAGCGAGTTCCAGGTTGTCACGCAACGCCTGACTGCCCTCGAGACGATGATGCAGCAGTTTGGCAGCGGTTTTGCCGCTGCCATTGCCCCTTCCACCTCACGCCGGGCGGCCTCATCATCATCTACCCGTCCCAGCTCGTCCATGGGCCTCAGTGCCCACGAGCAGGGCAGCCTAGTGCGGGAGATGGACCGCCAGACAATCCCAGAGGCAGACGAGGAAGAGGATGACGATGGCACGGCTAGCCACACCCGCAGCCAGCGCCGCCGCCACAACCTCGGCCAGTCCCAGGAGTCGCGGGTGTCTGCATCCGTTGGCAGTGTCGTCAATGACGGCCAAATGCTTGCCGAGCCTCTGCGCACCCTTTCGGGCTTGTCGTCGAGCTCCGACTCGTCGTCTGTGCGCCATGTCCCCCCTCCGGCCTCGGTGACGGACGAGAACCCGCGCCCCCACCAGCAGCAGGCCCAGCAGCAACCCGAGACGGTCGCTGACTCGGGCTACTTTAGCAGCGACAACAACAAGGCCCGCAACGTGGATACTATGCCACCAGTCGAGGAGGCTCCGGCTTCAACGTCCTTCACCTCTCTCATGGACATGGGCCACAAGAACATTGAAGCCAGCATTGACCCGGTGCTGTCCATGTTTGAACTGGACCAGGAGGATTTTGACGAATTTGTGTCCAGCTAAGGTGTACCTGCAGTGTCCACCTGGATGTCCTCTTTCCCATTCTTTCCACCTCTCCATTTACTCTTCCACTACCTGTCTTTACCGTTTTGCTTTCTTTCATTTGCTTTTTATCCGCCGCCTCATGTTATACACGCCCGCATGGACATCAACATTGATGGACCTTGATGACTTCGCTTCTCCTTCTTTTTCTTTATTCTTTTTTATTATACCACCTGGGTTTTTTGCTTACGATTCTAGCTTGGGACCAGGGTGGTTTCAGTCTCTCGGGCACGGTATAAACTAGGTCGGCGTGTGGCGTTTTGTCTTTCTTCCTTTCCCGGTCTCAGTCTCGGTTCTTCGGTTTTGCTCTTGCCGTTTTTATTTTGTCTTTTCCTTTTTGATTTCGACTCTACTCTTTCATCTTACCTTGCTTTGCACTGCTTATTGCTTGGGTTGTTTCTATCTGCTTTCACTGCGTATAGACCGGGATCACATTTGGGCATTAGACAAAAGGGGCAACCCCACCACAAAAACCTGGGCAGGCATTTGTTCCTTCTTCATCATTTACCTTCCTTCACGCCCTTTCACGCATTTGTCCAGGTTTGCACAAGCACTCTTTTCATTTCTTCTCGGAGGCTACACATCATCAGCGGCCTCCCGAGAAAAGAGGAGAGTGCTACGACAGGACAAGAACAGAAGCTTCTTGTCCTGTCTTCTTATTTACTTTCTTTCTTGGATCTTCTTCGGACGTTCACCATTTTTTGACACTTTATTTTATTCCCATCTGTTCTTCTTCGGTCTACTTTTACTTCTTTTGGATTTTTATTCTTTCGATTACCTTTTACTTTCTGGTTTGCTCTTTGCTCTTTGCTCTTTGCTCTTTGCTCTTTGCTCCTTTACTTTATTACTTTTTGGTTCTTTTTGGTTCTTTTTTTCAGACAGTTTTTTGTTTTAGCTTTTATTTATGGTGCTGGCTGTACGATGAGATATGACTTTGAATAATATTTTTTTTTTCTTTTTTTGAGCTTTTCACGCCCCTGCAATATATCATGGATACATATGTGACAGATAATATGCTCTCTATGCTCTCTAGATGACAGAATGCCAGTGTGTACACTAAATACACCCAAGCTAAGTTCCTTTTTCACTTTTCAACGTTGACAACAAAACAGCAAAACAACAAAAACAAGAATATACAAACTAACCAAAATTAATCAGATCAGTCGTCCTCATCCCCGCCCACCCACCAAACGGCTTTAACCTCCCCGCGGGCTGTCCGAACAGGCGCCAAAAGCCGGCTGGCAGAACTGGCCGCAGTACTGAGACGATCTGCCACAGAAACCGCTGCCCGAGCAGCAGTTGCCAAAGCGGCTACCCAGACAGGTGTAGCCATTGCCGCAGTTTCCGTCGATAGTGTTCTTCAGGGCGTTGGTGGGCGACGGTGCGGGGCTGCTGCCACCCGTGCTGATCGGGTTGTCCGGCACGAGGCTGCTGGTGGGGCCCTTGCTGGTGGGCGAGGTGCTGCCGCGAGTTGTCGTTGTTGGCGGCCGGCGGATGGTCGTCGATGGGAAGCCGGAATGGGAGCTGGTGGTTGGCTTGCCGGGGGTTGTTGTGGGGCCGGAGCCGGAGCCGCCGCCGACACTGGTGCTTCCACCTCCACCACCACCTCCACCACCACCACCGCCGCCACTCGACGATCCCGGGCCCTGGCGGTACCAGTTCTCCTTGGGATCGTCCAGACACTCACCGACCGTGACGGAGCGCCAGCCCTTTGCAAACAGGCTTGTCAAGACATAGTCAGTCAGGTTGTAGACGGTCTGGTAGTGGATGTCGTGCTCGATCATGAGGTACTGGGACGAGGCCGGCTTGGCCTTGGCGATGGCCTCGTCCCAGATGTCCTTGCTGTCCTGGATCTGGCTGGGGCTGTCGTGGAGGTAGCCCTCGGTGTCGAGGTCAAAGTAGATGACGTGGTAGCCGAGATCGGACAGCGTCTTTTGGCAGGCGGACTCGCAGATGGAGTAGGGCGGGCGCATGTAGGTGGGGAAGAAGCCGAGGATGTCGTTGAAGGCGATCTCGTTCCAGATGATCTGGTTGCGGTACTGGGCGGCGTTGAGCTGGCTGGCGTTTTGGTGGGACCAGGTATGGCTGGCGACCTGGTGGCCTTCGGCGACCATTCTCTGGACAAACAGTCAGCGACGGAACGAGCGAAGCGAGTGAAGGAGACTGAAGATTAAGGAAGGAGAATCGAGCAGAGCGAGGACAGAAAAGAAAGCGAGCGAAGCGAGGAAAGAAAAAAAAAGAAAAGAAAAGGCGAGCGCAGCGAGGAAAGAAAAAAGAAAGAAAAGAAAAGGCGAACGGAGCGAGGACAGACGACTGACGATCAGGAAGGAGAAACGAGCGCAGCGAGGAAAGAAAAAGAAAAGCGAGGACAACCGAAACTTACGCGGATGTAGCTGGCCCACGGCTTGGAGTAGTCGTTGATCATGCCCTTGCCAATGTTGTTGCCGGTGATGAAGAAGGTCGCCTTGGCGCCATAGGCGGCAAACTTGTCGAGCAGGTCGCCCGTGAAGTTGTAGGGCCCGTCGTCAAAGGTAATGGCAATGTCGCCCTTTTTGACGCAGTCGTAGATGCCGAGCCCGCCGTACAGCACCGACCCCACGTGTGGCCGCGCCACACTTGACGTGTCCAGGCCCTCGGGCTTCTGGTTGCCGTCGCAGCCCGAGCCGTAGTTGATCAGGCAGTCGGGCGCCGAGCAGTAGTCGGGCGACAGGCCGCACCAGCCCTCGGGCGAGCAGCAGTAGCCCTTGGCACAGCTGCCGGCGCTGGGGCCGCACTTGCCGTCTTTGCCGCCGTTCTGGCGCCGGCGGAGAGCCGCTGCTTCTCTGAGGGCGGCGTCGTCGGCCTCCATATCCTCGCGTGTCGGGAGGTGGTGGTGGTGCCGGCTGTGCGTTTCGGAGGACATTTCAGAGGACATGTCAGGGATTGCTGCCCGTCCAGCTAACGGCGCATCGGCACCGAGCAGCTCCGACAAGAACCGCCGGCCGCCACCCAAGATCCGGGGAATATGGACGTCGCCGTGGCCGTGGGCGTTGGCCTCGCCAGAAAAGGCCAGGAGCAGCACTGGAAGCGCCGCTGACGGAGAGAGGCGCATTGTGGATGGCGAGGGTTGAGGGAGGAGGAGAAAGAAGGGAGAAAGAAGCGTCAAGACAGGTGGCTATGAATGCTGCCTGTGCAGGGGAAGAAAAGAAAAAGGAAGAAACGAAACAGGAAGAATACAAACAGGAAGAATAAAAAACAGCAAAAAATCAAAAGAAGGAGAATAGAAAAAACAGCACGCGAGGAATGCCAAGAGTTTTTTTCTGTATGTGGCTACTACTTCCTCTCTATAATAAAAGAAACTGTAACGACTGGAGAGGTGTATATGGGGATAAAAGGGAAAGGGAAAGGGAAAGGGAAAGGGATGAGGACGGAGTACCAGGCCGAATGGCAAAAGAATGGCAAAAAAGAGAGCCAATGGCAAGAAGACAAGAAATAGAGAGATGGAAACGGTGTAAAAGGAGAGGACATATAAGTAAGAATACTAGACATTCAAAAAAAAAGAATTAAATAAAGACAGAAATAAAGAATAGAGAGCATGCTTACAGCTACGTGCATGGAAGACGACAAGCGACAAGGCTCAAGGAAAGGTGGGCCATTCTATAAACATTCAATCTACACAATGGGCCAATGTACAGATGCGCTGCAGAGGCAGGAAGAGACGGTAACGTTACCGAAAGTGGAAAAGAAGGAAAGAAGAAAGAAGGGTGGCAGGAGGTATAGAAATGCCCACAGACTCACGAGCGAATAGTAAAGGTCAGCAAGAAATGTATTGAGAATGGGAACAAGGGACGACAAGGCAGAACGTGGGATGGGAAAGGCAGGAAAGGAAAGTAATGGCAGGGACGACACGCAAAAGGGAGCGAATGGAACAGAGGGAACAAAAAAAAAAAACAAATTGTAGAATAGATGAACTCCAAAGAGGCATTGCGTAATGGGTCCCCACAAACGAGCCGCGTTCAATGGTGGAAAGACGTGTTTTCCGGAAGAAGGGCAAGATGATCCAAAGGGAATGTGAGAGCGTGAGAGAGGATGCAAGGAAGTCGCTTTGCGCCGCCTGTCAGCCATTCATATCGAGATTGGATTCAAGCTTGATTTTGCTGTATGCCTTTTGATTTTGGTTTATTCTCAACAGCTTCGTTCGACGATCTGCAGAGTGACAGTGCTGGGAGCTGCCGACTTGCCGTTCCCCGGAAGAAAGATGGAACTGATTTCCTAGAATGGCAAATCGGGAAGAAAGCGGCCAGAGGACAGGCTCGCAAATGGCCAAATGGCACAAATGGCACAAAAATGGCAGACAAAAAAATGGAAGGTTTCTGTTGCAGGCTAAATCAAACAAACAATCAATTCGGACTTGGCTCTTGCTTGTTCCCTGCCTCGCCCTTGCCTATTAAGGCTGCACAGAATTAAATATGCCACGAATAGCGAATATCGTGGCCTATAACATGAGGTAGATCATCAAACAGAAGCCAATTGCATGGAAAGTAGCCCTCTTGTAGATGGAACAGATGAAAGAGAAACAAAATTACAAAACAGTCGACGAGTATTGTACAACTAAACTATGATGGACTCGGAACAAACGGCAACCCTCACGGGTGGGAATGGACAACTGATGAATGATGATTTGGTGATATCTTTTTGTGTGCAAAGACATCTCCAGATTCTCGAGAGCCTCATGTCGCAAAACACAACATGCCAAGACGTTGAATGTCCCCACAGGATAGACACTAAATTGCCATGTGCGTGAGGTGTGTCGACAGAGACATGCAAAATGTAACTGCAACACGACGTATTCCGTACACCTTCCCCATGTTCCTTTTCCGCAATAAAGAGAATTGACACCAACAAGATCTTGACGTTCTTGTCGTTTAGTCTTGGCAGAGACAAAAAAGACAAAAATAAAACAAGACAGGAGAAAAGGGTGGGATGCAGTAAACTCGAGCCCACCATCTCGTCCCGATACACCGCGAGTCTAATCCGACGTCTTGGACCGATAGCTTGGGCCGAAGACGTCGTGTCTATGCAGTGGCCCCTTGAATCCTGTTGTCTGCATGACCTTGTGTTTTGTGTCCTCGTCTTTGTCAAGGCACGAACTCGGTTCACCCCGTCTTGGCGAGGACCGAAAAAAGAACAAACAGACAATCCAAAGGGAAGCTAAAAAAGAAGCGAGAGCTCTAGACCATCGTGCCCAGGAAAATATATAAAAAGGGAAACAGAAAATAGGGCTCGTGTTGGAGAGGAACGCGTGTACATGTACTTCAAGGATGTGTATTTGGCAGAGATAAGCAGATAAAGCTCGTTGAACAAGAAGAATAAAGAGGCACAAGGCACGTCCCAACTTTGTAAGCAAATTCTGTTCTCCAGTCTCCGTAAACGGAGCAGATTGGTGCACACCTCTTACCTTTCCCGGGTGGTGGCATCTTACGCAATCACCTGAAAGGGAGGGCAGTCAAGACGGGATGAAGAGAGCCATGCTGAAAATAAGAGGACATTCCAAGACCGTCGTCGTGACAGGCACGTTACCCGGCATTCTTTTGACTGCGACTCTGCATCTCTGCATCTCTGGCTACATCCTCTCTTTTCTCTTTTTAGATCACACCCACCTCCAACAGGCACTTGTCGTTGCAAGGTTGCACTTTCGTTGCATGGCCCGGGTGTAAGTAATTATGGTATGTATTTTTGGTCCTTGAACTTTCTTTGGCGCTCTAAAATGCATCTGTCGATACCCAAAAAAGGTCGAGAGAAATAAGAAAATGGCTGGAAGATATGACAATGTAACAAAAAAAGAAGAGGAAACAAAAGGAAAAGAAGAAAAAAAACCTAACACCTGGCCTTCGGGCCTTCTAAAAGACAAAAAGCCGACAAGAAAAATAACAAAAAATAATGTCAATCCCACCCCCTAGGTTGCAAAATGAGAATGAAGAAAGAAAAAAAAAAAAAACGAATAAGAAAAGATAATGGTAACCAATATAGGTCGAGATGGTAGAAGATAGGTGTAAAAGGGTGTGAACAAAATCCAAAACGTCGTGAATGTGTACTAATACAATACAATAGAAAATGTGTTGTGGTATCGTTGTTGCAGGAGAAGGAGGTCGTGACTGTCGCTGCAGTGGTTTGCCGTCGCCTTACATGTGGGTAGGATCCAACTAGGGCTCAGGCGCGTCTGTCGGCGGCGGCGCCGTGATCAGGACGGAGTCGCTTGGTGCAGAGACAGTGGCAGATGCCTTGACCGCATCACCGGCTTTCGCGTCGGTCTCTTTCGCTTTTGCCGCCTTCGACACGCTCGCGACGCTGGCGGCGCTTGCAGCGCTCTTGACGCTGGCAACACTTGCGACGCTCGCCTCGGACGCCTTGCGCTGCTTCTCGACCTCCTCGCGCGGCGGCACAATGTTGCCCTCGTGGTCGTCGCCCTTGCACCGCTCGCGCTCCAGCTTCATGTCCATAATCAGGCTGAGCTCCGGGCAGTAGTCAAAGATCTTCTTGCGCTGCTCCTGGTTCTTCCACACCTGATCCGGCAGGTCCTTGCCGCCATCGCGAATGTGGAAGCCCATCGGCTTCTCGACGTACACGTTCTCGACGGCCAGCGCAGTAAGACCCGACGTAACCTTCTCGCCGGGCAGGACCCACAGACGGCGACCGAACCACTCATCCTCGGGCTCCGAGTTGTTGTACCGCGCCTGGAAGCGCAGAATGCGGCGGATGGCCGACACCTTGCGCAGCGACAGGCCGCCGTTACCCGAGAAGCGGTCGTCGGCCGACCGAGGGGCACCGGCCCAGGCCCAGTCGAGCCAGTCGTTGAGGCTCGTGGGCGAGTTGCCGCACAGGATGCTGTCGGACTCGTACTTGAGGATCCACTCGACACCCGGCAGGAACTCGTCGTAGAACCGGATGTCGGTCAGCATGCGGAACACCATTTCCTTGCTGGAGATGTCCCACGGCTCCGGCAGGACCATGAGGTCGAGCTTGCCAATCACCTGCTGGTGCTTGATGGCGTGAGCGCGGCTGACGCTAAAGACGCTCTTCTCAGAGCCGATGAAGATGAAGCGCCAGTCGGGCGGCACGACGGTGGCCATGTGCAGGACGAGGGGCACGAGGTGCGGCAGCGGGCGCGGCTCGATGATAAGGGCGACTTTAGACGAGTTGAACATGGCTTCGGGCTCTTCGGGGATGCTCCAGTCGACCTTGATGGAGGGGATCTTTCGCCGGGCTTCCTGCAGTCGGTCGGAGAGGTGCGAGCGGATCATGGGCTCGTAGTGTGGCAGCAGATGGGCCACCCACCATCTGGAGGTGTTAGAGAAAAGAAACAAATTACGATCCGGTATCAAAGGGGGGGCTGTACTTACGTGAAGACGAGAGAAGCCAGAATGATCATCTTGCCCTTCGTTATGGCGAAGACGCTCGTCTGGTTGTGTGGTGCCGCCATGTTGGGCGAGCAGGGGATGTGGGATGCGGGAGAGATAAGATGAAAAAGAAGAGCGATCGAGAGATCGAGACGGCGTCAGCGTCGAGCAATTCTCGACGAATATCGACAAAAGTTGGCCAGACGCTTTTTGGTCCTTGTGCCAACAATGTCCAGAGCGAGACACGGGTGGTTATTGGGAGGCGCCGAGGCTGGAGATCGAGAAATTCGAGGATTCGAGACTCGCAGTCGGCTTGAAGAGGCGTCGCAGTAGAAAAAAAGACGAGGGAGAGGCCCAACGACTGAGAATAGGAGAAAAGTAAAAAGGTGGCGTCCCACAGGAACTTAGATTCGTGATTCGTATTCGATGGCGGCTGGACCCATTGCCGTCCTGGGAGGTTGGAGAGAAAGAAAAACGAGAGAAAAGAGTAAAAATGAAGGAGAAGAAGAGAAGAGAGAATGCGGAGGGGGAGGGGGCCAGTGAATATCGCGAGAAACGCAAAAAGAGGTGCTGGAGAACAAAACAAAATGAAAGAATCAAGACCAAGAAAACAGAAAGGACACAAAAGACACCAAAAAACACAACGAACTACGAGCACACGCAAGGTGAGGAAGGCGTGTCTGAGAAAGGAGTCAGGACCACGCTACTCACGCCCAGCGCTTTTGGCTTTTGGGGGTGCGCAATTGCAATTGCAAGTGATACAGAGAGAAAGTGGGCCAGCCATGCCACGGGTACCTGGCTCTGGCACTTGGACAGGCAAGAGACAGACACGAAAAAAGTAGAGACGAAAAGAGAAAGAACGTTGCGCGCACCGACTGGCTCGCGACTGAGAGGCTCGAAGCACTATCTCTACGAGCAAGGAGGACAAAAAAAAATAGGGGAAACCGGAATTAAACTAAGAAAAGAAAGGAGGACGCCGCATGTCAACTACGAACCTCTAGCAAACGCGAAGACGCGGCGGCGATGGGCGCCGTTGCACCTAAAAGCTGTCAGTTGGGCAGAAGAGGCAAAAGAGGTACTTGCAAGGTACATCGCGCGACGGGGGGGCAGAGGAAGGGACTCGAGGCAGCCTCCTTCCCTCATGCAGCCGCAGACTTCTGTGGCCCCACCTAGCTGCAGGGCAACCCCTTTTTCTGAAGAGAACAGACCGGCGGGAAGTTTTTTGCGTGCTCCGTAGGGAAGTTGAGTAGAGTTTGGAGTGAAGGAAGGCGCGTTTGGCAGGTCCTTGGGCGCGAATTTTCCACTTTAATTTTCGCATATTCAATATATTCGATTGCATCTGGCATAGTCGCCAACGCGACAAACTGGCGATACAGAGATATTGATGACGTTACGGGGCAGACCAGTCGAGACTGTCAGACTGAAATGGCCCTATGAGATTGTACCCCGTATACTGTATCATTCGATGAAGGTTACGGGGAGACGGATCAAATACGGTGCCGACCTTATGCGTCGTGGCAAAGCTGCTCGTATTGGATACAGTGATGGGCAACACGAGGAAGGCACGCATTTCGCACGCATTTGGAGGAGGAAGGAACGGATGGCAGCACCAAAATGCACCATGAGAGCCAAACCAGCGAACAGGCCAATACGACGGCCGCGGGACAGCCGCCCTCTAGCATATCCCTTCCGTTTTGGAAGGCGTGCGGCTGTGCCAAGACGTGCAAATTCAGGTTTGCCGCTTTGGTGCTTATTCCTATTATTTGGAATGCTGGAGTTACAGGGGCTTTTAAGGCTCTCCGGTTGGTTGTAGGCGCTGTCTCCCGTCCTCATAGGGCAGGTGAGTGACGAACTCGGAACAGGTAGGGAACCCTGGCGGTACTTTCAAGAAAACAATGAAAGTCAGGGCCAGCCGTTCGTGAAGATATTTGCATTTCATCCCAGTAATTATTGCATCGCCAGATTGCTACGACGTAAATTGTAAATTGCCAAAATTGTCAGAAGAAACAAAATCTTCAGACTTTCGAGATTCGCCGGAAGCGCCACAGCGACAGCGCAGAAGCGCGCTAGCAGGGCCAATTTCTCCTAGATCCGCAGCCGCACTTTTTCACACCTTGTCGCACCCTGACTAACGTGCGGCTGGAGGCGCGCTGCTCCTGAACTGTGCATCTGGGCAAAGAAGGAGCGACAGAGTGGGCAGGGACGACGACAGGCATCGGATTCGAAAAGGAAAGAATGTTCGAAAACGGTACGACGTTCTGGGGAGTTGCAATCAACCAGGGAAGCTGCGACCGTGCTGGTGAAACAGAATCCTAGTCGACGCTGACGACTTCGCGTTTTCATGTTTGCGGTTGTGACAGACAACAGCCACATCTGTTGCATTTGTTGCAATTGCTGTTTTTGCGCGTGTTTGGAGAGTCTTCTATTTTTACTTTTTCTTGCGCCCATTCACCATTGTGCTACTTTCGAACGTCGTAAAATGCGGTCTACCGTGCGCCAGTGACCTGGTTTACCCGTCGTTTCGATTGACAGCTTGTTTGGCAAGAGTCGTTTGTCGTCTGCCCATCCCAATCAACTCCGCACAACAACTGCAAGAGCCCCCGGCCGTGCCTGCCATCTGCCCATCACCAGCCGGTGAGCTCTTGCCATTCATGGATTGAAGAACATCGTATTAATAACAGCCATCACGGGTTTGATGTCGATGCTTTGCCTGGCTGGCCAGTCGTGCCTGCCAGTTGCACGTCACCTTTGCGCCCGGCCCCCTAATTCTGACGGGCGAGTGTCAGGCCCACTGGTATCTGAGGTACTTCCAAGGTACTTCCTGTCAACCCCCAAACCAAAGGAGCAAAAGCCCTTGAAAGGAGGATCATTAGAGGCGGGTCCCTACCAAATTTGCGACGTTGGCTCGCCTAGCCACCTGGAGCCACTAGGCCATTCTTATCTTTTTATTCGATTTATTTTTCGATTAAATTTAATTCGTCTCGCCTTGGCCCTTCTGTCGTAATACTCAGTGGTCTCCCAATTCGGCGGTGCGTAGGTCGTATTTGCGTATTTGCGTATTTTCTTTTCCTTTTTTTCTGTGTGTTGGTGTCTCCCGTCAGCCCCTTTGTTCGCCTCGACACGTTCGTCTGCTTGACGCAGCCCACGGAGCACTTGTGCAGGAAGCATTCCGACAAGAAAACGCGTGCTGTGGATGCCACTTTTCATTATTACGGAGCCCTCGATCCCAACGCTTGAATCCCACTATCTTCCACTATCGTTTTTTCTCCTTTCCAGACTTCGTTTCTCCAGGAGCCCCCCTTTCTCTGACCCCATTTCCTCTCTTTGGGATTCGCGACAGCCTGCCGCCTGCCTTACCTCATTCTCGTTTTCTCCTGCAACCTCACCTTGTTTGACCAAGACAAACCAACAAGACACTGTCTCGACAAGTCCATCGACTTCCCTCCAGTCTACGCACGAAACAGACACAAAGACGCTCGACGTTCCGAATCGACGACACTCCAGACGACAAACCTACGCGAGCCACAGACAGCTCGTCCCACGTTGTCCAACGGAGCTCTGCATCGGTGACACTTGACATTGCCTCCCCGACCAGCTGCAACATCGCACGCACGCGTGCTTTTGTTGCATCGTTTCTTAATTTTGGAGAAGAAGAGAGAAAGAATAGGAGTAGGCACAACGGAGCCACTTCTGACATTGTGAACACCTTGCGAGGACCGTCCTGTCGTGCTTGGTTGTCCTGATCCAGAAATTGGCATTGCGCTCCCGTCCAACTCGGCTGTCCTTTTTTTTTCGACGGGCCTCTTCGGATTCTCTCCCGTCTCCAACGCCCTTTGTCGTTTCGTGTGTCCTACGGCATCTCGCCGAACCTCCCGTGTCCGACAATCTATACGCGGCAGCCGGCTGCTGAACGAAGCAGACAGACCAATAAACCACACACAACACATCCGGGCCCACCATGTCCGAGTCCGACTCCTTCTTGCGGCGGCGAGGCATAGACTCGCTGCGCGAGTTCCGCTTTAGCGATATCAAAAATGCCCTGAGCTTGCTCACCATGGCTGTCTGGACAAAAACATCGCGGCGGATGCGCCTGTTTGGCGCTTTCGTTCTCTTGTTGTAAGTTCAAGTGCTTTTTGGTTCTCGCCTTGGTGTTCCTGCATTGCTAACCTTGCAGCATCTTCGCCATCTTCTTCTCCGACTCGCTGCTCACGGCCAGCAACGTCAACTACCCGAAAATCAAGTTCGAGTACGACCAGCCGCAACGCTCCACCTTCAACGAGTCCAAGGTCGGCCTGCTCATCGAGAACCGTCCCTTCCCCATCCTGGCACCGCTGATGCTACACTTTATCTCCGTCGTGCCCCCAGACTGGCGCTTCCGCTTCATGGGCTCCATCGAGTCCGTCAAGAAGATCAACGAGTCCATCGCCATCCAGGAGCAGGTCAAGGCCGGCAAGCTCGACCTTACCTACATCCCCTCCAACATGTCCACCGGCAGCCAGGAGGAGATCAGCCGCTTCCTGACCACCCGCTGGCTCTACGAGGTCGTCCTCCAACCCGCCGAGTGGCTACTCGTCTTCCAGACCGACAGCATCCTGTGCGCCAACTCCCAGCACAACCTCAACGAGTACCTCGAGTACGACTGGATCGGCGCGCCCTGGAGCACCAACAGCCGCTGGGGCGGCAACGGCGGTCTCTCGATCCGCCGCGTCAGCGCCATGGTCGACATCCTCAAGGACCAGGTCCGCGTCGACGGCAGCGAGCCTGAGGATGTCTGGTTGGCCGAGCGCCTGGGCCACCGCCCAAAGTCAAAGGTCGCCAACGGTACCGTTTCGCTCACGTTCTCCGGCGAGATGTACTCGGGCGAGGCCGCCCGCCTCGAGAACATTACCATTTCGGCCGCCAGCAAGGAAGAGCTCGAGGAGGCTGCCCGCGAGGGTAAGCTTGTCAAGGGCGTCGACGACTGGCGCGCCGGTTTCTACGAGCCCATGGGCTACCACACGGGTGGCTCCGGCAAGTACCTGCACGACCAGATCTGGGGTTCACCCGAGCGCCGCGAGCACGTCTGGAAGTACTGCCCCGAAGTCAAGATGACCCTGGCCATGGACGCCGCCAAGTTTGTGCCCGGCACGTGCGGTGCCTCGTGGAAGCGGTCCGTCGACATTCCCGGCATGTCCCAGGGCATTGTCGATGTCGGCTACGGCAGCGAGATTATCAACGACGTCCAATACCCAGTCCTGCCACCAGGCTTGGTTCCGTGGTAGACCTGACGTACTGTGCATTATGTCGTTTTCCTTGAGTGTACTAGTACAGTTGCTGGTTTTTCCTTTTCACTCTTATATTGGGCATATTTCTTCTTTTACCACCTTTTTATTTCCATACCTTGGTCTATTCTTCTTTTTTTACTCTTTTTTTCCTTTTTTTCCTTTCTTTCCCCTTTACTTTTTACCCTTTTATATGCTTTTTCTAGCATGGCAAGGTTTTGGCAGGCGTTTTACTCAAAAGAGCTGGTGTTTTCTATTTTGTATATCTCTGTTGTCATTTCTTTTTTTGTATCGCGTCATGATTTCCAATAGAGGGGCGGTTGGTCCTTTTCATTTATATATGCTTATTTCGGAATACAAAAACAAATATTTCACTTATATTATGTATCTCACAAGGACTACATTGCACAACGGCATCTTTCCTCATCGTATTGATTGATTACATTTAGATCGTGGGAGAGGATGTGTAATCTTTCGGCAAGATCGACATAGACCTTCCGACGCTACCGACAAAAACAAGCCGCACCCATTAAGAAGAGTAGAAAAAGTACACCCGCAGACAAATACAATAAAAACAAACAAACGTCTTTTTTAGTTTAATAGAAATACTCCGTGTAGTGTGTTGTCGCTGGAAAGAAAACAAAGCATTACAACGCCGCGCTAGCGCACCATGGCGCCGACCACACCGGCCAGCTCGCCAAAGAGCACGCCGCGTAGAACCGTCTCGCCCATGGCCTCGGTCCAGTGGCCCGCGTCAGCCAAGCGCTGGCGCCAGGTGGCCTGCTGGTGGGCATCGAGATCGTCCCAGGCGACGGCCGGGCCGTGCTCGGCCTCGTCGTGGGTGACAACCTCGATGGTGTGGTCGGCATCCTCGCCGCGCATAAACAGGACCTGCTGGGCAGCATTTTCATCCTGCTTCTGGGTCTCACTGCCGGCCGTCGACAAAAAGGCGGCGACGGGGTGAAGCTGGTCGGGCTCGCGGATAGCACCAAAGTCGCTGTGAGTCTCTGTGCCGGTCTTCTCGTCGTCGGCGTAGGCGTTGGCCTCGGGCACATCAATAAACTCGCCAAAACCGTCGTTGGCCTCTGCCGCATCGGCCGCGCGGGCGCGGGCAAGGACCTCGTTGTGAAGGGTCAGACGATCGCCGGCAGCGTAGCGTGGGCGCACTGGGGAGAGCCAGTTGATGGGCACGACCTGGCGTGCGCCGATGAGAGGTGCCGTGAAACCCATGACCTCGAGCAAGCCCTGAGCCACTAGCACGCCGAGCGTCAGGAGCACAAACGTGGTTGCGATCAAGCTGAAACCAGAGGGCGGGCGCGACTTGAGGGCGACAACGTAGCGAGGGGGGTTGAGTGCTGCTGCGGCAGCTGCGGCAGCTGCCGTGCTAGGCGCAGCGCCAGCCGACGATGGCAGCTTCCGCAGCGGGATCGAGTGGACGACGACGGTGTTCTTGACAGAGACACTGGCGAGGCGCAGGTACTGGATGGTTGCCGTAGACGAGGCGGAAGAGGGGGCGGTAGGCGCGTGGAAGTGGGAGAGGGCAATGCTCGTCATGGGCAGCTCGTGAACGTCCTTGATGTTGCGGAAGGGGTGTAGGTTGGCGAGCAGCTCTGTGCGGCCCCCGTCGCTCTGGTACTCGAGTGTGTAGAGAGACAGCGAGTTGTCCCCACCAGCGACAGCCACGACAAACTGGGTGCCATTGGACTGACGGGTGCCTGGCGCGACGGGCGGCGTCAGGTTGCGGACGGCAAGACCCGTGGCTTGTGTGACGGCCTTGGGCAGATGGACGTTGATTGTGATGCGGGCCTGGTCGCCAGAGCCGTCAACAGCTGGCGAGACGTCGGGCAGGCGCAGACCCAACAAGAATGAGCCGGTGCGTTTTGGCAGGTTGCAGACGGCCAGAATGAAGCGCGGAGTGACGTAGCGAATGGAGCGGAAGGTCGGGCGTGTCATGCGGCCGGTTGCTTCGTCCTTGGTGATCTCGTATGCCAGGTAGGGCTCTTCGCTGACAGCCACAGAAGCTGTTGCCGCTGCGTTCACTGCCGTAGAAAGTGCGGTTGACCCGCCGGTGGCACCACTACTGCTGCTGTTCCGGCGCCGGCCACCCTGGGACGCTGCTGTGCTGCTGCCCTTTGTAGACACATTAAACAAAAAGAGCTCGTAGTCGGTGCAGTAGGCCAGCTGGTATGAGTCAGCACCAGTCTGGATCACGTCGAGGTCGGCAACGTCCGTGGACAGGTCGAGGCGGCCGCGAATCTTGGGAAGAACCGTAGCAGCGGCCGTCGACTTGGCTGAAGGTGCCGTTGCTGCGGGCGCAGCCGTTGTGACGTCAAAAAGCACAATCTGGGGCGACTTGGACAGGCCGGTGGCGCATGCGCCGAGCTGGGGCAGGGTGCTACCCTGGCCGTCGGAGAAGGGCGCAGAGACGCGCACGAGGCGCTGGTAGGTGTCGGCATCGGGCTCGGCTGACGTGAAAAAGGGAGCACGTGCGAGCTCCGAAATTCTTGAGGAGGACGCGGTGGGCGTGGTCGAAGCTTTTGACGAGGATGTCGAGGCTGGGCCGTCGACACCAAAGACGCGGAAGTGGTCGTTGCGGCCCTTTTTCAGGGAGTTGAGGTCGGAGTTGATGCCGGCATATGTGAGCGTTGTGCGGCCGCGACGAGGGCCGGCGGCGAAACTGGTGACGCTGTCTTCGTCTTTGGACAGCTCGATCTCGGAGGTGGCCGTGAGCCGGGGCTCTTCTGGCTTGGAGGTGTTGATGAGAGTCTAACATATTAGCGTTGGTCGCAAACGGGGAGAAGAGATGAGAGAGATCGTCGAAGCTGGGAAGTCGAAGCTTGGGAAGAGCTCGAGAAAAGGTTATGGAGCTCTAGAACTTACAATCTTGTTGCCTACACCTGTGCGACTGGCACCGCCGCCGCCGCCGACAATGAGCCGGCCAGCATCGGTCGGGTCAAAATCGCAGACGTAGAGCGGGTAGTCGAGCGTGGTATGTGATGTGCGGATGTCCATGGTGGCGATGTGTGGGGATGAAGGGAGGGGAGAAAAGAGAGTGAGGAGGGAGAGGAGAGGAGAGGAAGAGAGAAAAGGGGGAGGATAAAGAAGAGAGGGAAAAGGGAAAGAAGGAAAGAAGTCCAGTTTGCGGGGAAACTAACTTCGTGGAGGAAGGTGGAGGCGATACAGTCATGAACAGAAGGAGCGATGATGAAAAAAAAAGACCAGCAGGGGCCACCAACAAAGAAGCGAGAACGAGGCAAGTGCCACCAGCACCAAGAGCAGCAAGCTGTACACTTTCTTTCCCCGGTCCGAAAAGGGGGCGCCAGGTCGCAGTGGGGAGCTTAGGCGAGCGGGTTAGCGCGTGCGCGAACGCGCAGAAACCAATAAAGGGACATATTACACTGAAAGGAAGGGGAAAAGGGCCTATGAAAACGGGCCGTAAAGGACACAACACTTTTCATGGGAGGCAAATTATACCATAAAATGAATCTTATATGAAAATTTGGAGACCCAATACGCATGCTTTTGATTTCTCCAACCTAATTTCGATTTTTTAAAAGCCAATTATGAGATGAACACGTTTTTGAGCTTCAAGCTCGCTGATCGACGAGGCTGCCAAAAAATACTTCTGGAACAAAATGCTGTCACGTGTTAATCTTAGGTGAATACAGGCCAACCCTCGTAGTAATTTTAGTGGTGCTTGCTGCAGACAGCGGCCGCATTCTCGGCGCAAAGTGATGTCACTAGGCCGGGCCAGGCCATGCGCCGAACCAAAATTGCGAATAGGGTTACGGTCCCCAACGCATTGGTTCTGCAATAATAGCACCGAGATGTGGGGGATGCGAGTGAGGAGACGTCTAGACCCAGCTTGGCAGTTTTCAAAGGAAGAAATGTCAAAAGACCGAAGAACGAAATGGAATCTTTAGAACGTGGACGAACCGTCAGTCTTTTGACTGTAGAGTCGATTTTTGCGCTTTTGCGCTTCGCTTTACGTCGTACACAAATAAACTCACGGTCATATGTTGGCAATTCAAGCAAAGTGTGTGTTTCCTTTTACTTTTGTCTAATATACAACGGCTATATACAATTGTCGTAAGGGCATCATGGTAGACGATGATGGATGAATTCACGCTCGCTTTGTTCCACCTACTTGATGTCATTTCTCAGGGTCACCAGCCGGTCCAGAGCGCGGCCGTTTTCCAGCGCCCAGCCGTCCGTGGCATCGATCTTGTGGCGCTCGCCGTCGACGAGGACCTTGACGAAGCCCTCGCGTGTGAAAACACGACTGATCTGCTCAATGCCGGTACGCGCGCCCTTTACGGCGTGGCGGAAGGGCGCCGTCATCAGGTGGGCTCTCTCATACTCGAGCTCCTTCTTCAGGCGCTCCTGCTCGGCAGCGTGCGCCTTGACGCGCTCGGCACTGGTCATGTGGTTGGCAGCCGCGGCGGCAGCGCCAGCAGCGCCAATGACGCTGGATGCAGCAGCGCCGGGCGGCACACCCTCGCCACTCAGGCCGTACGTGACGAACCGGAAAGGCACCTCCAGTTTGTGCGGCAGAATGTAGCGCTTGCGCGCCGGCAAGATGGGCAGAACACGGCCAATCTCAATCTCCAGAAATACGGGCGGGGCAGCAGTGAGGCCGGCGTCCTTGACAGCGCGTGCTGCCGTGTCCGCTGCACCCTTGCCAGAAATGGCTTGAATGTGAGCCGAGGGAATGGCCTTGATGACGCGGATGATGCGGAAGCTGCTCAGCAGCACGTAGCCACCGCCGGCCAACATGCAGCCGCAGATCAGCGAGAAGACGTGCGGGATCCACCACATCAGGCCCTCGGGCGGGTGGGCGATAACGGACCAGTAGGTGTTGAATGTGTAGATAATCGTGCAGGCGCCGCCAAAGATGGAGATGAAGCGGTACCAGAACTGGGAGGGGCCCTGGTAGAGCAGCGTGCTTTCGGTCCGGCGGCCGAGCTGTTCAGCAACACCGCTGACGGCCGATGGGGGAACGGTGGTGGGGATGAATTTGGCGGGAGATGCAGGGGCAGAAGCAGAAGTTGATGCTGCCTCAGAAGCCGGAGTTGGTGTCGTCTGAGTCGTCGGTGTAGCCTTGGCCTTTGGAGCTGTGGCGTTTGTTGTTTCTGCCTGTGTGTATCGTGGCACGTATTGTGATGGCTGGTTCTTCAGAGCTTTGCTCCGAGGGGGAGGGCCTTTGGCGGAGGTTGGCCGAGATGTTGAGAAGAAACGGGCAGTTGCGGAGGCCGCTTGTGTTTGTGAGCAGGACAGCCGTAACCGAAGGACTGCGAGCACGTGAGAACTGCCCGTGCTCGAGCTGGGCAGCGAGCCCGTCACATGTTGTGTTTTAAAGCCGTTCGCAAAGCCGTGAGAGGCGAGCCCCGCGAAGCCCCTCGACAGGGAAGCCATTGCGTGTGGACAACTGGTTGTCCGTCACTCAAGAGAGTGGTGAGCTGTCACGGACCAATTGGTGTCGGCGTTCTCGAAAAAAAAAAAAAGAGACACTTGTCTCGTCGTTGTGATGAGCCTTGTTGTTGAAGCTCTGTGTGCTGAATTGGTGAAGCTTAAATTTTTTTCGACCACCAATAATAATCGGATGACGGCCAGTGGTGGTACACGGGGATAAAAGTGGGTACACTTAACGCGCCTGGAACGGCGACACGAATATCGCTAGTCAACATCTAAACACGGAAGGACTGCAGTCACATCGGTCCTTTTGCAAAGAGAGGAAAGAACTGCCCGACTTTTCAAATGACAGACCCTGCAATGCCTCTGACGAAAGCTCCTCTTGAGCTCACGCTCGTCGTCGCCGCGACGGCCCGCGACATGGGCATTGGGGCCAACGGCGGCCTGCCGTGGACGGGCCTGCGCAAGGAGATGGCCTACTTTGCGCGCGTAACCAAGCGGGGGGAGGTACGTCCAGTCGGAGGCTGACCCAGGAAGCTACAGAAAGAGACGAATCTTTACTGACTCACACTTTAGAACAATGCCGTCATTATGGGCCGCAAGACTTGGGACAGCATCCCGCCAAAGTTCCGGCCTCTCAAGGGCCGCCTGAACGTGGTCATCAGCCGGTCGTTTGCGCCCGGCCTGCCAAAAGACCCGGCTGCCGGTATTGACTCCGGCCCTGTTGAAGCGTCGTCGCTCGAAATGGCCTTGGAATACCTGAAGCAAAGAAAGGCACAAGGCACATCAGACCGCGTTTTTGTGATTGGCGGCGCACAGATCTACGCCGCAGCGCTGGGCCTGGCCGAGGCACGACGGGTGCTGTTGACGCGCGTGCAGTCCGACTATTCCTGCGACACATTCTTTCCTTTGGCATTGGGGACGAAGAGCGAGGCTGAGACTGCGTCTGACGCCCCGAAATGGGTTCAGCGCAGCCGCGAAGAGCACACGGCGTGGGTAGGAGAAGACGTGCCCGAAGGCCTGCAGACAGAAAACGGGACAGAATACGAGTTTCAAATGTGGGAGAGGGTAGATTAGTTTCTTGCTTTTTGCGAGTGGAAGGGAAGACTTCCGTGTCGTCGCTCTATGCCGGCCAAATAATTGACAAAAATAAGAAGAGAAAAAGAGAAAATAGAGAAATCCAGTGCCTCATGTAAAACAAACGCCTTGATGCAGAAGAGAAAAGAGAAAGAATCATGCCTGCCATCATGCCAGCCGTCATACCCCGTCCAACCAGTCTCCTTTTTGCCTCTTGTGTCTATATGTTTTGGGGTAAATAATGTACATGAATAAGTATATCGTGTGGTGATGTGCTCGTTTAAGTTAAGCCGTCGCCTTGGCCTCCGCCTCCACCTTGGTGGTGATAACGCCCTCTTTTTTGGCCGCCTGCTGCATCAGAAGGCCCAGCTCCTTGGTCGCCGGCTCGTCCACGGAACCGCTAGCCAGGTCCTGCGTCGGCGGCGCCCAGCTGAAAATGCTGGCACCGCCGTGCAGGATGAGCGACTCGTCGGGCATGCGGTCGAACTGTGCCAGACTGCGGCGCATCCACGCGACAACGGCCGCGAGGTGCCGCAGATCAACGTCCGGGCTGCCCTTGAACAGGTTGCGCCAGACGGCGGCAGCCAGGACGGCGTCGCCCTTGACGAGACCCTCGTCGTACGCTATAATAACGCCGCGCCAGGCCAAAAACAGGTCCTGCAAGTGGCGCTGGCGCAGACCGCGCGAGGTAATGTGGTGCACACGGTCCATCTTGTCCTCGGCCTCCTGGAAGAAGTGGTCAGACAGCATGCTCTGCCACAGCTGGTGGGCCTCCTTTTCGAAGCAGCGCAGGCGGGTAACCATCAAGTACATATGCAGCATAGTGACCTGCGACCATGTGCTGAAAGACGGGAGAAGGCGGAGTTCTAAAAAAGTAAGAGAAAAAAAGAAAAATGTTAGTGTGTGTACAACTGCGAGTCCGGTGAACGGCCGCGGCTTACCATCATGCCATACCCCTCCACCGGCACTGACACCGATCTCTTCGCCATCTTCAGTCGTGGGCACCTCGTCTTTGCGCCGTGCCTCTTCGGAAATCTCGTAGGCAGCCGGCTTTGTGCACTTTTGGTAGATGCCGCGAGTAACGCCAAAAGCGCTGTACGGCTCGATTGTCCGGCTGACGACGCCGCGGGCGATTTCGCTGATCCGGCCTGCAATGCCGGCGTTGGCTGGGGATGTGGAAAAGTTGCGGGGTGACGAGTACGAGGACGAGGCCGGCACAGAGACGCTGTCACGCCTTGGCCGTTGTGTCCGTGCAGGTCTTGACTGCTGATTTTGTGATGTTTGGGATTCGGTCGCCGCCCATACTGTCTGGTGCAGAGCCCGCGTCTGCCGTGTTGCCGGCCGAGCGCATTGTGCAATCGCCGCACGGGCGCCGGTGCATGGCCGGCAGCTTGGCCGGACCATTGTGACGAGGTGGACGAAAGAAAGTAGGAGGAGCTGGAGAGAAAAGTCGTATCGAGGCTGTAGTCGAGTATGTCGTCAAATTGAAAGCTGGCGGTGTGTGCAGCTGTCGTGTATTTCGCCAAAACAAGCGTCAATCGAAACAAATAATCACGGACGTCGGGAATGGTCGAAATGGAACGGTCCCGCGAAAAAACGCAAAAAAATATGGAGCAACCAAAAATTTGGGACGACCCACGTCAACGCCTGCCAATGCCCGCCGATTGGCAGCTCCCATATTTTGCATTTGACAATCACGTGATTGGATCTGATATACGAGCATCACACCCACCACTTTCGTCTCTTTCTCCCTCTTCTCTTTTAAATGTTTTTGATTCCCTTTTTACAGCTTAATTTTGTTTTTCTATGTACACTTTATTTGCCTTTTGAGGGCAAACTCATTTGAACTTGGAAAAGACCAAGCTGGCATTGGTGCCGCCAAAGCCAAAGCTGTTGGTCAGGGCGACGTCGACCTTCTTTTCCTGGCCCGTGTGCGGGACGAAGTTGAAGTTGGGGCCGACGTCTGGGCTGGCGAGATTGAGTGTCGGTGGGACGACGTTCTGAAAATGTTAGAACATATAATCAGGAAAGCGAGGGGGGAGGGGGGTGAGATAGACATACGTCAGTTATGGACAGCACCGTGAACAGGGCCTCGAGAGCGCCGGCTGCGCCCAGCAAGTGGCCCACGGCGCCCTTTGTGCTGCTGACAGTAATGGACGACTCGTCTGTGATGCCGTCTTCGGCCATGAGCGTGCGGATCGCAGACGCCTCGGCACGGTCGCCAATAACGGTGCCGGTGGCGTGTGCATTGATGTAGTCGATATCGCGTGGCCGTAGACCGGCATTTTTCAGGGCTGCACGCATGGCCCGTTGTGCACCAACGCCGTTTGGGTGTGGCGCGGTCATGTGGAAGGCGTCGCCGCTGAGGCCGTAGCCGCGCAGCTCCGCCAGAATGGGAGCGCCTCGTGCCAGAGCATGCTCCATGTCTTCAAGCAGCAAGACGGCGGCGCCTTCTGCGACCACAAAGCCGGACCGGTCCTTGTCAAACGGCCTTGAGCCCTTTGTCGGATCGTCAGAAAAGGGATCCGCCAGTGATCGTGAGCGGCCAAAGCCGGCAAACGTCAGCGGATGGATGCACGCCTCGGCGCCGCCAGCCACCATGACGTCGGCGTCGCCCAGGGCAATAAACCGTGCCGCGTCGCCAATGGCATGGGCTCCCGTCGTGCAGGCTGTCGACACAGAGTGATTTGGGCCCTGGAAGTTGTGCCGCATGGCGACGTGGCCGGCGGCCATGTTGATGAGAATCCGCGGCACAAACAGGGGCGACACACGCTTGTAGCCGCTGTGATGCAGGTCCAAGCTTGTCTCATAGATCGTCTCGAGGTTCCCAACGCCGCTGCCGATGCAGACGCCTGTCCGTGCTTCGGGGCTGTCGTCGGCGGCATAGTCTGTGCGGGCGGTCGCATCTTTGCGAGCAGCCGTTGCCGCTGCTTCGGGACCGGGCCATTTTGCTTGTGCCAACGCCATGTCGGCCGCCGCCATAGCAAATTGTGTGAATCGCGACATGCGGCGCTGCTCGGCCGTGTCGACCCAGTCGTCGGGGTTCCACAGGCCTTTGGCCTTGCTCTTGCCTTCTGGCACGGCCCCTGCCATTGTGCTCGGCAGGCGCTCCCACTGCTCGATCGGCTGGCGGTCGGCCACGCTGATAATGCCCGATTCGCCCGCCACCAGCCGCCGCCATGCAAAACGAGCCCCCACGCCCAGCGGCGTAACGGCGCCGAGGCCCGTTACCACGACCCGCCGGAGCATGATCCGATGGGGTGAAACAGAGGAATGGGGAGGAACGAGAAGCCGCCCAAAATAGAGAAACGAAAACACAAAGAAAAGAAAGAGCAAAAACAACACAGAAAACACCCAACAACCACTCGATCTCGTGCTGGGTTCAAACTTCTCTTTCTTCCCTGTCTTCACTGTATTCTCTGTCTTCTCTGTCTTCTCTCGCCTTCTGGCTTTCTCTTTCTCGCCTTTGGCAAATGCTGCATGCTGGGGATCCTCTTACCCGAACGGTCGCGACCTTTTGTCGTGTTAGCTTCGCTGTAATACCGAGCGCATGGCGTGTATGGTGTATTACAGACCGAGCAAGCCTATTGCACCCGTAAAGGTCGCTAACATTGGTCCCCTGATATTACAGTGCCCGTACGGTGCAGGCCGGCAGTTGCCCGTGTTCGCACCGTACGAGAAAAGCTGAGGAAGGAGCAACCTTGACGTGAGGAAAGAACGACGACGACTTCGACCCGCGCTAGTCCCTTTAACGCGCTAGCGTGCAACGTCCACGAGGAAGGCGCAAAGGGTGGAGACCCCTGAGTCTCTTGAGTGGACGGAATAGGCTCTATTCAACATCTGGAACGGACAGCTTGCGAGTGCCAGCCTTCTTGATGACGACAGGCTGAGCTTATCACAGCCACGACACACGTTTGTGCAGACTTCAATTCATTCTGCCCCTTGCCTTTCATCATTTTTTTTTTTCCCTTTTTGCTTTTGCTCCCCTCCCCTCATCGCATGAATACAGATCGACGCATCGCATCACGGCGCCAAAACGGCAAAACTCCCCAAGGGTCTGGGCAAAGGAGATACAAGCACTTCACAACGTTGCTTGATATCTTGCCTGGCTAGTCAATTGATCCGCTGCAGGCTCCTGCACAGGGCTTCCCCATCTTCTTCCATGCTTGGACGCTTCCGGAGACGCCAATTCCCATCCCTTACGGGGTGATAGTGTTCTGTTGGAGCTGTTGTTGCTATCATCTTCGCGGGAAGCGACCTCCAGCAAAGAGGCCTTGCTGCCCTTCTCTCATCAAAGAGAGCTTGCTGGCTGTCCCGGCTCACAAAAACAAGCCTTTCTCTCGTTACCCTTCTCAATTTCCTTCATTTGAGCTTCTTCCTCTCCAAACATTAAGAGACTGTTTATGTTCTCCTTCAAAATATTATCTGCTCTCATCCCTCACGCTCATCAATCTTTCATCCTTTTCCACACTTCGGGAATATCGACAATACGAAGGGGATATTTTTTGTCAACGTGGATACTGTTTGACTGTGTTGGATTATTCTGGAAATTTTCTTGTTCCATCTGTTGCCTTTCTTCCAATTTTGTCCCTCCCTTTCGACTTCTTACAAGTTGAAATCTTCCGCTTTTCCCAAGTCCCCACGGTTGGCTCCGCCGCAGGATTGTTTCATCAGAGGCCTATCTGCCGAGCCCCTGGACCCGACGACACACAACACACAACACACGCACAACATGCGTTAATACGTCGATACGCAAGCAGATCAACGTCACGTCTTGAAGACGCTTTACGACGAATTTAGGACGCCCTCTTTGAATCACACAACCACCCATTGCCACACCCAGAAATCAGCATAAACATCTACACCCACAACACCCAATCGTGCGGAACCACTCCAGCCTTATCGGCTGGCCCCTGACTTGCTCTCCTTTGCTTTTTCCCGGCTGCTCGGTTGGCTAGACTATGTTGACTGTCGACTGTCGACCATTGACTTTTGCCTTTTGACCACGAACAGTCGATATCGCCTTGCTCCGTCTTCCGTGTTTCGTCTTCCCTCTTCCACCTTTGGGTCACCAAGCTTTTGCACCCTTTTTTGTGTTTTCGATTTGCACTTATCATCATCACGAGATCGGCACTACCGCCCTACCTTGTCGATATTTTCGACGATATTTGACTTGATTTGTGTTTTCCCGCATACCGTGTGGCGTTTTCACATCCGTTTGAGCATAATAGAAAAAGAAGGCGGGACGAATCTGTGTCCAGAACCTTATCCGGAGCCCACGACCACCGATCTTCTTGTCCATATCCCCAGTGGAATATCTGAGATATCTGAATTATCTGGCTTCCCACTATCTGGCACCCCCCACGACCACGCTGCTTCATATGCGTTGGGGGATCGACGGGCCTGTGCTTTAGCCTGCCCAGCAGGAGGCATATCCAAGAGAGGAGAGAGGAAAGGAGGACGAAGACAGGAGAGGAAGAGAGCAAGACGAGGCGAAGGAGACGTACTGGAAAACTCACCCACATATATAGAACCCTCATGCTTGTTGCGTCGTTGTTACCGACCTTTTCTCGTTGTTGATCCGTTTTGCCCGTTTTGCCCCATTTGCTACTCGACAATCTCGACAACATCGGGTCGCCATCATCACTATGGCCGATGATCTGATTTCCGGCACGGAGAAGGCGTCTGGCACGCCGGACCCGTCAGCAGTGGGCAATGCGGACAATACATCGAGCGCAAACACAGCACAAGCATCGAGTGGCCGAGAGACGGCGGGGTCCAAGACGTCCTCCAAGAACAGCGCCAACCGGGCATCCACCGCATCTTCTTCGTCTGCAAAGAACAAGGAGATGAGCCCCGTCGAGGACCTCAAGCACCGTCTCTCCATGTGGGGTGAGTCTGCTGCCACCAAGGCGCGAGAGGCCTTGTACTATCCCCCGGATGATGATGATCATGGAGGAACGCATGAGGAACAAGAATACGAACTTTTGCTAGATCCGAACCTGCCAGAAGAGTACATCCCGTCCTTCCGCGACCCGGAGCGCGATTCGGGCAGCTTTGACGACGACGACACGCTCGTGCCCAAAGGTAAGAAGAGCAAACGGAAAAAGTCCAAGACAGTGACTGCCGACGGCGCCGGCGGCAGTGGAAGTGGCACGAGTTTGGTCGACGATGACGACGGCGACGACGAAGAAGAAGAGGACTCGCCATATCCAGAAGTCCGTGCCGCCGTCCGTAACTACGACCAAGACCTGCCATGCAACACGGTCCGCGCATGGGTTATTGGTTTGACCCTCGTCTTCGTCGGCGCCTCCATGAACACGCTCTTTTCGCTTCGCCAGCCGTCCATCAGCATCGGTACTCTCGTCGCCCAAATTATCGCCTGGCCGATGGGCCATGCCTGGGCCCGCGTCATGCCTACCCGCCGCTTCAACACTTTCGGCATCCAGTGGTCGCTCAACCCGGGACCGTTCAACGTCAAGGAGCACTCAATCATCGTTGTCATGGCTGGCGTGTCGTTTACGGTCGCCTATGCCACGGACATCATCCTGACCCAGCTCATCTTCTATAAGCAGAACTTTGGCCCCGTTTTCCAGGTTCTCATGGTCGTCTCATCGCAGTCCATTGGGTATGGTATTGCCGGCATGATGCGCCGTTTCCTGGTCTATCCAGCCTCTATGATCTGGCCCGGAAACCTTGTGGCCGTCACGCTCATGAACGCCATGTACGAGGAGGCACCCCGTCCTGACCCGACGATTATTGGCGGCCGCATGCCGCGGTATCGCTGGTTCGCCTATGTGACGCTCGCTGCGTTCCTCTACTACTTCATCCCAGGATTCCTCGCCCAGTTCCTCAGCGTCCTGGCCGTCCCGACCTTTATCTGGCCCAACAGCCCCATTGTCAACCAGCTTTTTGGCGGCTCGACGGGCCTCTCGATCCTGCCTCTGACGCTCGACTGGACGCAGATTTCCGGCTTTGTCGGCTCGCCACTCATCCCGCCATGGCACGCCATTGCCAACACAGTCATTGGTGTCGTTGTCTTTTTTATCTTTGGTGCTTGTGTCCTGCACTACAGCGACACCTGGTTCGCCAGCTTCCTGCCAATGAGCGACTCGGCCACGTACGACAACACGGGCGTTGCCTACAATGTCTCGCGGGTGCTGACCCCCGAGTTCACGCTTGACGAGGAGGCGTACAAGGCATACTCGCCGCTCTTCCTCAGTACGACGTTCGCCTTGTCGTATGGGCTGTCGTTTGCCGCCATTGCATCGCTGGTTGTCTACACCTACCTGCACCACAGCCGCACAATCTGGCAGCAGTACCGCAACAGCACGACCGAAAAGCCCGACATCCACATGAAGCTGATGCGCAAATACAAAGAAGCGCCCGGCTGGTGGTACCTGGTTTTGTTCGGCATCACGCTCGCCCTGGGCTTCATTACGATCTTGGCGTACCCGACCAACCTGGCCTGGTGGGCGTTCTTGCTCGCCGTGGCCATTGCATTCATGTTCTCGCTGCCCATTGGCATCATCCAGGCCGTCACCAACAACCAGATCGGCCTCAATGTCTTGACCGAGTTCATCTTTGGCTACATCCAGCCCGGTCGCCCGCTCGCGCTCATGCTCTTCAAGACGTACGGCTACATCACCATGGCCCAGGCCCTCAGCTTTGTCGGCGACCTCAAGTTTGGCCACTACATGAAGATCCCGCCGCGCACAATGTTCATGTCCCAGGTCGTCGCATCGACGTTTGCCTGCTTTATCCAGGTCGCCGTCCTCAATTTCGCCCTCAACAACATTGACAATGTCTGCCAGCGCGACCAGCCCGAGCACTTTAGCTGTCCGGGCGGCCGTGTCTTTTTTTCGGCGTCCGTGATCTGGGGCCTGCTGGGTCCGGCGCGCATGTTCTCCCCTGGCCAGATTTACTCGGGCCTCTTCTTCTTTTTCGCCCTCGGTGCCATCGTCCCCGTCATCATCTATTTTGCCGCCCGCCGCTGGCCCAAGTCGCCCATCAGGTTCTTGATCGCGCCGCTCATCTTTGGCGGTTCCGGTAGCATCCCGCCCGCCACGCCGCTCAACTACCTGAGCTGGGGTGTTGTCGGCTTTGTGTTCCAGTACTGGGTGCGCAAGCGTCACTTTGGTTGGTGGAGCCGCCTGAACTTTTTGACATCGTCCGGTCTCGACTTGGGCCTCGCCCTGAGCACCCTCGTCATCTTCTTTGCCTTCACGCTCAACAACATTGACCCGCCGTCGTGGTGGGGCAACAATGTCGTGTCGAGCACCATGGACTTCCAGGACACGGCCATCCAGTTGGTTCTGCCAGCCGGTCAGACCTTTGGGCCGGCAACGTGGTAGTCGAGCATGCTCTGTGTTTTCATGTTGCTTGTTTTCTTGGTGTTTTTGGTTATTGTTTTGGCGTCGGAGTTGTTTTCTGGGGTTCATTTCCTTGTTGTTTGTTTTCATGACATTTGATTGTTGGTGACGCCCTTGTATAAAATCAGACCATTTGTATACCAGATAGCCAGCACTTCAGAAACCATCTATTATAACTCATGTTTTGTCCGTTTCCATTTTCCTATCCAAGTTCCAAAATCCAAAAATCCAGAAATCCAGAAACAAAATGCCCGAATGCATGCCGATACAAATTCAAAACCCATGTTCAAACCGATATATACAAAACATAGATACGAAGAACCAAGATAAACGCCTGCCCTACCCAACCCGTTACATGGTATAAACGCCGCCTTCCAGCAGAATGTTGAGCACAGCCTGCTTGTCGTTCCACTCCCCCAACTGCTGGATCTTGCCTAGATCCAACAGCCGGCACAACGCCCAGTCGTTTTCGGGCAGCCTGTCGACACCGTCCATGGCGTCCATGGCATCCATGGCATCGAAATCGAGGTGGGACGTGTCCACATCGGTGGCCGTCCTGACCAAATCGGCCAGGCGATCACGGAAGACGCGCCGGTCGTACTGCTCAAAGGGGTTGTTGCGCTCCTCGTTGCCGTTGGCGATGCGCGAGACCGTGTCGCCGACCAGGCATATCCACAGCAACAGGGCACGAGCGGACCGGTTCTTGAGCAAAGACGAGTCAAAGACGTCTCCTTCACCCAGGTGCCAGCGCAGCAGGTGCAGCAAGATGGCATAGCCGCCGAGGTTGCGCGGGAAATCGGGGAAGAATTCCTTGAGATACAGGATACCACCGATGCGCATGGCGGGCTCGAGGCAGGTAGACGGCAGCGTGGCGGTGGCGGGGACAATGTAGAGCGCGGCAAGTGGTGCACGGTGGTTGCGCACATAGCTCTCTGTCTGGAGTCGGCTTGTATCGACAGGAAGCAGCGTGTTGGGTTTTGGAGGTGGGGATGCCGGTGCAGCCGCCGTTGTCGTCGGCTGTGCTTGCAGAGCGGCCGTCTCAGCATCGTGGGCTGCGGCGGCATCCTTTGGCGCCACATCCTGGCGCAATGGACCAGGTTGTGACACGAGGTGGTACTGCAGCCAGTACAGCTCCTCCGAGAAGCAGTACGGATCGAGAGGCAGGGGTGCCGTGGTCTTGGAGAGATCACGGACTAACTGGACAGCCTGGGTGAAAACACATAGTGAGCCCAAAGTCTGGCCGACAATCGGTGCAATGCCACATGCTGGGTCGGCAAAGAGGGCGGTAGCAGAAGTACGAATGTCCTGGCGTGTGACGTCGAGAAGCACAGTGTCCGAGATGTTGGCGAACATGCGAGTGTCGAAAGGCAGGTACGGGCGAATGGCGAGGGACATGGCCCCCTTGAGATCGGTCTTGCGCATCTTGAAAAGCAGGGCAGGGCGGACTTCGGTGATATAGCGGCGGCCGCCGTTAAGCTCAACCATTTTGCTCAGTGCCTGCATGTGCAGATGCCAGTGGTCGTAGCGGCCGGTCGAGCCGCCCATGAGCGCCAGGGTGGTAATACACTCGAGCGTCATTTCCGGGATGACGTGCCGACGACGGCGGTGGTGGCTGCTGGCCGATGAGGGCGATGCGGGAGGCGAGGGTGATGGAGAGGGGCTGAACGGAGCGGCGAGCTGCATCTTGTCGGCCTCGTCATCGCTGCCACTGTCGTTGCCCGACTTGGCGAGTTTATCATGCTTATCCTGCTTATCCTGCTCCTTTTGGTGGTACGCGAGCTGCTGATTGACGATGCGGCAGACGTTGGACACTTCCTGGGCAAGTTCTTCAGACGTGTTGGCGCCGCTGAGAACAGCGCGGAACATGGAGCCACACAGCAGCACACAGCGCACAGCGGCGCGGTCCTGGACGACCATCCAGTAGAACTCGCTCGAGCGCGTCGGGTTGTACTGCAACAAATCTTCAAAGGGATACAATTTGCGCGGGATCAGCTGGAAGAACTGGTGGAAGAGGCGCTGCTCGAACTTGTTGAGCTGAGGAATGTGGCACATTGTCCAGGTGGGCAAGCTGCGGGCGACTTGCTGGCAGCTGTTGGCGAGGGCGTGGATGCGGGCTTTGCGGGCCTTGCTCTCGGCATATGACGAGGCACCATTCTTTCGGCTCTTTGCTGCTGCGGCTGCGGCACGGTTCTGCTTGTAGCTGGTGTGTAGGGCCTCGGCATTTGGCGAGATAAACTCGGCGTCCCAGTCCTGGGCCGTGAAAAAGCCCATGCCGTCAAGCGTTGATGTGGATAGTGGTGACAGCGACTCGAGGCCACTGTTGCTGCCAATGCTCTCGGCGACGGAGGCGGGAGACGTGAGGAACGGCGAGGCAAAGGGTGAGGGGAACGACGCAACGGACTCGTCGGGTGTCGAGGCTGACGTTATGAAGGAGGCTGCCGAGTCGGAGACGGCCGGTGAGGGGCGGCGTGCGGAGGGGACAGAGTTGGGGTTGGCGTTGGCAGACGGGGGTGGACGCTGCTTTTGGGCGGAAGAGGCGGCATAGCTCTCCTTCTTTGCCTTTTGGGCAGTCGGCTTCGTAACCAGCTTCCACCGGTGCACGAGCGGCTTCGACGGGTTTGCCGGGTCTCCGCCATTGGGTGTACTCTTTGGCGCTTTGGAGGCTGCAGTCGTCGTCGAACTTGTGGTTGGGGCGGTCGATGGGGCAGGAACTGCTTCCTTATCTCTGGTCGACGTATTGTTGGAGGCGTTGCTGCTCGGGGCGGCGGCCGGCGGCGAGAATGCAGAGAAAGTAGAGAATCCCGAGGGCGCAGGAGTCGCGGCTGGCGTGGAAAAGGCGGAAAAGGTCGACGTCGAGCCGCCAGCCTTGGGTTTGGGACCCTTCTTTCTGCCGCTTGTGCCGACACTCCCTCCATTGGGCTGTGCCGGGCCAGACGTGTTGACAAACGAGATGCCGTTAAACTTGTGCTTGGTGACCTGTAGGCCACGGCGGGTCGAAACGAGAGCGCCGTCCTTTTGGACGGTCGCGTTGAAGTGGTCCATCTTGGAGAGGGGAAGGGGTGGTGATGATAATGAAAGCGGTGATGGATGTATGATGACGTGATAGGACGGGATGTGGCATGTGCCGATGCAGTAAAGGCTTGCCGTTGGTGTTCAATGTCTTGTCGTGAGGTAGGAGTACTATGCAATGTCGTTATATTCGAGAAGTGTCGAGTGTATCTCCAATGTCGAGCTCGAAGTCAACCAATACAATGCAAAATTGTGCCGAGAGCCGAAAGCGAGCAATGGATGCCGGTCCTGTCGGAAGTCGTCTACGCCGGCCGTACGGTCTGAAGAGCACGCTCTACACCGTAGAGGAGAACAAAAATGAGCGGGTATGGCTCTTGTCGTCGCTCTGAGTCAAATCTCTTCCAAATCGTCGTTCTCTTCGTCGTCACTGTCCGCCGCGAAGAGTGCGGGGAGGCGATATCGGGGTACAAAGCTGGTGTGCTGTTGCCAAAGACGCCTTGCCGGGGTACGGGTCTAAATGTATGCCTGCATCGTGTCTGTGGTGCGCGGAGTGTTGTGAGGAGTGACTGTGATTAATTTGCTGTTGTTTTTTGTTGTTTGGTCAATGGAAGATCAGAGAGAACAATCAAAAACCAATGTGCAGGAACTCCAGGAACCGATTGCAAAAAGTGGCAAGTCCGGTGCCATCTAATCCGTGGAGAACAAGAGGAGGCAGGCGCTGGCGGCGGGCGCTGACCGCAATAGCGCCGCTTCTTTGGCAGGCGACAGCGAGGCATGGCTCACTGAAATGAAGCGAGGGAAGCCACCAACGAGCCCACCTTCCACCGCCCACCGTGCCCCGTCCACTGCACCTTCCACATTATGACAAAACTATGCACTGGTTCAGCGCATGGAGTCCCGGAATCAGTCCCGGAATCTGCACACCGCGTGATCGCACTAGTCCCAATCAGGAAACACTACCGTATCGGGGATGGACTCGACATCACATCAGACTGAGAAAATGCACCAATCGGCCGAGTCCACAGTTCTGGGCTGCGTCTTGATCATACGATGTGAGGTAGTGTGGGAGATTCACAGGGCCGCTACAGGATCGGTTTTTCAGTAGCTCTGTAGGATTGAGGTCCCCCTTGCCAGGCCTTCTTCTATTGAAGATTGTCTGCATTATTTCTGTCAAATAAAGAGCTCCAAATAAATGCTTCTTGAGAACTCTGCATACGTCGTGCTTTCAGACTGCAAAGCAAGGGTATTTAATGTCTCCGCGTATCCCGCCTAGTAGAACACTTTGCCTTTTATCATTATGCGCGCTGTCCGATGCAGCTCCGCCGAAAGCACGGTGCCGTCCTCTTCGTCAAGCGTGGTGCCAACGTCGACACGGCCGCTGGGATGGCCAATGACAATTGTTCCGCCCCCCCTTTCGCTCGCACTTGTCGAGTTTTGCTGAGCATCGGCCACGAGCTGTTCTGCCAGAGTTCCGGGGATGCGCGATGCTGCGCCGAGACAGAGAGCCAGTGTCAGCGGCACGGCCTTGTGGACCTGGCCCATGGACAAGGCAACGCAACGAATGTCCGTCTTGGCCTCTCCGGCTTTTGTGCTCGGCGGAAACAAGATGACAATCTTGGGCACGCTCTCTGTGTCTGGGTCCATGCCCATGTGGGAGGCGCCTTCACGCCGCAAATGGTCCACAGTCGCCTTGAGCTCAGGATCTGTCTCGATGGCCGACGCTACATCCTTTAAGACGACGTCTTGTGTTTGTCCGTCGTTTGCTTTTGCTCCCGTCAGGCCCAAGGAACTTCCCAGAACAAAGACGCCCGGATTCGACACATCAACAAGTGATGCTGGGATTGAGGGTTTCTCGCCCGGTCTCCGCGAGAGTAGATCCACTGCTTGGCCCGTCGGCAGTCCATTTTGTGCGCCTGTCTTGGCTCCTGCTGGCCGCACAAAACTCATTGTAATCCGTGAATGGGTGCCCGAAACACCGTCGATTGCGTAGTCGCCGTCCGGGCAGAACCGTGGCGGATTGCCGGCCACGCGGAACCGCGACCGGATGAGCTTGTTGGTGTTTGTGTTGAAGATGCGAACGAAACCCTCTGTCGATCCGTCTTGTTCGTTTGTCGTCGTCGTTCCTCCGTATCCCAAATCAAAGGCCAATGGCCCGACGGCGCTGATCATGTTGCCACAGTTGCCCGCTAGGTCTAGCCGCCCGTCGCGGATGCCCACTTGCACAAAGGTAAAGTTGACGTCGCGGTCGGCGCGTTCAGCGTCGTTGGCTGGCGGTGCAATGACACAGATTTTGGATGTCGAAGACACACCAGAACCAATGCCGTCCAGCTGCCGGCCGTGGTCTGGGTCGGGTGAGCCCATGGCCGGAGCCAGCACGGGCGTCCACGCAGCAGCTTTGGCCTGCATCAGTTCGGCCGTGGACGGAGTGCTTCCGCTGACTTCAAACGGGGGCAAAACATCCTCGCGGATCACCAGACCATTCGACGTTCCACCGCGGACAAAGTAGGCTGGGAAAATGCGCTCGTGCGCCGGCCGTGACGAGGAGGATGAAAGGCGAGTGCGTCGGGGCAGTGACGGCGACGACGGTATGCGACCTGGTGGCCTGAGTCGAGTGAACAAGCGATGGGCTATTCGGTTGGCCATTGTGTATGTGCGAAATAGTGTGGCCGATGGGAAATAAAGGAGAAGGAAGGAGACATAACGAGGAAGGTGCATGTGAATGGTGCTCGGCGAGGGAAGGAGCTTGAGTGGAGCCGGCGACGGCCAATATAGCGGTGCTGATTGGCCCATTTCCCGATTACAGCCGTTCTCGGCATCGACCTAGCCTCTGGAGTCAAAAGCATAATGTCTTGCGGCAATGCATATTGTAAACAAAATAGACGCTGTTTTATTGTTGACTCCTGTTTTTATATGGTTTCTCGCCCCGTGGCGCGCATCCTTTTTCCTAAATGACAATACAAGTACAATTTAACAGTAGATTTCCCGCTTCACGAAACATGTTCATTCTCCCACAAACCTGAATCTTCCAATCCCACCATCTCATATTCTCCTCTTGCATCTGCCCTCTACTCGTCATCTTCGTCATCGCTGACGGCACGTCTCCGGCCCCGGCGAGCAGCCGGCGCCTCTTCCTCCTCATCGTCGTCCTTGGCCGCGTCCGAGGCAGCATCGTCGTCGTCGGCCTTGGCAGGCGCCTCGTCCTCGTCGTCGCTCTCGTCCAGGACACGAGCGCTTCTCCGGGACCGCTTGCTCTGCTGCTGCGCACGGCCGCCGTCTTCGTTGTCCTCGTTGTCCTCGTCCTCATCGACGTCCATGCGGTCAGAGGCGCCGTCATCAGAGCCGGCCGAACCGCCGCGACGGTTGCTCTTCTCAATGGCCGCATCGGCCGCATCCAGCGCATCGTAGTCGTCGTCCTCGTCGTCGCTGCTGTGCACGAGCTCCGACGACTTGTACTTGGAGTTCTTGGGCGGCTCCTTGCGCGACAAGCGCCGCTTCTTCTTCTGGTGCCGGTCCTCGTCGTCGGAATCGCCCGAGCGGTTGTCGTCGCCACCATCCGAGTCGTCGTCGTCGTGTGCCTTCTTCTTGCGAGAGCGGCTCTTGCCACCGCCCGACCGAGGCTCGCGCGGTGCCGGCTTGCGCTTGCGCTTGACCTTTTCGCCCGTCTCGCTGTCCGTCGTCATCTCGGCCTCGCGACGCAGTCGCTCCTCCTCGGCGCGTTTTTCGGCCAGGACACGGTCGCGCGCTGCAATCTCCTCGCGCTCTTTGCGGATCTTCTCTTGGCGCTCCTTTTCTTGCTCGAGGGCCTTTTGGCGGGCCTCCTCGCGCCGCTTCAGCTCGGCCTGCCGCTGCTCGAGCGCCGCCGCCAGCTTCTCCTTGTTCTTCTCCTCGTACTCCTTTTGGCTGGCAATTGCCCGCTCCAGCTGCCGCCGCTGCGTGTTGCGCGCCATGCTGGCACGCTGCTCGACGTCCTGCTTGGGGTACGGCGTCTGTGGGTGCGCAGCAATCTCGTCGAGCAGCTTGATGGCCTCCTCGAGGCCGCTGGACGCCTCCTGCATCTGCTCGAGCGTCCGCTGCGTCTCATTCATGCCGGTCAGCGTCGAGACAATCTGGATCTGTGCAAAAGCGACGTTAAACTTGAAGTGGACCTGCTCCGGTGCAACAGCGAGAGCCTGGGGGGTGTTAGCCTAATTCAGAGGAAAATGGGTGTTGAGAGGGCGTTTGCGTGTTCTCACCTTTTGTGCGCATTCGAGACACATTTTGTAGGCGTCAAGGTCCTTCTCGTTCCGGGCTTTGTGCAGCCAAGCGCGGCCGAGACACGACAGAATCGTAGGGTCGTTGCTCTTGCCCTCCTTGGCCAGCGCGGCCTCGTAATTCTCAATTGCCTTGGAGTACTGCTTCATCTCCGTGTTGATGTGGCCGAGGTTGACGTAGACGTGAGCATCGCGGACAGTGTCGCGGACGTTATGGAAAATATTGAGTGCCGTGCGCAGATCTTTCTTGTCCTCCACAAGCGCAATGGCAATGCCCTGTGCCGCATACGCGTTCTTGGGATCCAGCTGCAGCGCCTTGTCGAAGAATTCGACGGCGCGGCTATACGCTGCACTGCGGTTCTGCTTCTCCGACTCCGTCTCGCGGCGCATCTCGCGAGCTGACGCCAGGTACAGGTTGCCCATGCCCACCAGCGCATAGCGGTCGTGCTTGTCGTAGTTTTGCAGCGTGTGCTTGTAGTGCCGCAGCTCGGGGTCCTCATTGATCTTGGCAGTACGCTTCTTAGCGTAAGCCTTGCCGAGGTACCAACCGTACAGCGCGCGCACTTCGAGGTCGCTCGAGTTGTCCTGGTACAGCTTGGCCACGGCGTCCGGACCGGCGTCGTTGGGCTGCTTCCGCAGCTTCACATAGGCCAGGCGCAGGCGCGCGTCCGTATAGCCCTCGTGCCGCTTCAGCAGGCCCTCGTACGCCTCGACGGCCTTGTCAATCAAGCCCCGGGCCTCGTAGCTGCGGCCCAAGTTGTAGCTGATAGTCGTCACCAGAGCATCTGCGTCCGTCTCCTCGTCCTCCTTGTTCTGGATCTTGACGCATGCGTCCAAAGCCAGCTCGAACATGTTGCTCGCGAGCTCCTGCTTGTCCGACTGGAAGTAGAAGCAGCCCATGTTGTTCAGAAGTTGCGGCGGCAGGTGCTTGCGCAGCGATTCGCGGTGCGTCGCCTGGTCAACACCTTCTGCTGCCGGCTCGGCCGACTCGGAAATCTGGTCCAGCTCAAGCTGCTCCACCTGCTGCAGGCACTGCAGGGCCCGGTCAGGGTGGTCGGCCTCATATAGCCAGGCCAGGTTGAGCAGGACTGCAGAGTCCGGCGACATGTGCTTCTTAGGATCCTTCCATGCCGTCCGCACGTTCTCCAGCAGACCGATGGCCTTCTTCTTCTCGACCGCCTTGTCTTCCTTGACGGCAGCACGGTCGTTGGCAAAGACCTCCTCAGCGTACAGGGTACTGAGCAGGGCCATGGCCTCGAGGCTCTTGGACTGCTGGATCATCTTCTCGAGCCGCAGCTTGGCCTCGCCCAGGTCCGACTTTGCGACTGACAGCTGTGCAGCGCCAAACTTGGCCGGCAGGTAGCCACGGTCAGTGCCGCCACGGGCATCGTCAGAGCGGCGGTAGTAGTCGGCCGCCCGCTCGATATCGCCCTCCATATGGGCCTTGCGGGCGAGCAGGTACCAGCCATCAGAGGCCACGGCGTTGATATCCGTGTTCTGGATGGCCTTGTTCGCCAGTGACTCAACGTTGGGGAAGGCCTTGCGCGACAAAAAGTAGCCCGCAAACGTTGCACACGTCAGCGGCATGTTCTTGTCCAGCTTGAAAGCCTTTTGCGTGTATTCCGTCATGCCCTTCTTGTACAGGCGCAGAAACTCGGGGCTGTTGGTTGCTACATGGCCACTGCTGTCGAGGTAGTACAGACCCAGCAGGATGTTGGCCACCTTGGAATCTGGTGTGATCTCCAGCGAGCGCTCCCACGCCGCCTTGGCGTCCTCCTTGAACCCGAGCTGCCAGAAGCAGCAGCCAATACCGATGCGCGGATCGGGATCCACCAGCTCAGGAGCCTTGCCCAGCACCTCCTGGTAGCCAGAGAGGGCTTCGGCAAACTTGCCAAGCGAGTAGAGAGCGCGGGACTTGCCCATAAGAGCCAGCATGTTCTTGCCCTGGGACACACGCAGGGCATCGTCAAACGACTTCATGGCCGCCCGCAGAAGCTCCAACTTCTCGCCAGACACAGGACCCGCGCCGCCACCGCCGGAAGCTGTTGGCTGCTGCAGAGATGCGCGAAGCAAGAGCAGGACACCACGAGCCAAGAACAAAGGAGGGTATGCAGGGTTGATGCGCGAAGCTTCGTTCAGGGTCGACGTTGCCATCTGCAGGTAGTACTCTTTGGTCTTGGCCTCCGAAACCAGTGCGCCCTCGTCGGCCACACGTGGTGCCAGACGGCTCTTCCACAGGTACATCCAGCACAGGCAGGCCACGATGCTCAGCTTCTCCTTGGGATTGCTGTTCTGCATGGCGTTGCCGCCGCGAATGAGGATCTCGATGGCATTCTCAATCTTGCCCTGCTTGGCATACGCCAGAGACACGGTCATCCAGTATGTGCGCGCCGCATTTTCGTTCTCGAACAGGTCGCAAAGATCTGTGGGGTCATCGACAAGGTTCTCAAGACCGATTTCGACAGCCTCGTCTTCGTCTTGCACGGGCACTTCGATAGCAATCGGCACGTCTGTAAACCGCTTGCTTTCTGGCTGGGCAAAGCCACCATTTGCGCCGCCATGGTGGCCGTTGCGAAGAGCAGACGACATTTTCGTGGCCGGTGTCTATCGGTGTCGATGAGAAAGGGGAGGAGTCGGTGGGATGAGCGGAGGATGGAATCGTCGATGCGCGTCGGCGCTATGCGGCTGGCCGTGATCGTCTCGACGAAGAAGACGCGACTGGAAGCTGAGAGCTTCAGAAAGCCGCAAGGAGCGGCAAAAGGGAGCTTGTTGCCGGTCGCGTTGATATCGGTATCAGGTATCGGATGAAACTTTTATCAGCAATGCTGCATGGTTTCGCTGTGTCGTGTTGCGCGCTCGCAATGAAGGCACAGGTCGTGGTGATGTCTGGGGTTTAGCTGGCGTCTAGGTCAATAAAGAAAGAAAATCAATTCGGGGGTCAAAGGCAGTTGGATACGTTTTCAGGATAGCCCCACTTTAGTGCCTCCCTCAATTAGGGTCACGTGAATTCTCTTTCCCATTGTTGACTCTCAGAAGGCGATACAATCGTGAACGGCGTTGATAATAATTATATATGTTTAACCTAGTTTTATTGCGAGATTCGGTGAAATCTTTTCAAGCTTGATTGCAGTGGTTTATTTTTGGCCTGGCATGATGTTCTATGGTGGGATGAGTTGCATCGACAACCTTGTATTTACCCTGTAACTTACACGCCAAAGTACATACAGAAGGCATCATGTGGTTTCAAGAAGGGCCGGAGTTCACAGTTGTCTCGTTTTGAACGATTTTTTTTTTTTATCTTATTCAGGAAAGTGATGACCGAATCTGAAGAAAAAGCGGCAGTTACCACTGTACAAAAAGTAAACTGCATTGTCTGGTCTCCACATGTTTTCCTCAACACCAGTCGCTACTTCCTTCTTTGGCTACAAGACAGTAGCTCCTTCCTAATAAACACAGAAAATGCCATCACTCATCGTTACTGCCCGCTCTGGCCTGTGACCTGTAGCTGTGAATGATTCCCGCTGCCCCTTTTCCCAACCCATGCCCTCTCCCAGACCTAACGTGAGCTTCTTTGCTTCAATCAGTGACGACAGAGTCGATTGATTGCAGAGCAACCTCGAAGCAACAACTTTAAATCGTCACTTGAACAAGAGTCTTAGACAGTATGGCTCCATTTTCGTGGACCAATGTCCCTTTGGCCGGATACGCCGAACTCGAACAAGCTAGGGAAACAAGCAAACTCGCCATCAAGCGATATGAAGATCCAAACGACAACGGCTGCCATGGCTGGGGCTGCTACACCAGTGCCGAGCAAGCTGGTATCATCTTCATGTCTATCATCGTCCCGGTCGTCATCTTTATTGTCCTTTGGGTCAACGTGATGAAGCCGATCCTGGACAACAGATCAATCTCCGACTTCGACGACGACGAGCGGCATGATCCACCACCGCATCCTCCCCAGCAACCGGATGCACCACCTCCAGACAACCAACCTCCACCCGCAGATCAGGGAGGGCAGTCCAAGGAGGCACCGGCACCACCTCCAGTGCAACCAAGTGAGCCGCCTCCTCCGCCACCAGAGCTAAACGTATCCACGCCGAAAAAGGAACCGAGCCCTGCTCAGTCTCCTTCAAAGGCACCAGCGGGCACAGCAAGCCAGAGCTCCCCACAAGCTGCAGCGTGCCAAGCACCAACTGTCATATTGAACTTCAACGGCGTGCAGATGAACAACCCATTTGTGTCTTCCCCGGGAGCTCCAGCTATCCCTGAGATGGTGGAGGTAAACAAAAAGCATGTCGACCAGCCGGTCCCGAAACAAGCTGAGGAGCCCATTCAAAGGCCGCCCCCTAAGCCTGTCGAACAACCGGCCGAGCCAGTATCTGGCGGGCCGCCCGAAGACCGGCCTACTGAGCCGGCCAGTCAAGACACTGTGCCTCCTCATTCTGCCCCAAGTGGTCCACAGGTTCCCTTCACGCCAAGTCAGTCCTTTCCGCCGGGACAGCCGTTTCCACCAGGAATACCATATAATCGACCACAGCAACCGGTCTACTTTGCAGGACCACAGTTCGTCCCCATTCCTCCTCCACCTCCGCCTCTGCATGGGCAGACAAGGGCGGCAAACTTTGGTCCGGGAAGCCAGCCATTTCCGGGGCCTCCTGGAGCAGGCATGCAGGGTATACCAGGCCAGATACCACAGGGAGCTAGCTATGGCCCGCCGGTGGCTCCTCCTGGATTTCATGCGAATGTTCCGTATATGGGCGCTACAGAATTTCGAGGCCACCCAGATTCTCCGACAACATTCAACTCGTGCAGCACGGCCCAACAATCGATCATGTCCCGGTCGCACCGGCACCCACCACCGGGACGCGCGCGTACAATCTCAGACCCTCGGTCAGATGCCCGTTCAAGACAGTCATCGGAGATCACACTACCATCGGAGACTTCCGTGGAGCACCACGAGAGCCCCAAGAAGAGGAAAGGACACTATAGGAGGGAAGTCCACAGAGACGAAGCGAGGCAGAAGAAAGCTAGATCGCGCTCCCGGGTTTATGAGGTTCCACGGCGGCCAAAAAACACTTATCAGCGCCGCCCTGAAGCCAGATATTATAGACGGGACGAAAAGGACGTAACTGTGAGGAGAGTACGTCCAGTCCGCAGAGAATCTAGCCGCAGCCGCAGTCCAGACCATCGCCGGTAAGTCAATACACATTGTAGCCCAAACTCTTACCGTCTACAGCTTCTAACTCTTGGGACAGTCCACATTACAACCAGCCAGTCGAAAACAAAAAGCATTCTCGGCTTGATTTCCTCAAACCACTCATACCAGTTGCTCTTGGAGCTCTCGGTGTAGTGGCGGAGGCAGAGGCGAGAAAGCGGAGGCGAAGCCAGGAGGAGGAAAGAGCCACGCAACGGGATTACAGCTCAAGCACGCGGCGTCGTGAAGAGTCCCGGAGGGGGGACAGAAAGCCAAGCCGGTAAGGATATTGCAAAATAAGCCTACCTCGTGCCTTGTGCAAGTAATAACAGATCATGACAGATCATCCGACACCGACACTCGTCGTCCCGATCGAGACACCTCAGAAAGAAGAAGTCAGCACAGAAAGAAAACAGTCCTAGAGCATCTTAGAGGAGGGAGCGGCGTCTCTGCGAATGGAGATGATAGAAGCAGTGGCAGTACTGCGTTTTGGCGCTTCCGCGACTCAGGGAGTTTCCGAGGGGAGCAAGTTTAACAACTGAAGCATGTTACTGGAGGGAAGGAAACTGTTGCGCTGCTACAGACAGAGGACAGATGGAGACTGCGTTATTATTCTTATTAGAACTGTGCGATGTGGTGAAGGGAAGGTACAATGTAATGGTAGCTGTTTCAGTGATTAAGGAACAGCAGGTGCAACGGGCACCAAGTTAGTGCAAAGAAATCAACAGGCTTATTTGCTTGATGCCAACTTCTCGAACCGTCCACTGTGAGGCAAGAACAACTGGCAGCTGATCGCCTGGCCAGTAGTGGCGTTTTGGCGGGTGCCTGGTGCTGGGGCGGACATTCGTGCCCTTGGAAACAAAAAGTGGGTCCATTTTGCCAATGGTCGTCGTCATATCTGGGAAGGCGCGAGACAAGCAAGACAAGAGCAGAGAGAGGCTGGGGGGAAGGTAGGATCCACTCCACTGGGCAGCCCGGCTGCTGCTTTCAAACATCCATCTCAGTAAGGGCACGGCTTCCACTGGGTATCGCTTGTTGTCGCAACTCTTTCCCACGTTTTCTGTCTCGTTTGCGCATGTTCCTTTTTCTTGCAACCCGAGAGAGCAGCCCGCAACGAGTCTATTTGTGATTTCTTGCGACTGCATCCTGTTTACTTGCCCCTCTACCCAATTTCCAAAGCTCAGACCCGAGCTATCCATCTCGGTGACGACCCCTCCCCTCACCTTACTGTCTCTGCCTCTCTCTTTCTCCCCGCCACCGCTTCAGTTTTGTCAACAAGACATTCGCAGCAATCCCGCATTGAAACCGGAGCTCCGACCAACGTGGCATTTGATGACGATCTGACTCGACACTCCAGCCATTGCCATCCATTCCTTTTAGACCGCAACAGACCGATACCGCGCATCCGGCCGCTCTCACACTGGTCTATTGCCATTGAAGACTTGGTTGCCCATCATGTGGAACGACGAGGATAACAACCCGTACGGGAGTAGCTTTGACCGTCGGGATTCTTACGGCTCGTCGGCAACGCCGTCATCACCGGATTCTCGTAAGTCTTTGCTTTGTGTGTTTGGCCAATGCCTGGCTGTTGATGCATGCTAACTCCGTTGTTGCCAGGCCCCAACTTTGACGCCGCTTCAGTCACCTCCGAGGAGCCGCAGGACATTCCCGGCTATGTCAAGCCTGCTAGCGAAGACGATACCGACGACGATGAAGAAGAGGAGGCTGCTGCCGTCTCACACGGAGAGCTCCAGCCGCGGCGGAAGCCCGGCGGCTACGACAGCCGGATCGAGCAGCTTCTTTATGAGAACCCGGAAACCCCCATATACATCACAGACGCAGGAAAGAGCGTAGAGAACAGCGGACGGTACATTGTGTACACGATTCGGACAGGGGTAAGTCAGATGGATACGACGGGCCCTATCTCTTGCAGTGACAATGTAGCTGAGCCTTCTCCAGGACCTCGAGGTTCGGCGGCGATATTCCGAGTTTGCAACGCTCCGCGATGCGTTGACACGCCTGCACCCGACTCTCATCATTCCCCCAATACCCGAGAAGCACACAATGGCCGACTATGCCGCAAACCCAACCAATGCGAAGCAAGACCAACAGATCATCGACCTTCGCAAGCGCATGCTGGCGGTGTTCCTCAACCGCTGCCGTCGCATGGAGCAGATCCGGACAGACGGCGTGTGGTGGCGGTTCCTGGATCCGAACGCGAGCTGGAACGAGGTGCTCCACTCGCACCCGATTGCATCGATTCCCAAGTCCATCCTCAAAGCGCCGCCTCTGAACACGGCAAACCCGACTCCTGCACACGGCTACCTCCCCGTCCCGGCCACCTCGGCAAAGCTCAAGGTCTCCGCTGGGACACCAAGCATCCCTGTGCTCGACGGCTCTGTCGCAAGATTCCCTCCAGAGTCTAGCCAGCTCAGCGAGCAGGAGCTCGACCCGTACTTTACGTCATTTGAAGCGTCAATCAAAGAGCTGGAGCAGCTTTTGATGGGCCCGATGGAGAAGGTCAACCGGCGCACGCTTAGCCATCTATCGTCGTTGGCGTCTGACCAGTGCGAGCTCGGCGCCCGCTACAACGCATTTGCCCTGTCTGAGGCGGAGCCAACCCTGGGCGCGGCCATTGAGCGGATCGGCCAGGCTGTTGACTCCTCGTACATAGCGACCGAAGAGCTCTCCAGCTCGCTGGGTGCTAGTTTCGCCGAGCCGATGCGGGAGAATGCCCAGTTTGCCGGTGTGGTGCGCAGCGTGCTCCGCTACCGGATTCTGAAGCGGGTGCAGCAGGAGATGACCAACGACGAGCTCAACAAGAAGCGGGCGCTGCTGGACCAGCTGGAGCGCAGTGAGGCCGAGGCACGACGCATCGACCAGTACCTGAGCGGCAGCCAGCAGATCCAAGCGCCACGGCGGTCGACAAGCTCACGAGACCCGCAGAACCACCGTAGGGACGGTAGCCAGGAGGACACGGCCTCGATCGACTCGGACTTCCCGCCGACGCATGGCGGCGACTACTCGTCTGTGCCCTCCGCCAAGAACGGGCCGCCGGAGCGCAGCCCTTCGAACCCCGGCCACAAGAAGGCGGCCAGCGGCAACTCGATCACCAACAAGATCTTTGGGCCGATCCGACACGCGGTGCAGGGAGTCGTGGATGTCGATCCGGAGCGTACACGGCGTGACACAATCACGAAGACGCGGGAGTCGATTGCACAGCTGGAGCAGGCGCAAGTGGCTTCTGCGCAAGACGTCAAGGATGCGAGTGCCAACGTGCTGCGGGACCTCAAGCGGTTCCAGAAGGAGAAGGAGGACGACCTCAAGCGGTACATGGTGAGTCGAGTCTCCTGCTAGTACATTATTTCGCCTTCATTATTTCCTTTCCGAAGAAAACAGTACTAACTCAGCACAGATCGCGTATGCAAAGAGCCAGATTGAGTGGGCCAAGAAGAACAGGGAAACATGGGAGGAGGCACGCTTGGAAGTGGACAAGATTGAAGAGAAATCATGAGTGGGCGAGGTCCTCAATTTGTTACTACGGCGTTTATTGAACCATGTCTGTATTTTTCTGCTCTGTACTGCCTTTCCCATCCTCTACACATTCCCCCTGCCTTGCATTTTCGAGTTTCCTTTCTCATTTTCCGTTTATTCACAAAGTACCTTGCAGAGTATGTCTTCCTGGGATGTCTTTCGGACGGGTTGAATGGTCTGACAGCTTTTATCTGTAGCCCAATAATATGAATAGACCACGGTATCGTTACCAGAAACCAGCAGTCTGTGTTGAAACAATGCTATGTGGAAAACGTCAAACTTGACATTATCGTGATGCTATCGTGCATTGTATTTGTATGGGGAAGATAACGGGTGCGTCCAGAAAATACAGTGTCAGTAAGGCACTGTGCTCTAATTTGTGTCCAGTTCTAGCTGACAGGTACAGTGCGTAGACTGTGTTCTAGGCGCTGTCAGTGCTGTGGATCCGCTAGCGGGTGTCATCCTCCACTGTGGGGAGCTCTTGCCGTCACAGGCTCCTCCATAGCTCTTTCCCGTAAAACCAACGTAATGTGTGAGACATCATCCCTCTCTCGTCTCTGCTGTTGCCGCGCCCCCTCCTTTAAGGTGGCTTTGCCTGTACAAACACGTTAAACAAAGGTCTCGTGGCTGAACAAGCGACCACCACTTCTGATCCAGTCGACGCATGACCGCCCCAAAACAAGTCTCAGACGACGCCCACGATATTCAGCATTTGTATCTTATTGCCTTCATTTCGATACGCTTCGACACTCGCCCAACGGCATCGCCATCTTTCTCGTCTGATTTCACCGCCGATCTTTCATCTCTGATCTTTGAGCAACCCACCGACCTTTAATCGATTGTTCGACACCATCCTCGTCCCTCCGTTCGCGCTGTATTTCTCTGTCCGACCTATCCTATTCTCTTTTTCGACACCCCGTCCTACACCTCTCTCGCATGCCGTCGTCGTTAGTCCGCTCTCCGGACCCGATGCCAGTTTCAGGCAGCACCGACAGTCGGCAACAGCACGGCGCAGACAACACCAACAATGGAAACACCGATAACGGAAACTCGGTGACGGCAGACGATGCTGGGAACGAGCACTCGCCGCTGCTGTCGTCCGATGCAGACGCGGAGGGCAGCGGAAATGGAAATGGCAACTCGAGTGGGAACGCCAACGGAGGAGACATCGACATTGAAGGCAACCGTGGACCGCAGAGCGGCGCCCACCGCCACAACGAGGACGAGTGGCAGCGCACAAAGTCGGTCTGGTACATGACGCTGCTCACAATCAGCCTGGCGGGTCTGCAGATTGCGTGGTCCGTCGAACTGTCCAACGGCTCGCCCTATTTGCTGTCCCTGGGCTTGAGCAAGTCGCTGATGGCGCTCGTGTGGATTGCCGGCCCGCTGTCGGGCACGCTGGTGCAGCCGTACGTCGGCATGCTGAGCGACAACTGCCGCATATCGTGGGGCAAGCGGAAACCGTTTATGCTGGGCGGCGCGGCGGCCACGATCGTCTCTCTGCTGTGTCTGGCCTGGGTCAAGGAGATGGTGGCCATGCCACTGCACGCCGTCTTTGGCGTCGACCCGGCGTCCGACGGCGTCCGTGTGGCTGTCATCGTGGCGGCCGTGCTGTGGGTGTACATCCTAGATTTCGCCATCAACACAGTACAGGCGGCCATTCGCGCGTTTATTGTCGACTGTGCGCCAGCTCACCAGCAGGAATCGGCCAACGCCATGGCCAGCCGCATGACGGGCATTGGCAACATCATCGGGTACGTGGCGGGCTACATGAACCTTCCGCTGTACCTATGGTGGCTTGGCGGCACGCAGTTCAAGGATCTTTGCGCGATTGCGTGTGTGGCGCTGGGTGCGACTGTGATCCTGACGTGTGTCGTTGTGCGGGAACGTGATCCCCGCCTCGAGGGCCCGCCGCCGGCAAACAAGCCCGGTGTCCTCCCCTTCTTCAAGCTCATTTTCAAGTCGATCCGCCGGCTGCCGCCGCAGATTTACAAAGTGTGCACGGTGCAGTTTTGCGCGTGGGTTGGCTTCTTCCCAATGCTCTTCTATACGTCGTCGTACATTGGCGAGATCTATGTCGAGCCGTTCCTCGAGGAAAACCCGCACATGACGCCTGAGGAGCTGGACCGGCTGTACGAGCAGGCCACGCGCGTCGGCACGTTTGCGCTGCTCATCTACTCGATTACAAGCTTGTGCACAAATGTCTTCTTGCCATTCTTCATTGCGCCCACCTACGACGGTCGGAACGACAGCTCAAAAAAGAAGAATACGGCCCGGCAGCATGCCCAGCAGCATTCTCAGCAGCAGCTGTTTGTGGTGGACGGCAGTGCGGCCGCGGCCGCGGCCGGCGACGACAATCTTGCCGGCGGGACGAAGACCAAGCCGTGGCTCGACTACCTTGTCATTCCCGGCTTCACGCTGCGGCGCGCCTGGATGCTCTCGCTTCTCCTCTTTTCCGGCAGCATGTTCTGCACGGTGCTTGTGCGGTCTGTCGCGGCTGCCACGTTCCTCATTGGCCTCGTGGGCATTACCTGGGCCCTGACGCTGTGGGCGCCGTGGGCCATTATCAGCGCCGAGATCAGCAACCGTGATGCCCAGATCCGGGCGCGCAAGCAGGCCGCACGTTTGGCCAGGGGTGGCAGCGAAAACGCTGATGAAGACGACGATGACGACGAAGAAGAGGTCGACCAGGCCGGCGTCATCCTGGGCATCCACAACATGGCCATTGCCGCCCCGCAGATCATTGCCACTGTCGGCTCCAGCATTGTTTTCAAGTTCTTGCAGAAACCCCGCGGCACGCCCGGCGACCACAGCATTGCCGTTGTCATGGCGCTCGGTGGTGTTACTGTACTGCTGGCCGCCTATTACGTGCACAAGATCCAGGACCAGCCGGACGTCGACGCCGGCGTCGCGGGCGATCTCGGTGCCGACGGCCCTTACTACACGGCCGTCAACAATGACCAGCTCGATGATGACGACAACGGCAGTGAAGACGGCGGCGGTCTCCAGCGGCGCATGAGCAGCGAGCAGCTGTCGCGGGCCAGCCTGGACCGGGCCACGGTCGCCCGCAACTCGAGCTTCGGTGGCGGCCTGGAGTATTAGGTGATGTGAGGCTGTCTTAATCATTTTGGTTCGTTTCAACATTGGAGTTTTGGGTTACTGCCAGTATTTTGGAGTTTGCTTTCTCTTTTCTTTTTCTTTCTTTTTATTATCTCCATCATGCTACATAATGGTCATTTTTGATATTTTTGACATTTTTGATATTTTTTATTGTATAATTATTTTCATTTTTCAAGAATTTACATGACAACTACTTATTTCGCATTTATTTTATTCTTTTATCTTCATTCTTCAAACCTCCTACTTCTTTTCAATCCTGTTTCTTTTCTTCCTTTTTTTTTCTATTCTTCTCCTCTTCTTCTCCGCCCATACTTCTACCCCAATCTCCTTCAACTTTCACGAACCCGTGCTTCCCCAGGCTAAAATCGACTCCTCCACCACGAACCGCATCTCGACATCATAATATATGCTTTTATATCCAATATCGGCAGTCTCCACCCAAGAACGGACACAAACATCCGCAGACGACGAAAGAGGGACACATAAGGAGCCAAAAGGGACCAAAAGGAGGAACACGACCATAACGAACACGATCCCCCACACTTGGCCTGGATGTCGTGACCCAAATTCTAGACCACAGGCCCTGTTTACTATGCATTCGGCCATTCGCTCTAGATTGGGACGGAAGAAAATGCGACACAGCGGCACGATGAGTTCTGCGTCCTTTGTCACGATCTTGGAGACCCCATTGACGGCTACAACAAAAAACAAAATGACCTTTGGCTCCCGTTGATACTTGTTCTCTCCGTTCCCGGTTTTCTTCGTCTCCTTGATCACCAAGCAGTCTGATCTCCCAGCCTTTTCCTTTTCTTTTTCTTTTTCTTCTGTTTCTTTTCAACCTCTTTCTTTCCTTCTTCATCCAGTATCACCATCACCGCGATGAAGTTCTCTGACAGCCTTCTTCTGCTCGCCGGCACGGCCCAGGCTGCCATTCTCTGGGATGGCCGGTTCAACGACCTGTCCTCGGCAGCCGACCTCAACACGTGGTCGTGGTCCAACCAGGTCGGGCCCTACCAGTACTACATCCACGGCTCGGCGGCCGTCAACAAGTACGTGGCGCTCTCGCCCGACTACAAGAACCCGGCCGACAAGGTCAGCAAGCAAGGCGCGCGCTTCACGCTGGACTCGACGTCGTTCTGGAACGGCCAGACGATGCGCCGCACGGAGCTGATCCCGCAGACGAAGGCCGCCATTGCCAGCGGCAAGGTGTTTTACCACTTTTCGATTATGCGCAAGGACACGAACGCGCCGAGCGTCAACCGCGAGCACCAGATCTGCTTCTTCGAGAGCCACTTTACGGAGCTCAAGTACGGCTGGATCAGCGGCGAGCAGGGCACGAGCAACCCGAACCTGCAGTGGATGGTGAGCCAAAAGAGCCAGTGGAAGACGGAGTGGAAGCCGGACGTGTGGCACAATGTGGCGTACGAGATTGACTTTGCGGGCAAGGTCGGCTTCTGGCACTCGGAGGGCGGCGATCCGCTCAAGCAGGTTGTGGCGCCCGTGTCGGTGTCGGCGTCGTCCAACGGCGCGGACTGGCACCTGGGCGTCCTGGAGCTGCCGCGGTCGGGCTACAGCGACGCCAACGAGGACTTTTACTTTTCGGGCGTCTACATTGAGTCGGGCACCATCACGACGGCCATTGGCGGGCCGGCTGCGTAAGGATTTGGGGGGGTGGGGGTAATAAAGAAACATATCAAAGAGACCATTTATTGTCCTAGATAAATACTACAACTTTTGAATCTGCTATTCTCTGTCGACTTTGTGTATTTGGCTGTCACATCCCAAATGCTTCACTCGCATCATCTTTTGCCTTTTGCTCCCCTTGAAGGATTGGTCCTAGGCCTTGTTGTTTGAATCAAGCCCTTTTGCTGGCAGTCTTGCTGGCACTCTTGCTGGCACTCTTGCTGGAGCTAGAGCTGGCACTCGTGTTCGAACTCGAACCCGGACTCTCCAGCGACTTGATCGTCGACGTGCAGGTGATGCTGTCCAGAGGGTCCTTGCTGCTGGAGGACGAAGGGATGCTGCTGCTGCTAAACTTGCTGCTGCTTTCAGCACTGCTTCCACTCCTACTCCCACCGCTGCCTGTACTCTTGTAGGCCGACGTCGTCGTCGAGTCTACCGGCCCAGGCGACGCCCGCGTGCTGCACACACCAATCGATGACCGCGTCTCGCCTGGGATCGGCCGGCCGGCGCTGACGTCAAAGGACGAGTAGCCGCCCCAGTACTCGCACCATGACGTGCCGTTGTCGCAGTAGCGGAGGTCGCACGATGAAGTCGACGAGGACGAGTACGACGGCGCAGCCGTCGTGGACAGATTGCCAGAAGCAGAAGGCGTGAGGGACGGAGTAATGGTGCCAGTGGTGGTGACGGTCGAGAACTGCGTGCTGGTCACAGTCGAGACGACGACGACGCGGACGACGTCACGGACAGGCTCCTTGTCGTCACGGACGACAGCACGAACGACATCACGAACGACATCATGAACGGGATTTCTCTCAACACCCTCCCGTCTGAGCTCACCATGTCCAATCCGGCGCCCCGGCGTATCCGGCACAATGATACGCTCGATGCCCTCGATGCCTCCTTCGTCGTCGACATTTACACGCCTCAGACCGAGATCGGCATCCGCATCGTTGGTGTCGGTAGTAGGCACACGTTCCGGCGGCGATGAGTTCCGGATAGGCTGCAGGCTCCGGAATGCAGGCCACGGCAGAGGGACAGCAATGGCAGCGACGGTGGCGAGCCGAGCGGCCACGACGGCAACGAGCGGGATAGACAGTTTCATATTCGATAACTGTGGACGGGAGTGACGTGCAGGACAATGACAACGACGATGACGTCGGGCTGCAGTCGTAGTCGTAGTCGTAGTCGTAGAGGAGGGGAGCTTCAAAGGAGCGGGGCGGCGGTGGATAGAGCTGCGCCGGCCAGATGTGGTTCATCTAAGTTGGGGAGGAAGATTCGAGTAATCGAGAGCATGTAGAAGGCAATGCTCTTGAGAGGATGGTGAGCATCTGTCGGCATCTGTCAGGAATATGGGCCGACCGTCCCAATATATACATGGCGAGAGCAACAATCGGGGAGAGTTGGAAGGATCCGGTGATGCCGACAAGCTGACAAGTGACAGGATCTATGACAGGATCTGTGTATGACGAAACGAGGCACAAGCTGGCAAGCCGAGCGAGAGACACGTCGTAGATGCTGGATCGACGGCTGTCCTCGCCAAAGCCTGTTGGACAGGAAGTTGATGACGACAATGCTCAAGATCTGTGGTGCATTCATCCTCTGGTGACGATGCCTGACGTTGTTGGGCAAGGCGGCAGGGTGTCACAAAACTCAACGGAAAGGCGAAGCGAGGAGAGAACTGTGAATCTGTGAATCTGTGATAGGTCAGTATGTAGTTATAGGAATGGAAACAAAGAAAACAAACGTACAGGTGTGCCCGTTGACGGTTGCACAACCTCGATGCGGTATTTGGTCTGACCTCTTTTGACTAGTTACAGACTGAACGGCCAACAAACGGACCTTTGGTTTGTGCGACTGTAGGACGCTGTATCTCGTAGGTACGATCGATCTATTGACGAATGGGCACCCCCCGTGTCTATGAGAGTCGTTGGTGTGAATATGGATGCATCTTTGGAGAGGTCCGTTGGGGTAGTGAATGGCCTGTTTTCTTGTACTTTCTGTTGACTTGCTGCTGTGTGTAGCTTTGGGATGTTCCAATTGGGGTACCTGCGTCGTGTCAGTGTATATGTGTAAAGTGTGATTGTGCTTTGTACATTGTAACCGTCGTGCATTGTGTTGCGGACATTTCATTCTCAGTCGATTTGCTTGCAACGGAGAAAACAAGGCAAAGAACGGACGCAGAAAAGAAAATATGAGAAGAAAAATACGAGAAAAAAACGTGAGAAAAAAAAATGATATTTCAATACGCCGGCAGAAAGATCTTGGAAACTTGGTACAAAAGATATGACAAAGGAAAAAGAAGAGAAAGTGAACGATTGAGAGAATAAGAAGAAAAGAAAACGATAGAAACAACCCTCAGTAAGCCGGTCGTTATGCCATATACATCTCGCTAGATGCGAGAAGAAAAATGAGGACATCAATATAAGAAAACACATCCCGCCTAGTAAAAATAAGAGCCAAATTCTAGTGAAAACGGGGAGATGACAAAGAACCGGAAGGCGGAAAAGAAATGAAGGAGAAACAGAAGTTAAGGAATAAAAAGCGACGGCGTGCAGCCAAAAGCGAGAAAAACTCCGCGACAATGTAAGGTTGGGGGAATAATCATACACGTAATAAGGCAAAATGAAGATAAAACAAACGACATGATATAGCGTGAAGGTACAATACAAGGGGGAAGAGAACCGAGAATTTTGTGGGGGAAAACAAAAGACAAGCAGGTAGCATGGATCTTATGCGCCGCCTCGTAGTCTCTGCTTCCGGGCAAGCCAGTCGCCGAGCATGTTGTCCAGTTGCTGGAAAGTTAGTAAAGCACGCAGAAGAAAAGGGCAAAACGGGAAAAGGGGAAGCCCGAGGGAAATGTACATACAGTCGTAATCTCGGCCAGTTTGGCATTCTGCTCCTTGAAGAGCGTACTGACCACAGGGTGGTCCGGCCCCGCTGGCACAACATCCGTCTTGTCGTACACAACCACCAGCAGGTCGCGCACGTCGGTACCCGAGTCGAAAAACGCCCGCAGGCTCGCGTCGTTCCACGTCGCCGTGTTGGCCGTCGTCGCCGACGTCGACGTCGCGATCGAGTCCTGCGCGTGGTGGTTGCTGCCAGACCGGTCCTCGGAGCCCAGCAGCTCGGGCGAGGGCGACGAAATAGGCGACGACCGGTCCTCCCCCTCCTCCTGGCTCGACGTATCGACCATGAGCGCTGGCGGGTTGTTGGAGTTGACGGGCGAGACCTGCACTGGCGACTCGGAGAGTCTTTGCTGTGATTGTGATTGTTGCTGGTGTGGCCGTCTCTGTTCCTCCTCGGGTGCGGGAGCCTGGCGCTGTGGCTCGGGAACACCAACTTCCTCATCCGACTCAAACTCGTTTAGAACCGCACGGGCCGGTGCCTTTGTAACCATTTGTGCCCGTGCCGCTGCCGCTCCCGACGTGCTACCATTCGTAGACGAGGTCGTAACTGACTTGTGGGCCGACCCAAAGTCCTTGGGCGAGCCGTCTTGGCTGCCTTCGTCCTGTGTATCGTCGACTATACGCATTGTTGCTGGTAGGGATGTTAGTATAACCACGTCCTGAGTGTCCATGAGACAGAGCTGCAGCGGGGTCTCTCTTACCATTGCCTTTTTGCGTCGTACTGCCGTCGGATGCGTTTCTTGTTGGCGAGTGCTCGGCGATCCGGCCCAGAGGCTGCTGCTTCTGGAGCTTGCTGGGGTTTCTCTGAGGCCCTGTTTGTTGAGGCGCGGGGGCTGTCGAGGGAGACGAGGCCTTTTCCGGCTTTTCTTGCTGTTGCTGCTGCACGGGATCCTCGTCCATCTCGTCCATATCGCGCTCCGTCGACTCGCTGCCAATGTCCATTGACCGCTTGCCAAACGATTCGTCGTCGTCGTTCTCGCCTCGTCCCTTCTTGTCCTTTCTTGAAAACAGACTGCGGAATCCGCCAGGCTTCTTGTCTTTCTCCTTCTTGTCCTTCTTCTTCTTGTCGTCCTTGACGAGGAGACTGTTAATGTCCTTGTCGAGGCGGTCGAGACTCGGGCGCTGCTTGACGTCCTTGTCAGAGGAGGTCCGCGGTGCGCTGTCGTCTCTCAAAAGATTGGGCGTAAGGGTGATCTTCTTGGTCTCCACCGTGTCGTCCTTGAAGAACGAGTCGCGAACCGTGCCGTCCTTTGTCTTCTTCGGCCCGGGTGTCTCAGATTTCGACACCACAAAGATTTCTTCGCTCGTCCTGGTCGGGTTCTTGCCTGAGCCATCGTCGCCTTCAACTCCCTTGGCATCTGCACTCCCATTCTTGCCGTTTTCTTTGGGTGCCCGGGGTTTCAATGGTTCGACCTTGGCCGTCTCGTCCTCTTCGTCGCCCGCATCCTTGGTCGCCGACTGGTCTTGTTGCGAATCTGCCTGGGCCTCCTCTTTGTGCTCGTCCTGCGTTTGTTGCTGTTGCTGCGACTGTTGCTGTTGCGCAAAGTATTCCGCTTCCAGATCCTCCTCGTCTGTCGAGTAGTCGATATCCGAGTAGTCAACAAAGGTTGGCGGTGCAAAGGCGACCGTCTTCGTTTTCCGTCTCCGCATGGCCGATTTTAATGGGTTCTTTGTCTTCTCGGCCTGGTCGCCAAGCATAGAAGCAGACAGCTAGGTCTGTTAGTAAGGTGTTTGATAACTTTCCCGCAAAAATTTGACCACATACATCAATGTTTCTGTGCTTGTTCAGTCGTGCTAACCGTTCGGTTGGTGTCTCGATGTGCTCGGCAGGAAGGTAACCTAAGGAACCGGGTTAGCTTGTCAATGATGCAAGATGCATGTGATACAACTCATTTGAGGGCAGATTCCAACTTACCGATACTGCTATCCTTCACCACCCGGACAAGCCACCAGTAGCTGTTGCTGTCGTCAAGCAACACCATCGTGTCGCCCTTTGTCGCATTTGCCTGGCCCTCGACCGTGGCCATAAACGTGTGTAGGGCGTAGACGAACTCGAAATCAATATCCTCTATATTGTGTAAGCACTCACTTCCCCAACCGGGCATCACAAATTTAGAATCACTGTCATGGGTATAAAATGCGCCAGCGCCGCAGCTGGCTTCGTCATCACCGTCATCATCGTCATCGCAATATGGTATCATCATGTCGTTGAACAGGTCCTCGGAAACACCCCAGAGTTCGCTAGTCTTCGGAAAAGAGTCGTCTTGCGCATCGAGATCCGAAGCGAGCGCAGATGCCGTACTCAATTCGTCGAAGAGAGATCCAATGCCGAAATCGTCGTTATCATATGCTGTAGTCTCGGTATTTTCGTCGTTCTGGTTGTTCTCATCGTTTTTGTCGTTCTTGATAGTTTCGGCATATTTGCTCTTTTTGACTAGGTCGTTTGCATACCTACCGCGATGACGACGGTGTTGGCGGAAAGCAGGTCCGTCCGGAGATACACGAGGCACCTTGCGTGCCTCGTCGTCCCTCCACACTTGAAGAGGGAACGTCTTCTCCGATACGATCGCGAGAGGTTGAATCTCGGGCGCATTTAATGGCCTTGCCAAGTCGCAGAGTTCGGGCGCCAAGGAACTGATACCAGCTTGTGTCTCACCGCTCGTAACACTCTAGGAACGAGACGCAGCGCAAGTGGTGGTGGTGGTAGGGTTGGGGTGGACGACGGCCGGAGCCGTCGAGACGGGGGACGAGCCCGAGGGCGAGGTCTGCGTGTACGCACCATCTTCGATCGAGGGTGAGCTGGAGATTTTGTCCATCATGTCGTCCTCCAGCTCCTCGTCGTCGACATCCTCCATGTCGTCGTCGATGTTATCCGCGGCCAGCCCGCCGTTCTGTGCAATGGCGAGCGCATCCTGTTGTTGGTGGCCCGACATGATGTTGAGGTGACTGGGAGCGCCGGTCTCGAGGGCGGACTCCTGCAGGTTTCGTGACAGGTTGAGGGTATCGGCAATATCGGCGGCAAGGTCGCTCCCGTAGATGTGCAGGTCGGATAGATTCGAACCGGTCCACGGTATGCGCCGCTCCTGAGCCGTTTCCGCGGCCACGCCTCGTAAAGTTTCGGCTTGGTGAGAGGCGAGTTGGAGGATGTTGTTGTGGCTGTTGTCGGAGGGGATCGAGGCTGACGTCGAGGTCAAAGAGGACAGAGCGTCCTTTCTGTCGGTCGAGTTCTTTACGTGAGAATGGTCTTTTGCCGACGGCGCATCACGATCTTGAAGGTCGATTGTGTCTGTACAGAGTGCAAAACAGGACAAAGAAAAAAGAGAAAAAGCGGTTAGCGAGACTAATGCGACGGGGGAGTGGAAAATAAGGCGATGCGCCCAGCGAAAGCTGCCCTCCCTTTCCCGTTTGTTTCCCACGATCCTGAACCAGCCACAGGGCACAAGGGTTACCTTCTGGTACCAAAGGGCCAAAGAGAACAAGTGGGTAAATGCCAAAAGTAGGGAGGACGAGAGCGCGGTGAGCGTGAGGAGAAGAAGGGGAGGAGAATCGCAGGAAAAAGGATGAAAAAGGGAAGTCAAGGGCGGCGGACAGGGCACCAGGATCGCTGAAGGTCAGGTAAACAAGGTTGCGACCAGGTCCACGAGAGTCGTTTCTGCGCGGTCCTCGTTCTTTGATCCCCTTGTTCGCCCGTCTTCACCGCAATCTGGTCATCTGGGTAAGGGACAATGCATTGGAAATACGTACCGGCACGAATGATCCCAGGTCTCGTCATGACGGTGGATCAATAGGAAGAATAGGAGTCGGCATAAAGAGGGCCAAAAGTGAAGGGCTGTCAGAAGGAGAGTCGTACGGGAGAGGCTGGAAGACCCTCCCAAATAACGGGTCTGTGAGGGTCGAAGAGGGACTGGGAGGATTTTCGTCTGGCAACCGTGCTGTCCGCTGTCTGTGTTTCTGACTTTGATGGTTGAGAAACCAGCCTCCCTTTCGAAAAAAGCGGAACTGGAGAAAAGAGGCCAAGGCGAGCCCTTGCTCCTTACTTTGCGCCCCGGTCAAGATGGCCACGGACTGGGCAGAATTGTGCTTGGAGAGGCAGGGAGAAGAGAGAAAAGCAACAGAGCACGAGCGCCAATGCGCAAGGGTGGATTGACGTTGCACGATGTGGTTTTCTAGTTCTTCTTTTTTCTGCTTCTGTCCTCTCTTTTTCGAGTCCAGTTGTTGAGTTCTGAATTACACCAGCCTTCGCAGCGTCGTCTTGCACCCACAGATGTGTTTCCTGGGGCTGTTTCGTCGAGTTATGTGGGTCAGGAAGGCGGGTTCCGCAGAAGGCAAGACGACACACTGGCGCCGAATTGGAGAGGAACTGTAATAAAAACGGGACAAGAGTGGCAGGGGAGAAATTGCAACAAAAGGAGGTTAGACCAGGGTGAAACGGAACCAGCGATCGACCCAGCCCGCTCACAAAATTTGGGACGCAGTGAGTACTGATTAAAGATCCAGAGGATGGCAATATCGTTGCATCCAGCACAGTGCAGTGAAGGCTGAGGGTGCACTGCCTGTCTGTGCCTCAGCGACGAGAAGGATGGCGAATGTGAGGGACGGATCGAGGGTGTGGTCGACGTCAGGATGCAATTGTCGATTGCGACTTTGTCAAAGCCAAAAAGAGACAAAAAGGAGAGAAAATAGGGAGAACGCAGAAGAAAAGGGATATGGCAAGTCGTCACAGTAGCTCTTTCCCGAAGTGGGCCGAAAAGGGACAGACGAAGTCAGAAAACAAGCTGCGAATGCAGGTGTGAACTGCAGATGGCAGGAGCGATTGTGTGTCTTCCCGCCGGCTGAAAAGGGGAAGAATTCAGGGGGTCTTCACGCTGATTGGCCAGGTTCTGGGTCGTGACCCATCCAACGAACATTGGGGAGAAAAGGGTTGGAGAACCCCCTTCTCTCGTAGTAATGAGAAAAGTCTTCACGGCGCACAAAGTACGACTTTAAATGCGTCCGTCGTAGATGGAGTTTTCACGATGTTGTGCTCCGGCACTTGGCCAATAACCTGATCATGCGTCGGTATCTTTTCAGATTGAATTTCTACGAACATCACTGCATAGCATCGTGCCTGCCGTTTTTGCGGTTAAGCTATTGAGGCTCGAAATAGGTGTGAAATGAGATAATAGGAGGCCGCTAAGATAAGATACAGCGCATAAAATGTTTATATTAGTGGGGGTGCGCACGCTGTAGTACAGTGTGTGAATATGCCGGTACTGTATCTCCTTTCGACGCCTAAACCTGAAACAGCCCAAGGGCAGGGGTCCGCACGGCCATCAACCACACGCTGGCTGGCTGGTCACCTCAATCTCTCAAAATCCTGTGAAAAGGCTCACCCAGGCGCCATTAAGGGATACTGACACACGCTGGAGGTGATGGAGGTGATGAAGTTTGCATTTGGCGGCGAGAACAGTGCCAGTCGCTTGCTGAAGAGTATCACGTCGTAAATATAGAAATTTTGTTTGTGAAAGAACTAGGCAATGATATTCACTGAGAATTAGTACTCGGATATTACACCGTTCATTGGTATATTACCAGAACACACCATTCCGCAGGCTTCGAAGCAGACATAGCAGAGCCAAAGTCAACCGCAAAAAGTATGGAGTAAGGGCAAATCAAAGTTCAAGTGGTTACACGTGACCACTAAGAGACCAACTGCCACGTGACAGCTCTGCGTCGTCGATCCCGAGAAAACGGTTGGACGTTGTATCTCTGCCACTGGCGCCTTCCTTCGGAGCGTCTCGTCCTCAAACAATACGTTGTTTTGGCCTCCAATGTGTCAGCTCTGCAAGGGCGATGATATTACACATCCGAGGCGAGATACTGCCACGAGTTTCTATCCGTGTATACCGACCCCTCCATCAGGCCGTAAAGGTCAGAACTGCTGTCGAGAAAGCTTCCAAGCATAGGACGGACGACCGCTACCGGAGCTGGCGTAGATACCTCGAGCTCTTAGATTGGTCTCTTTGCTCATACCTGGCGCTATTATCCCGGCCGCGCCTTCCTTTGGTGCAAATGCTGAGTAGAGCGAGCGTGTGCAAAGCTGCCTATTTCGACCTATTTCGAACCTATTTCAACCTATTTTGTTGACCGCTTGCCCGTCTAGGAGTAGAAGGAAGAGAAGTTGCCTTCGGGCAGTGTTTGCACGTAAGAGGAAGGCACTCTCTGCCTAATAGCTCTCGCTGCCCCTCACTGCATCCCATCCGCCAACGTGTTCGTACCCCACTCACTGCCCTCCAACAGCCGCTATCAGCGTCTCCGATAGGCCTATCTCGTAGTATTGGAACCCTCTTCGACGTCACCTGCCACTTCACTGGAGCCGTATCCGTAAGAGGATCCAGGACGAATCGCTCACTCTTTAACATCTTTGCGTCCTCTGTCGTTGCCTATGCCTCACTTTTTTGTCCTCTTTACTTTCCTGTAAGCTTCCCTTTTGTTTTCTACTGTTGTTGCTTCACTTGCACTTCTTTTCTGCTTTCCATAGCTTCCTATGCCTCCATCGCGCATTCGCTGGTCAGTTGCACGTACCATCTCGAGAACGTGAGCCTAACGCGCCTGCCGCTCCCCACCCGCCTTCTATCTTCTCCGCCCTCGCCTTATCGCATCGCCGGTCTGCCCCACCTTCCCTCTTACAGCGACAACTGTAGGCAGCCAGGACTCCAAAGGAAACCACGACCGTGACTTCTTGAACTGTGTATGTTGTTGGTTCTTTCCATCTTGGAGGGGTTAGTCAAAGCGAATGTTTGGTTCTTTACTATCCTTCCATTCACTCGAATTCTGTCTTTCTCATATTTTCGTTCCTCTTATCCACTTCGCCTCTCCCTCTTGTTCTTGGGAAGTCTGTTAGTGAATATGACGTGACTTACAGTGTGCTTCCAAATACAAGGCTGACATTCTGGCTCTCCCCCTCCTCCTCTCCCCTCTTTCCCATCGACAACAGCAATGGATGAGCAAACCACTGGATCGTATGCAGGTCCAGCAAAGGATTTGAATCAAAACCATACGAATATCACATCGACATCGTCTCCGCCAGACGAAAATCAACGGCCAACGACCATCACATCATCGCGCCTATCGCAGGGATCACAGACATCCCGGAATTCACAGTCATCCGTATCCAGCTCATCTCTCCGATTCCCCAAACCCGAAGGCAGCCAAACCCTAGCCCACTGGGTCACTTCAAGCTCTACGGACGCTCCCGCTCCTGTTCCTGCCGACAATATGTCGTCGTCAGCCATCCTTGATGAGACGAGCAGCTTGGCCGACTCGGCCTACGAGCTGATTAGCAGCTGTGACGGCGAGAGCCAGGACGGCAGAGACGATTCTCTGGCAGCGTCGATCACGAGCTCTTTCAACATCTATCCTCGGGCAGACGATGTCCACAGCATCAACGGAACCGACACTCCCTACGATGATGAGGAGGACGTGGTTGATGACGAGGAGGAGGACCAGGAAGACGCCGAGTATGCATCTGACGATGAACAGCAGATGGACCAGAGCAGCGGATACCTCCCCACACAAACCCGCAACACTCCTGGGCACAGCCAGATGTACCACGCCAGCCATGGCAGCGGTGAAGGCTCCAGCGGAGCCCGCCGGCCGTCCCCGGCTGACTCCATTCGCTATGCCGAGCAGGCCCTCTGCAACCCATCAACGCAATCGCTGTCTTCGCTCGAGTACGACTCGTCGCACGGTGATATCAGCGGTGGCCGCTCACCGCTCGACCAACCCATCGTGTTTGATGAAGCGGGTGGCGTTGTCAGTCGGGTCTCTGGCGGAGTGTCGGTCAAGCACACAATTCGGGACTTCTCTGAGAGCGAGTCAGCCATCATTGCTGACGACATGGGCATGGTGCCCGCTCCCACCCGCCTGGCCGCTACTATCCGCCAGACTCTCTCTCCCTATTACCTGTCCCACCGCGAGCCTCTCCACATTTTGTACGTGGGCAATGACGGTGCTTACAACGACATCATGCACAAGATCTCGTCGGCCATCCTGGCTTCGGCTTCGTCGCCTGACAGTCCTATGGACAATGAGCACCGCCGTACATCGACGCCGGGCACTTACAACATCATTCCCATCTCATCTTTCGGTTCTGCCAAGGTTCCTGAGATTGACGAGATTCAACTGATGGGTGTGTCTGACTACTACATCAAGGTGGACCGCTGCGTCCAGGCCGAAGCCTTCCCTGTCCTCTCCATCAAGCTGGATAACGGCGAGACCCACAAGGCCGCCTCGGACTCCAGAGGAATGGTTGCGTTCCCCGCTTGGAAACTTCCCCACATTGCTATCTTCTACGTCTCCGGGAACGACGACGAGCAGGCCGAGACAACCAGGAGCGCGGCTTGGGGGTTTATGGCACGCTATAATGTGCCCTCCATCTTCATCTCGCACACGCAAACCTTCTCGCGGCCTCCCTCTGCTGGCCGCTGGAAATACGATGTTGACGACGACGCTGTGCACCTGTCCCTCGAGCGTCTTGATGGCACAACTAAGCAATGGGGTCCTATGCGTCAGCCCATTGACCTGGCGTCCTTCCTCAACATTGATGCCCGCCAGATGAACCGGAACCTTGCCCACCTCACGGGACTTAGGGCTTTCCCTCCCGAAGACAAGGAGTATGGTGACAAGGCGTCAAGCACGAATACCGAAGGTACCCTTCGGAGCTTCTTCAGTGCGACGGCGGAGGCCTACCAACTCATGCGTCAAGGGCAGGACTTCTCGCCTGAGGCCTGCCAGGCTCTCCGTGAACTCAACTCGATTCTTTTCTCGAGCCTCCGTGGTCTTCTGGTAATTCTTCTCTTTACTGTTCTTGTGTGGTCAGCATCCTTGTACACCGGTACCCTGTCGTCATACTTTGGTTTCCAAACACCGGGCCTGCCGTTTGCTGCCAAGTGCAGCCAAGTGACGTCTGCGACATCCATCAGCTCGCCGACAGCCCTTGTTGGTAACGCGGCATCAACACAAGAGGCTGCTGCCAACTCCGTTTGCTCTATACCCTCCGGTGCCCCGACGGTGACGATCAGCTTTGTGACGACAAAAACCGTCGAGATCCCCATTTCTGACTGGACCGGTCACCCACACCATGTCATGTTTGGTGGCTACTTGACAGAGAATGAACACAACCAGCGCAACACCAAGGGCGTGTCGGACACCGAGATCAAGAGTACGGGCTGCTCCATCCAGGTGTACAGCAGCCACGAGATTCTTGTTAAGGTTCCCGCCGCCACGAAGACCATGTGGCTCGCCAAGGGTGCTATTGATATTGATGTATGGCAAGGCAACAAGGTCCTCAAATCCAAGCTGTTCACCACCGACGAAGGAATCATTATCGAGATCAACAAGAAGGATGCGTTCGGCGTCATGAACGTCTCCATTGTCACTACCCGCCGGCCCAAGGTCAACGAGACGTTTGCCGTCGACTTTGGCCAGCCCACAGCCGCAAGACTGTTTGAGGCTGGGCTCAGCCTGTGGCAGGACTCTGTGCGTGCAGCGGCTCAGGCAGGCATGGAGGCCGCCTCGCAAGCCAAAAAGGCTGCATCCGAGTTTGCCGATGAGCACAAAATTTCCCTTCCCTTTATGGAGAAGGTCCATGCCGCCGTCGACGAAACGGTCGCTACATTCAACTCCTTGACAAGCGCCTCCAAGGAAACCAAGCACGATCTCGAAGAGTTCTGGCAGATGATGCGTTCCGTTAAGCCCCGCCATGTCCTCTCGAAGGGTCTTGGGGCACAAGCCAATCACCTTCACCACATCGTCGAGAAGGCTCAGTCTGCTGTGAAGCATCTCCTACCCACCGATCTTGGAACCGACGCGACTGATAAGCTCCGCGACGACGTGCGCCTCTCTGTCCGGCGTGCCCAGATTGCATCAAAGCTTTGGTGGCTCCGCGTCCAGGGAAAGCAGGCAGAGCACGACGAATATGAAGCAAAGGCCGCAGAGCATATGCGCGAACTGGAGGCAAAGGTCGCAGCAGAACAAACACGCGACATGAAGTCCGCGGAAGTTAATGCTGATTCTGCGCCGGCCACAGCTGGCGAGAATATCAAGGTGGCTCATCAAAAGGGCACGACTTCGACCTCATCGACATCGTGGCTGTGGTGATGATCGCAACCTCTTGGCGGTATCATCTTGACTCCATTTGTTTCTTCTTGTCTATTTTTTTCCTTCTTCGCCTCTTCTCTTTTTCCTTTCTTCATTATTCTTCCCTCTTTTATTCTGCCTATTTTGTTTTGTGTTCCACCGTTGTTAGAATTAAACCCCATCTCCTCTTCATCACAGGTGTTTTTGTAATTCCCAAGATTCCCCCCCGTTTCCATTTGATTTTTTTTTATATCCAAACTACCCTTTCCCTTATCTGTTTCCGGTTGTTTCTGTTTGTTTGCACATTACCCTATTCCCCTGCAGGTGTCAATTTATACGTTGGTCAACGCCAGGGTAAGGTACATAGGGTCACCCTGGTCATTGGAGTTGGGACTTATTTCTTTGATATTTTGTTGCAAGGTCTTTAGACCTCCTCTGCTGTTTGTTTCCGTTTTTTTTTTTTTTTTAATTCTGAAAGGATCAAAGTCAACCATGTATTTTCTTTCTGTGCCTTGGTTTCTCTGTTTCTACATCTATCTAGTTACTCTATTGACAATCGATATAAACAAATGGGTTCTCATTAGACTTGTACTTTGCATGCCATTAACGGGTGATTCGGTGTAAAGACGTGCTATGGATATGCTCCGCTACAAAACAGGCAACTGACCCGCAAAGGAAGCTATGGGTAGAGAAAGAAAGAGAGCCAGGAAAAGGGAAATTGTGTTTGAAGGCACGGCTGCGTCACCGACCTATATGCTGCAAGCAATTATGAAGCGTCTTGCTTACGGCAATCATATGTCGCCTGTTCCTTTTTTCAATAGACAGAGGTCATCTCTATTTTCTCTGAGCATTAATATTCTAGTCCAAAGCTTATCGGCAGTGCATTTAGAGTTAAAGAGCAGGAACGTCAAAGTCTTACGGGTCAACGAAACGAACAAACGAACAAACGAACAAATGGCCAAATGGGCGAAGAGCCAGTAATGCAGCCCAGCATTACACACGACACTACGCTGTCTATGTACTTAGTGCTACGAGAATGATGTCGTCTTGTCTGCATATTGCATCCAGTACGATTCCATACGTCGTAGTCAGTTTGGGTCGTCTTCTTTCGTCTTGGTGTCAGTATTGACCTGGTGTAAAATGATGCCTATTTTTAGCATTTTTTGGGGCCACATAAGGGCACTGTACACGACAGCAAGTTCGAGATCAAAACAAGCGACTGTGGCAGAGCCAAAGAACGCTTGTCCATTGTTAGAGCAGCCTCATTCGATGAAAATGCAAACTCTCATATATTGAGATTTGGGGGAGGCTTGTGAGTTTGGGGTTGCCAGTTCCGATTTCGTGCTGGATCGTCGTACAGTGCCAAGTGTGGCAGAGTGCCTCAAGTGCATCGTTCTTTCTTCCCACCACTACCGTCTCTGACGAATTAGTGGCACTTCATCGCTGGCAGCAACAAAAAAAAACGATGCACACAGGGCGTGTCGATCGTTCGTGATCCTGGGGATCTGCCCGTGGTCGAAGCCGCTCTTAAACAACCCCAAAACGGAAATATGTGCCCCTAGCCTAGCTTGCTGGGGAAGCACTAACAGGTTGAGCAAGTGTATCAACAAATGTGCATTGAATTACAACAGTTTTCTTGCAAATGGACATGTCCCAACACGAGCGTCCACCGTATTCATACATTGCTCTATCAATCGTCAAAAACAGTATGCAATACCTCGTATAAATTATGTGCCTCGGTTTATCATGCCCATTTATCATTTATGCAGCTCTTCTTCTGTGGTACCAGCTTGTCGTTGTCTTGCATTTTGTGCTTCGGGGATGGATGGCGCTCTCTCTTGCAGGCCAGACAAGCCTTGATATTTTCCGTCTCGCCAATTATGTCCCAGGAAAGGGATGTGATAGGCAGAAGCCAGAAAGAAGAGCAATGCTTGCCAGGGAAAGGGGGCCTGAAAGGGTGGAGGGTTGGAGACTGGGGTGAGGGGTGTGAGTTGTCCCGTTTCAGATCTACTGTGGCCAGCTCAATGATTGGCATCTTGGGACGAAAAGAGCAGGGAACCGACGCACACGCGAGTACTCCGTACGACATACTGGGTACAGGAACAGACGTCGTGCAAGTGTGTACTTTGCTTGGAGTATTTGATATTTTGTGTTTGTAGTTGAGGTGTGAAAAAGATGGACGAATACCCTTAGGGGCACAGTCAAGGGACTTGTACTTGTGTTTGTATAGCCGCGAGCTTGTTCACGAAAGAGGAACAAGGCATAAAGGGATGACAGTACCGGCCCTTGATTCCACTTTGGGAGCTTTGTGGTAGCATGAACACACAAACGGGGATAATTGCAAAAGACACCAATTGTCATCAGCAGGGAGCAGGAAGAGGCAAAGAAACAAAGGCAAAGTACGAGGCATTGACCCGTGAACTAGGAACCAATATATGCTGTAAGGGAACGAAGAAAGGGTGAAGGGGAGTCTTTGTTTGGTCCATCAGCCACAGTCCCGGAGAACGTGAAAAAGAAATAGAAGAGAAAAAAAAATGAGAAAAGCCCGCTGCATTGCATGGCATGGCAGGACCTGGCCAATCGCAGACAGACTGTCACCACTGCTCTCATTCAAACCTTCGAGAGGCGTTTTCTTTTCTGTGAGGCTTGGGTACGCTCCGCCTGAATTCGAGTTTCATTTTTGTCTATCTTGTGCTTCGTTCTATCTCTTTTTTACCAGATAAAAAAAACGAGCTATGATTTTCGAAGATGGTAGGCATTGCTATGCACCTTGGTCGGTCGTTTTCAGCCACTTGGCTATACGGTTTCTAAACACATCGTTCAAGGGGACGGGGATATCCCGTTCACAGATGCTGTCGCCGAAAAAGCCAGGCTGCCCTTTTTTGGTCCGGAATACCACCATATCCACGCCGCACTTTGTTAATCAACGGCGGGGATCCTCGCAGTATTCACTGACAACGTCGTCGTTTTCCTCCGCCCTTTTACCGTTCCCTTCCTTGCTTTTCCCTGGCGCCTTCCATTTTTCTGGCACAGCGGTTGCTGTTCCAGGGCACAGTACCAGGGCGCCTTCCTGCCGTTTGGTTCTGGTTGACCTGTTGGATTAGCGCCTCTTATCCCCACACCCCCGAGAACGTTGCACCCCTTCTTTCCTTGTGTTCTTGGTCTCCACTGCGCATCCCACGGTGCGGTCAAGGGAATCGAGGAGAACAAAAAGGGAAAAAGAGAGTGCCCTGTTTGTGTGGACCACCAGCTGGGGAAAGGATCTCTCAGGGATGAAACCCGCTATCTCTCGACCCAAACCGCGAGCTTCTTGAGTGGTTCTGTGCTTCAGTGCTAGCTGTGTCTGACGGCATGCTGTTTTTGGCTGCTGGGGTTCTGCACGCCGCAGGAGAGGAGAGAAAGAGCGACTGACGAAGTCAACACGACGCATCGCTGGATATGGAGCACAAGCAGCAGCCAGCTAACGCACGCATGGATGGCTCTTGCCCCTTTTCTTCCGCAGTAGCTCTTTCCCCCCCGTTGGCCTACGTAGCCCACCTTCCATTGGCTTTTGATGTCTTGCAGCAGGTGGCTCTTTCCATCTTGCCATTGTTCCTCCTTCTTTGCTTGATAGGTGGTGTGCTTAGTCGTTCCTTCTTTATCAAGATGCACCACCGCCTCGATCCAAGGATCTCAAGATAGAACAAGCATCTACAAAGTACGGGTGCTTCTCTCTAGAATATAAATATTTTGGAAAAAGAAAATCGATATAGGATATATTTCCGATTTACAGTTTACAGTTTATTATGTCTGCACCATGCCCAGCGCATCTGTATTACGTGCTGTGAGCCCCTGCCCAAGCTCCCACCACTGCGGTTTGCTCCTTCCTCAGTGTTTAGGCAACCCCTTTAGCGCCTACGTCCCAGCGCCCCTCCTGCCCTACGGTGTTCCCTCACACCCTGATCTTTCCCCAAAAAACAGCTTTCGTCTGCTATTTTTTCAGTCGCTCCTTCTCTCACGTCAGTCTTTCTGGAACTTGAAACTCGACCCACATCCGCTTTTTTTTGCCCATCACCTCTCCTTACTGCGGCGACGTTTCTCCTTTGCTTCTCCTTTGCATCCTCCTCTCCTTTCTGGCTTTTTCTTCCAACACGAAGTTTCCATTCCTGTTCTTCCATTCTCTCAACCCCCCTTTTAACATATAACTTGTAGTTTTGTTGTTTCCTTTTCTCTTCGCCTCATCGCCCCTCTTCCCCTTCCCCCCTTTTCCAACGGTCGATTTCAAGATCTAGACAAAAAAGGCCAACTTTCGCCCCCGTTGAAAGAGCCTCCGAATCCACCGTGTCCCCTTGTCGACAATTAACACATCTGCTTACAGAGCATTGTGCAGACTGTCAGGCCAAGGACAGAAATTGACGAGCATCAAGATCCACGATCACAGTCAATGGTATCGAGACCAGACTCGCAGGCGGAAAACGGGCAACTCTGTGCATCCCCATCCGCCTTTTCAAGAGAGCGCTGATCACTCCATGATCCACCACCGCCCGCCTTTTCGATTGCGGTTTTCCCTTCCAGCGGCGGCACACGACTTTTGTGGTTGATTTTTCTCGTCTCGACACATTCTCGAACTCTCAAACTCTCGAATAATCCTTCCTTCCATCCCATCTATCCGACCATCCATTGCTGTCGTTCTCACCGCCCACTGCGCTGTTCGACTGTCACTCCTTTGTCCCCTTAACTCGCACTGCATTCCCCCCGTCACTCGATCTACGAACGCCACGACTTCAACCAGGACCAGTTTTCCTTTCTAGTTCTTGATCGACTTGGGTTTTATCCATCTCCCATACTTCAATCTTGCATTCGTATCCATTTACATTGGCATCATTTGCCTGGACAAGCTGGCACTCCTCCATCCCCCATATTAATTGGTCGTTGCGGCAGCGTGTTCAGAACTGGTGTTTCTGCACGCTCCATCACCTCCTCGTAGGAGGACTGCATCGAATTTCACATGGTCATTCGGGCGCAATATCCCAACTCGACAAAAATAACATAATTCATAATGTCAAACTCTCGGTCAGACCTCACGCTCAACAGCTTTCCACAGCTGGTGCAGCAGGCGCGCTCAACCTCGCCCGCCACTTCGAACCCTTCTCCCATAGACCCGTCATCCGCGTCCTCATCCGGGCGCTCGCCATTCGGCCTGCCTCCGCCTGGTCTCGGCGGTAGCTCGAAGATCTCTGCCTCTCGCTCAGGCAATGGGTCACCATCTCACGAACTGGGGTCTTCGAGCCGCCTCTACGCCTCAAAACGGTACGTTTATCTTTGCAGCCGACAATGGCCTCCAGCCTCCCTTCAAGGTAACTCTTGCTAACTCATGTGCAGTGCCCGCGAGATCCAAGCACAGGAAGGAATTGCTGGCCTTCCCCCGGTAAACCTTTGGGCTGGCCCGCCGACAAGTGGCAACTCGACACCCCTCCGCGAGAACATCCCAGAATCGCCCACGGACGGCTTCCCGGACTTCGCCCAGCTCCCTTCCTCCTCCGACTTCCTCCCTCTTCCTGTCGGCCGGCGTGCCCGCGCTGGAACAGTACCATCCCGGTTCTCACCCGGTGGCGTGGGCAATGGCCTCCTCAATCTGTCGGCGGTCGGCACTGCCGCTCCTAAGACGTCACGCCCGACTCCATCCCAAACACCTTACAAATCGCCTTCTCCCGGCCTAGAAGGCGCAGATGGAACTGGTGCCTCGTCGTCTTCGGCGCTGCTGTCCCGGCTCCGTGCTGGTTCTATGCCACAGCGGGTTCCCTTCGGCCAGACGCCAGCAGCTACCTCTCCATTTGGCCCATCCATTTTCAGCAGCTGGAACCCGACAACTCGTGAACGTGGTTCGACATTGGCCAGTATTGCAAGCCTCGGCTCCAATGGCCCCAGCTCGCCCGCCCAGTCTGCATTTTCTCGTGAGGGCCCTGGTGAGAACGATGTCCATATGAGAACGTTGGATTACCTGGGTCTAGTAGAGACTCCACAGCCGCCCCGCGCTACTCTCGCCACTCCGTACATGCCGAACATTGCCGACCTTTCGCGCTCCAGCCGATTCCGTTCCTACTCTGTTAACAACAAGGACAAATATGCCGACGAAGATGAAGAGGATGACTTTGATACCGGTGTGGCCGGATTTGGGTCCGACTATGCTGCCGTTCTTCAGGGCCAGATCGACGCGACAAACGCCGCGATCCACAACCACAACCTGGCCGTGCAGGCCTTTGCCAGCCAAGCTGCCAGCCGTCCTCGCGCAAGAACTGCAGGTGTCCTGGATGCTCCCGGTGCGCGTGTCCTGCGTGGCTACTTCCCGACCCCGTCTCGCCTGGATAGCAGCCTGACAGCTGCCGACATCCAGCTGCCAGAAGAGAAGGATTTCGATGACGATATCGCTTCGGCCATGGCGGGCATGGGCCTTGGCCGGTCCAACAGCCGCAATAACAATGCGGCAGGTACTGCCGGTGGCGCAAGTGGTTTCCTGTCCCCCGACGAGCCTGGTCTGGAGGGCCCGACGAGTGCTTTGTGGCTGGGTAGCATCCCGACTTCCACAACCACGTCCACCCTTACTGAGATGTTCAAGTCATATGGTCCCATTCTGTCCGCTCGCGTCCTGACACTGAAGAACTGCGGCTTTGTCAACTTTGAGCGTGTCGACAGTGCCGTCGCCGCCAAGGCGAGCCTCAATGGAAAGGAAATCTTCCCTGGCGCTGGGCCTGTGCGCATCAACTTTGCAAAGCCACCCTCTTCTTCCAACACTCCTGGCCACGATGGTGTCTTCCCCTCGCCGAGTCCCGATCCATTTGCTGCCGAAGGCAAGTCGCTGTCTGCCGCACCTGGATCCACTGGTGGCTCTTCCACGCCTGGTGTTTTCCCCGCTGCTGGTGGCTCAGCTGCGGACGGTGCTGCCGCCGGTGTTGGTTCGAGTGTCATCCCCCCTGCAGTGTCATCCCCTGCAGCCCTGGGCAAGATTTCCAACGACGTCATGAGAATTGTCGGCCAATTTGGTGCTACGGACGAGGACACCTACCGCATTTCTTCCATCGTCCAGGAAGCTGTTCAGTTCACCGCATTTGTCGACGAGATCCCGCCCGTGCCGGAACCTTCCAGCACCCGTGTCTATGACGCCCCCAAGCTGCGCGATATCCGGAAACGCATCGACAACCAGAGCTACTCGCAGGCGGAGATTGAGCGCATCGCCGTCGAGATGCTGCCTGAGATTGCCGAGCTTTCGTCTGACTACCTCGGCAACACGGTTGTGCAGAAGCTTTTTGAGCACTGCTCGGACGACCTCCGTGACGACATGCTAGCTGAGATCGCGCCGCATATTGCAGAGATTGGTGTCCACAAGAACGGTACCTGGGCCGCACAAAAGATTATTGATGTCTGCAAGACGCCCCGCCAGATGGCTCTCATCGCCGAAAATGTCCGCCCGTACACGGTGCCTCTGTTCCTGGACCAGTACGGCAACTACGTTCTCCAGGGCTGCCTCAAGTTTGGCGCGCCATACACGAACTTTATCTTTGAGACGATGGTCAGCCGCCTGTGGGAGATCGCCCAGGGCCGGTTCGGGGCTCGCGCTATGCGCGCCTGCTTGGAGAGCCACCACGCCACCAAGGACCAGCAGCGGATGTTGGCTGCGGTGATTGCCCTGAACAGCGTCCAGCTCGCGACCAACGCCAACGGCGCCTTGCTGTTGACGTGGTTCCTGGATACTTGCACTTTCCCGCAAAGACGCACTGTGCTTGCGCCGCAACTCGTTCCCTACCTTGTCCACCTCTGCACGCACAAGGTTGCCTACCTGACAGTGCTCAAGGTTGTGAACCAGAAGACGGAGCCCGAGGCCCGGGATACGATCCTCCAGGCGCTCTTCTCGTCGTCGAACGACTGCGTTCTCGAGGCCATCCTGAGCGACAATGCTTGCGGGTCGACGCTGATCTATAAGGTGATCACGACGCCCTTCTTTGAAGAGTCGTTCCGTGGCCAGATTGTGGAGAGCGTCAAGAATGTCCTGGTTCGCATCAAGGCCCAGCCGTCCCAGGGTTATAAGCGCCTGATGGACGAGGTCGGACTGTCGACGAGAAACAGCGGCGGCGGTGGCGGCAACAACGATCACAGAGGTTCCCGCGACCGCGACCACAGCTCCAACAACGAGAAGCGGCCCTCGTCGAGACAGGCCAACGGCCACCAGCACCAGAGCCACCACGGCCAGCACGGCGGCAACCACCAGCACCAGCAACAGCAATCGCACTCCCACCACCAACAGGGTGGCTCACAACAGCAGCAGCAGCAGCGCACGCCACCACACTCGAACCAAGCACCCTTCAACAACGGCGGTGCCGGTCAGTACTTCAACGCCTCGCCCAACCCGGCCGGATTTGAATCTGGCTACGGCATGCAGCGTGGCGACAACGGCCCTGTCGGTGACTCTGGTATGCAGGGGCCTCCCTTTGGCCCCTACAACGGCGGCCCCGCGCCGATGTATGGCATCCAGGGCCAGGGCGGCCCGCCGATGGGCGTTCAGCAGATGCCGTACCAGCAGAACATGATGGGCGGTGGCCGCGGCGGCAACCCGAATGTCGGCGGCGGCTACTACCCTCCTCCCATGCAGGCCGGCTTCAACAACTTCAACGGATCGGGCGGACCGCCACCGGTCGATGCGTACCGCAATGCTGGCATGCAGAATGGCAGCGGAGCCGTTCAGCCTCCTCCCATTGGCGGCTTGGCTGGCCAAGCACCCTTTGTGCCTCCAGGGTACAACATGGGGGCGCCCTATGGTGGATACGGTGGCCCGCCGCCGCCGTTTATGCCTGATCAGATGGGCGGCGCGGGTGGCAACGGCAGACGCGGTGGCGGCGGACGGCCGGGACGCAACCCGAACCGCGACATCAGCCCACGCCAGTTCCACTGATCTCTGATCTCTTTCTGTCTGTCCTTTTTTATTTCCCCTTCTTTATGTGATCTTCTTTCTTGGGCCTTGGTTTGGGATATATCTGGGTCATACGAATTACTTTCTTGTCTTTTCTACTTTTGCCTACTTACTTTTTAAAGCTCTTTCAAATTTCAAACAGGCACACCAAAAATTTTCCACTTTTCTTTTTTGCCAAACTAGACTGAAGCTTTTTTCTGTTTCGCATTTCTCTTTCTCATCTACTCTTTTCATTTTGTGTCGTTCCCGTTTTGTTCTCTTTTCTTTCTCTTGGGAAGCCCCTGGATCTCTGTCTGTACTTTATCAAAATCTTATACAACCTTTTTGTCTGTTCCATTTCTCTTGGCCTTCTTTTCTTTTTCTATTCTTTCTTGGTGTTGTATCTTTCTTGTTCCCTATTCTCTCTTTTTGGTCGGGTCTACCAGTAGGTGGAAACGGAAGGGTCGGGAAGGAAGGAAGGCTTGGCGGAAGGAGTTTTCTCCCAAGAGGGATCTTGCTTATTGCTCTCCTGCTCTGCTATCTCCACGCGACAGGCTTTTCGTCCGACTTCTTGTCCCAAGTGTTGAGATCACTGTCGGAGGCTACTTGCGGGAGCTTTGAATTTACCATAGATGGAAAAAATGGAATATGGATAGTGTTTATTGTGTATATTGATTGTATTCTCCATATCTTGTGAATTTCACAATTTCACCACTTGTCAGCCGAGTCGCGTGACCTAGCCGAGGGCGAAAACACCAAAAACGCTAAAACCTCGCTACTGGCTTCTACTAAAGGCAGAACAAAATAGAGCACACATTACCAGCAACATGTCAATGCTTTTGTGCAGGTATTGCTTTGGGTATAATGTGCAATGTTCTTTTTGCATTGCATTGTGCTAGCTATGAGCGTCTGGAGTAAACTGGAAATACGTGAATAGAAGGAAACGAAATGTCAGGAGTAAAGAATCGCCCCTAACTCTTGCCTCTTGCTCCCATAATTTAACAGTATTTCTCTCACTGCTATGCCAAACCTGTAAAGTCAAAAAGCGTTTTCTTGTTCTTCCGCGGGGTAACGGCCTTTCTGCTAGAGCGAGAACCAACGGCTTTGTTGGGGCCTAGACAGAACATGCTTTTTCTGCCCGTTCAGCCGTCCAAAGGTCCAGACGCTCGTCCCAAAATATAAACAAAAGAAATAGAAAGGAAGTAAAGTAAAGCAACAAAGATTGTTAGGTAATAATAAGAATAATTTGTGCTGCTGCACTATTGTGGCAAGTTAAAAGGTTGTATTGTAGCAAAAGGTTTCGCTGGTGTTCCTCCCAAAGAACAAAAAAAAGAAGAAGAAGAAAAAGCAAATGCGTATAAAAACCCGTCTTCCCTTGCCCATTTGAGGGAGAAACGAAACAGAAAAAAGGAAACAAAAAGATATATGCCTGCCCAAGGACGCCCAAAAAGAAACGCAATGTTGTAACACAAAAAATGAAGATGGGTAGAGTAGGCTGTGCGTGTGCATGGGTCGGAAATGGCGGATAGGTTGCGTGATTGATAGGTATTGGAAGCAATCCAGTTTTTGCTTTTTTGCTTTTTTGCTTCGTTATTGTGTTTTGTGTTTGCCGTAGTTGCATGTCAAGTATGGTCTTGATCATGCTTGTTGCATGTTACTGTCACTTTTCGGCAGAATCGTTTGCGTCGGCGGCCTGGGCCTCGGAGGTCTCCAGGGCTGCTTCTGGCTGCTCACTCTGCTTGTCAAGCTGCGCGGAGACGGTCTCGTTCTCCTTGTTATTATCTTCTTCACCAACTGCCGTCTCCGAGGATGGTGGGGCCGGAGCCAGCGGCGACGAAATATCCTTAATTGTCGTATCACCGGTGTGGCTATCGCCCTTCTCAGCGTCGCCTGCCGTTTCGGTTGGAATCTCAACGGCCTCGGCGGGCTTCTCGGGCGCAGGCTCCGGCACGGAATCGCTCGCGGGCGGCCCTTTGGCAGTGTTGTGGTCACAGAGGCGGAAGCCATCAAGTTCGCCCTCTGCAAGATCGGCTTTGGCAGATGCTGGGAGTGCACCGTTCGCACTGCCGGGGTCGCTAACACTATGGTCGACCGGCCAGACTGCGGAACCGGGCTCTTCTTCGGATGCGTTGAGCGGTGTCGTGATTGTCGGCGGATCCTCGTCCTCGTTCTCGCCATTGTCGGATACAAGGCTCATGACTTCGTTCGTTTCGGGGACGGCCTCATCGGCCGCATCCCGCATAGTGACTTCGGGAACCTCCGAGGCCACCGTTGCATTGGTCTCCGGGATGTCCGAGGCAATGCTTTGCTGGGCCTCGGCGGTCTGCTCCTCTTTCGGCTGCACTTGAGAGACGGCGAGCTGAGGGTTGGACAGCAACATATCGATCCGCGCCCGCATCGCGTGCAAAGCAGCCAGATCTGCCTGTGTCAGAGCAGCGCCAGTCTCAATGTTGAGGGCGTTGCCCTGAGCCATCATGGCCACCATAGGCGCCTCGGCCTGAGACAAAAGAGCGTTGATCAACTCGCCGCTGCGGTCTTGCATCTCGCCTGCCGTGCAAAGAGCAGAAAGGCCGTGGGCAGCCTGGGCCTCGTCGATGAACCGGCGATCCAGCAGAACATCGTGGCTGTGCGCCGGTTGGACAGCAACAGGCTCTGCAACAGGCTCTGCTCTGACGGGCATCTCGTCATCCTGCCGGAACTCGGGACGTTGTTGGTTGCGCTGCATCCTCTCGCGTCGCCGTTTGCCGGGGTTCTGGTTCTGCTCTCTGCGGATCTCCTGCAGGAAATCGAGTTCCACGCCCCGTGCGCTGATGCGCTGCACGCGGCCAAACGACTGCCAGTCCTTCCATCCGCTGTTGTTGTCGCTGTCCTCATCTGAGGTGAACTCGATGAAGCCATTGTTGATCAAGCCACGCGAATATGCGGGCCGGATCGCAGGAGCGCCCTTGATCTTACGGAAGCGGTGTGCAGGGCCGAGCTGGTTCGGCAACTTGGCCAGAATGTCGTCTGCATGAGCAGGACAACGCCAGTTCCGGAGCACGGGCGGGTTTGCCATGGGCGGGTCCAGGCAGTCAATGTGCCACCACAAGCCGCAGTAGGCGCAAGGGATGATTGGCCGATTGTCCTCGGCTGAGCGACTGCATGTGTGGCAGAGGACAGGATTGCCGTCATTGTCACGGATCCTGAAGAAATCGGGAGCCTCATCGTAGCCACGTTTTCTACACTAGGTGAGCAAGAAGCCAAAAAGAAGCCAAAATCAACTCTGCAAGCGAGTATGCACGTGACAAACGACATTGGGGAATCAACAAACCTTGTTCGACTGGTGCCAGTCACTACGATGTCCTCATACTCGCCGTCGGCGCCCGTTTTGACGCCTTCAAAGTAGCCACGGGTCTCGCTTGGCAGGCTGAAGGCGCTGGAATTTCTCTTTTCCATAATGTTGAGAAGGGCTCCAAAGATGCCTGTGTAGCGCACAAGGGACGCCGGGTTGCGACGCCCGATGCACACATTGCAGAACCACTCGTCAGGGAGGTCACGATCCTCGTGCACTGGCGGGTCCACGCAGTTGAAATGGAACGAGCGTGTGCATCCATCGCAGCAAACCAAGTCGCCGCTCCCACCGCATGACGCGCAATAGTCGTCATTGTCGTCCTGAAGAAGAGGAACAAACATGTGTCAGCAAAAACGATCTCTCTAGTTTCTTGGTTCCCTTGTTTCTCTCGTTCTTGGCCCCAGGCTACCGGGAAAGAGGTAAAAGGTCGTGGCAGATAAAGGGGCGATCAGACACCCGCAGGCACTGCCAGGGGTCGGGATGCTATAATAGGGGGAAGTAAGGATGCAAAAAAAGGATGAAAGCAAAAAGGCAGTATGGGAGACGATGGTCAGGCAAAAAGCTGCCAAGATTTCCCGGCAAAACAAAACAAAAAAGAGCAGAAGAGCAGAAGAGCAGAAAAGGCAGAAAATACTGCGCATTGCTGCCGAAGTGCCCTTTGACTGCCTGGCTCTATCCCCTCTGTGCTCCCTCTCTCACATTCCCGGGGATGAACTCCCAGCCAACCATCGGCAAGTGAATAAAAACCGGGCGTGAGAGAAACAGACAGACAGAAACGCACACACAGCAATAGGTGTTGAGCGCAACAGTGGGGCCCCCCCAATCAGTGGGCATGAAACAGAAGACGCGTTTGGCCGTAAGCCCGACAAAATTAGGCCTAGGCGGTAGACAGGGTGGAAATGAACGCAGAAAACGGGGCGATTGTAATAAGGGAGACAGGGCCGCAAAAAAAAGGAAGGGCAGCAGCAGGGGAAAACAAAACGAGTGCGATAAAAGGAATAACGAGAGGAAAAGCACAAAACAATATGCAAAAACAATCGTAGACACGATGCAAGACCTTGCGAGCATATACGTACCTGGCTATTTGGTGCACCATTTGCCACAGGACTGCTGCGTTCTCCGCTGGCGCGAGGCAGACCAGCAGAGGTGCCAGTCTTCTTCTTCACAGGCCTGGAAAGAGTCGTTAGCAAAGGAGCCCATCTGCGTAAAGACAAGATATATGGCCATAAACAGCTTGCATCGCTCATCATGATGAAGAATCAATGAAGTCGGCGATGCTGCGCCGGCCAGATCCGAGCGTGAGACGCGCGCTGCGCCCAGTTTCTTGCCTATCTCCCAGCCCATCGCCACCCTCTTCATGGGTGAGACGTCCGAGGCGACAACTGATGAAACAGAGACAGCGCGCACCCCAAAACCCATCAAAATGAACTTGGAAAGACGGGGAACAAGATACTCACGATGATTTCACGCGGAGCCCAACGCGCGGCTTCTTGGACTTGGGTCCAGGCGTGCCGGCGCGCGAGTTCGCATTTGACGCATTTGACGCATTTGCCGTGGCAACTTGCTGCGTCGGCACGGGCGTCTGCAGTCGCGTCAACGACATATCGTCCGCAGGGAAGCTGTCGCTTCTCAGTGAGCGGTCGTCCTCGTCGAAGGGGCGCTTGCGTGCAGACCGCGTTGTGCGTGTCGCCGTCGTCGACGCACGCAGCTGGCGCTGTCGCTGCGGTTGTGGCGTCTCCAACACTGGCTGGCGACTGGAAGCGTCGGGGACTGAGCCCCGTCTGCTTCTTGAAGCTGATGCAGGCCGCCCAGATGAGGTGGCCGCATCCGCTGGCGTTTGAGCAGCCTCTCCGCGTGTAAAGCTCTCAGGAGCATTCGAGACGATGTTCGTCACGCCGCGCGCCTCGCGTCGCAGTCGAGACAAACGCTCCTCGCCAGCCTCATCCGGCTCGCTCTTACCAAGAGACTTGGGAGCGGTGTCGGTTCCGTTAAACGCCGGCGATGGTAGAGCCGCAGTGCTGCTTCTGCTCTTGCCATTTCCATTTTGCGCGCGTTTTGCGACAGAAACCGATCGCACAGAAATATTGTCCTCGACGGCAGCGGGCATTTCGTCTTTTGCTGAAGCAGAAATGGCCGCTGCAGCTGCTGCAGCTGAAGACCGTTTAGGTAGGTTGTTGTGGGTTTTGTTTTGTGAACCCGTGGTGTGAGTGTGAGTGTGAGATTGTGAAGATGAAGACAGCGGAGAAATTAACGCGGGTGTGGGTGTTGGCGACTTTTTCGCAGACGATCTATTTCGGGTCGCTATTGGCTGCTGGGCGGTTTCTGGTGCTGGCGCTGGCGTTGGCGCAGGCTGCTCGGGGGCCTGTGTTTTGGTTGCGGGAGAGGATTTGGGGGCTGGAGGCACGCCAGTGAGTGTGCGGTTTTTAGGGGGGCGGCCAGCGCCTCGCCTCCTCCCGCCTCTGCCTGAGCCCGGTCCACCACGACGGCGATCAGCACCACCCCCTCCACCTCGCTTGCTGCCCTGCTGAGAAGATAATGATGCCTTGGAATCGTCATTCGCCTTGCCGCCTTCGTTTTCAAGACCGTGGGCATCGTCCTTTTCCGTCGTGCGTTTCACAGTGTCTGCCGTCCAGCCAATACTAGTAATGGGGTTACCTAAGGCATCTTGCATGACCAGGTCGTCGTCCTTGTCACTGGCCGCATCGACTTCGCGGCGCCGTGACAGCCTGCTAGGCGGTGACAGAGACAATGCCGGAGAGAGAGTTGAGGCTGCAGAGTCTGCCCGAATATGGCGACGACCTGTCTGGGGAGTAGACAGAACAACAGCGCCATGGTTGCTTTCTGTAGCTGGCGGAGGAGTGGCCATGACAGCATCGTCGTCGCCCTGCGCAGCAGCGGGCGTAGGACCAGAAAGTGATTGCTTTCGCTGCAGAATGGCCGCCTTTTCGGCAAGGGTTTTATTCTTGCTGCCCAAGGGTCTGCCAGGTGGCCGGCGGCCGGCCTTTGTGGGTGTTTTCGGCGGCGCAGACGACGGTACTGGCGTTCTCGATGGCTTTGATGCTTCGAAGGGCGTGGTGGCCTTGGCACTGCCCTTTCTCGACGAAGAGGTGGAGTGGTCCGTCTCACGGTTTCCTGCATCCACGGACACAAATGTCGGCGGAGGAGCAAATGTGTGCATCGCAACCGGCGCTGAAGGTGTCGCGGATTGCATTTGCTCGCTGTCGTCGTCCGTCAGTTTGACTCTCTTTCTCGCATGCTGAGTATCGTCTGCCTCCTTATCGGCCATGCTGCTAGATTTGTCACTCGTAAACTGCGGGAATTTCATGGTGATGAGGTTGGCGTAAGGGGCAGGAATAGGCTGGTGCGTGGCGGCGTCGTTGTCTGTGCCCGGCGGAACAAAGTAGCTACACGCCTTCTTGTCTTTCCTGCCTTCCTTCTTCTTCTCGTGCACCATGCGCGCAAAGGCGCTGATCGTTTCGGCGCTCGCAGTCTGCTGGAACACGTCCTCCACCATGGTCAAGAACGACTGGTCTCCAGCCTGCTCATCGTACAAAGTCCGGAGGGCCCACGCCGTTGGATAGCGGTAGTGGCGCACAGCCTCCTGAACAGCGAGATCAACGACCTTATCAGTGACCTCCCTATTGACCTCCGTCGCGTTACTGTCTGAACGAGGACGATGAAACCCGTACGGCGTCTTCAACGGAAGGGAGCTCGAGTCAAATCCGTCAAGTCTGCCACCATACCCGTCGCCATCTTCGGCCTGAGAATCAAAGGAGTCGCCGTCCGAGTCGCGAATTTCCTCGCCCATCTCGTCAATGTTGACGGGGCCGGCCCGTTCAAGGGCAGTGGGAGCGGACGGAGGTGCGGGTATCGTTGAAGACGGTGCTTCGGCCTCAATCTGAGCCTCGGCTTCGGCGGCAACAATCCGCTCGGCCTCGGCCTCTGCCTCAGCCTGCTCTTTCTCCTTCTCCTTCTGAGCCTTTTGCTCGGCAGCAAGAGATCTCCTGGACTTCGGTCTGCCAACCGGCCGTTTCCCAGTTTTTGGCTTCTGAAGGGCCGGCTTCTCGTTCTCGGGGTCGGCAGACTTGCGTGCGTCCACCTCGATTGTATTGGACACAGGATCCGGACCTCCGCCAGTCTCCTGGTCGCTCTGGTCGGCGTCATCTGCCTCCTCTTCCATGGCCTCCTGGCTCTTCTGCCGCTGTTTTTCTTGCTGTCTAGCAGAAACACGTGATTGGCGTTGTGAGCTGCTGGGCGCAGGCCGGAAAATGATGCTTCGCCGCGTGCTTGGCGTGGTCGGCGTGATGGGTGAAGTTGGCGTATGTGGGCCAGACCCCTTCTTCATGTCCTCTGCTGCAGAACTTGCCGCCTCGGCCTCGGCTTCGGCAGCTGCTCTTGTTGACCGCTTAGGCCCCACGACGATGCGTGTCGGGACGTGCCTGGCAGCGCTTGGGCGCTTCAAAATGATTTTCTTAGAATTCAGAGCTGAAGGCGTCTGCTGCTGCGGCTCTGCGTCCTCGGTCGGCTGTGGCTCTTGGGGCTCGACCTGCTCAGACGGCGACTCCTCAGGGAAGGCATCAACATCGTCGGCAACATCGTCAGCAATGTCGGCTGATTGCCGCTGCTGTTCAGCACGTCGACTCGGCTGCCCTGGAAGCTCCTTGCGTTTTTGCTGCTGCTTCGCAGCTTGGCGGCTCTGAGGTGATGCTTCGTGGAACATCTTCTCCTCAGGCAGGCCACTGATTCGCTTGGCCACATTCACAGCTTTTGGAAGCGTGCCTAGAGGTGCCATGCCTTCGAACACGCCGTGCCGTTGAAACCCAGCCTCTTCGAAACTGGACTTGCTTTGCACAGGCGGTTCCAGCCAACGGGCCATATAATCCTTTTGGGCGTTCAGGCCGGCATCTCGGCTGCTGCTTGCGGCATTTCGTGACCGTGGCGTGTTCGCACTGCCTGTTTGGCGGGCATTACTGCTCCCGCCGCTGGTCAGGGCATCTGCTGCTGAAGGAGCTCCGCTATGCAGAGGACTTGAAAACCGCGAGCGTGTCGCCCTGGTACTCGCGGGGGCGCCTGGCGGCATTGTCGGTCAGATGTCGCCAGGAAAATAGACGCGAGACTCGTGTCCAACGCCTTCCTCAACCTCGGTTGGCCCTCCGCAGCTTCTATAAATGTCCTCCTTACACGCCACCCCCAGACGTGTTCCTATCCTTAAGGAACGGCTCGATAGATCCAGAGCAGTGCTGTTCGATCGGAGAGTCGCAATCAAGGCTTGGTGACCTGTGAGATGTCGAGTAGAGGTTCGTGTTCTGGATGCCGGCTTGGACTATGCGTGTTTGAATTTCTCGTGATTGCTGTGGCCGGCAACCGGATTGGACCAGATAGGCACGGCCTGATCGGGCCACGGGCACAAATACAAAGCGAGGTAGAAAAGTACCGCTATGTAGTGGCGTCCCGGACGAAGTTGGTGGTGGTGGTAAAAAATCGAATTGTTGTGGTTCTTGTGTGAGCGAGCAAAAAAAAAAGAAGGGATGTGCGTTGGGAGCTCCTTCCCTCTTTTGCAGCTTGACGCGGCGGCCGGTCTTTGCTGGCCGCTCCTGCTTGATTCGGCAATGTCTGCAAAAGAATCAGTATAGAGCGCGTTTTTCAAAACAAGAAGGAGAGAAGCACGAACGCGCGAGCTTTGCGAACCTGCGTGCGGCCGGTGACGAGAAGCAGCAAAAAATGCGGTGCTTCGATTGCTGGTCGAGGTCGTCGCGTACTTTCCGGCAGTCGTGAGGAAGTGGAGGAAGAAGGTTGATGGAACGGCCAAGCACGAAAAGAAAATGGGCGTCCCAGAAAGGGAGCAGTCTGGGTAGCCTCGACACAGCACTGTTGGGTCCATCTACAGCGGGTAATGTGGCGCACTATGGGGGCGAGAGTGTTGGGAGCTGGTCGCACTAGTCGGTGGCTAGTCAGTAATACGCCCGTCAGATAGCAGTATTAAGACCTTGCATTACTGCCTCCCATCGCTCTTGCCTCATGCAGCGGCTTATTTGCGCCTCTGGCCCTCGTCGTCTCCCCTTTACCCCCTCGCTCCTTGGTCGGCCCTTTCCCTTGCCTCTTTCCACCTTTTGTTCTGTGTCGTTCCTTCCATATTCCATGATATCGTGGCTTCCCATTTTGATTTTTTGGCTTCCATCTCGTGATTTTCAATTCACTCGTAGCTTCCCTGAATTGATAGAGTATGGCGACTGCCGTCTAACACGGCCCCCTATTCTGGCCCCCTATTCTGCCTGAGACGATGGGCAAAAAAGTAAATAATGAGGGAAGGCCCGACGAAAGGGTGAAAAAAGGGGAGCAGGAGAGATTGCAGCCCACATGAAGGGCAGCATGCACAAAGTGCACGAACAGCACGAAAAAAAGACGTGCAAAGACATGCCTCCCTCCATTCCACCCGAACAGCCGTGCCATGCGGCGTGCATCTCGCCCATTTTGCGTCGCCCTTTTGCGCGCAATTTGATTTTCTTTTTCCACCTATTTTTTGGGTCACCTTCCTGGCCTTCGGCGGCCGCGTTCCTTCCATCTCTGGCTGCAAATATGCCATCGTTTGGTTCAACCGGATAGAGAAACTTGAGAAGGTGGCATAGTGCTGTTTCCTTTTTTTTATTTTCTCTGTTCATGCCCTCTTTGTTCTGTTGATTGTGGTTTATTTTGCCCCAAAGGGAAGGAGAAAGGGGGTGCCCAACAAAGTGCAAGATCCTGGGCATTTCGTGCTCCAGATCCTCTCTCTCTCGGCTTGCAGTATCCCCTTCCACGCGAAACGATCGGGGCGTCCAGCAATGAGCATGCCATAATGATTTGTCTCGGTCGCTCCTTCCTTCAATTCCTTCTATTTCGGCAGCCTTTCTTTTCGGTCGTAACGTGGATCGTACCTGCCCAAGATATTCTCCATCGGCATCATTATGCCACCAAACCATTTATCTGCCTGTCGGCCTGGCCCCGTGACTTTCCATGCACACAATTATCTCAGACAGCTTCATCCCATAGAATGATGCACATTGATGTTATCTATACATAATCCTGTGCCCAGGAGTTTTAATCATAATCCGGTGTTCTGTTTTTAGCCCGATCTCCCCTCCTTTTCGAATCGACTGGCATTGGTCCGTACAATGTACGGTACTAGGCGATTACGTAGAGGAGGCGTTGTTGTCTTGCACTTCTTCACGTGTTGCGTCCTTTGTATGCAACGCCATTATTTTTTGTGTCTGCATCCACCCTTTCATCATCTCTTCACGTCTTGGTCAGGTGCAAGTCCGGATCAGGCTCAGGTGACATAGGTCCTTGTCATTCTACGGCGTGTTGACTTTCTATCATCATCATCTCACCACTGCAGTCACTTATTTTTTGAGCTCGCTATAAATGGCAGGTGTTTATCAAGCCATTTGATTTTGCCTCGTTGGAGAAATGTGCGGTTTTGCTACAATTGACGATTATCGGAGTGCTTCTCGTACATGTGCCTCTTCGTTTTGCTGTGGCCGACATCAATCAAAAATGCACCTCGGCGCCCCTGTTCCAAGCATCCACTGGCGGTGCTCGATTATTCACCATTTGCTTGCCCGTTTCATCCAAGACGTCGGTTGCATCTGTGCGTCCTTAATTCACTGCAAGTTCAAAAACAAACTTGTGTCACCGTAACCACATCCAGATAATACTACTGTGCCATTTGAGATTTTGATTTTTTTGATTTTATATTATTTTTTTTAAATGCCTACAACATGCCATGACCCCAATCCAGTACTTTTTTATTTTGATTTTTCATAGCCTACATAGAAATGTTTATGCACTTATACACACGCACGGTAAAAACTAGCCCAAAAAGCAGCCATGATCCAAGTGAAGACAAAGACAGAGGGGTCAAGCTCTGAAAACGACAAGTTTACTCGCTGTCCTCGTCGCTGTCCTCCTCATCGTCCTCCTCAGCCTTTGCGGCAGCCTTCTTGGCGGGCTTCTTCTTCTTCTTCTTGTTCTTGCTCTTGGCGCCGGTGTTTCTCGCAAGGGGCTGCTCGAGGATCTTGAGGATCTCCTCGTCGGTGATCTTCTTGTCCGTCTGGTACTTGCTCAGGTCCAGGGCGGGGGCGCTGCCCAGCTTCTGGATGCCGTTCTTGGTGATGGCAATGGTCGTCAGCAGACGGGCAACGGGAGCGTTGTCCTTGTCGCCGACCAGCTCGTACTGGCGGAAGACGTTGCCGCGGACGCACTCAACGACACCAGACTTGGCATCGCGCTCGTCGTCCAACTGGCGCAGAGAGAAGGGGAAGAGGCCGAACTTCTTCTGAACCTCGGAGTAGATCTTGCGCGACGTCGGGCGCTTCAGGCCGTAGGTCTGGTTGGTGCGGCGGTGCAGAGTGGAGCGCTGCTCCAGAGTCTTGACCTTGCCGGCGCCCAGGCTCATGCCGACCTCGACACCCCAAACCTCGCCGACGGCGGGGACGCCCTCACCCTTGGAGCCCTCGCTGGGGGACAGGATGATCTTCTTCTCGCCCTCGATCTCGTTGTGCTCAAACAGCCACGAGGTGGTGTTCTCGACCTGGTTGACCTCGTACGTCTTGGCGATCTTGTCGAGCAGAGAGTTAATCTTGCTCTGGGTGATGGGCTTGGCGGCGGCAGCCTTGGCCTTCTCCTCGTCGGTGCCCGAGGCCAGAATGCCAGCGGGGAGCATGAGGCGGAGCAGCAGCTCGTTGGCAAAGTATGTGGCCAGGATCAGGTCGGCCGGGCGGCCAGAGACGACGCCATCGGCAGCCTCGCCCTCAGCGGGGACAAGGACAGTGTTGCAGACAATCGAACCGAAACCATCGATCTGAGCACCAAGCTGGATCTTGACAGCCTCACCGGCCTGGAGCTCGACGGCAGCCTCAGCCTCGTCGGATCTCAGCGGGGTGTAGGGGGTAATGTACGAGCTGGGAGAGACGGTCGTGGGGTGCGAGAAGCCTGGTGAGAGAATGGGTTAGCACAGATTTTTTGCCGGTCTTCTTTCTTCGAAATATGTATTGCCACGGATGTTGACATACCCTTGTTGATCTTCTTGCCTCTGTAGACCTTGGCCAGCTCCTCCTCGATCAGCTTGTCGCCCTTCTCGCAGATGTCGACAATCTTGGCGCCAGCAACGCAGAGAGACGAGACAGCAGCCAGGACCTTCTCGGAGATCTGGGCAGCCGACTTGTACTTGGTCAGCGTGTCGGGGTTGTTGAGGGTGTAGTCTGTCATCGGGTGAAAAATTATGACATTAGCGTTGTGATCTTGGAGATGCCATCATGGTCCAACAACAGCAAAAGAGATATGTCCCAAAAAATTCAACGGCCAGCCCAGATTCGAGAAACGTTATTCCAACATATGTAGGTCAATATCTGCACGATATTCGGCCCACCAGTCGACATCCCGCCGTGTGTCGAGGCAGCACGCGACGTCCGCCGCGCTCCAGCCGCAAAACGCCAGATGCCAAACAGTGCCAAACACTTCGATCTCGTGTCGTACGCCCAACTCCAGGCGCTGCCAATCGAGTTCGCCAGAGCTTCCGGGGTGCAAAAGAAAAGTACTAACCGACTTCCTTGTTTTCGGTCGCCATTTTTGCGATTTTCGGTCGGTGCCGGAGGTGTTGTTGAGGTGGGGTGAAGGTGGTTAAAAATCAATAAACAACGAGGAAAAGCTTGCGGTAGCTTTTTACATCGATGTAAAGAGAGAAGGGGAAAGGAGGGGGAAACAATGGCAGCAAAAACTATGCGCTGAGGAAGGCGGCGATGGAGGGGAACAAAGGCCCAGTGCTGCGGGCCGCCGTTCTAGGTTTTTGGCGGGGGGGTATTCCTGTTTTGTGCTCTTTCCTGTGTAAAAGCCCTGGTGTGCTGGGCGCAATTGTGCATGTGCACCTCCTGTGTGCAGCCCATCGCAGCTTCCTTGTTCAGCCAGCTGCGCTGTGTATTTGGTGCATTTTGGCAGTAGCGGGGACTAAAAATCTCTGTCTCTGTCTCAAGCAACAAAGCTTGGTCTGCAATGCTTTTGGGCAGTTGCGATCGGTGTTTAAGTGGGTGTTAGATTGTGACATGCGAATGGCGCTAAAGGCCTGGCAAACACAAAGTATTTGGCTATCATTAAGCAACCGGTCATGGCATAGGTACCTGGTACGAAAGCAGCAGCCACCTAACACCAAAATACACGCACCAAGAAGTACCGATACTTTTCTCCTTTTTGACCCACAGGCACAGGCCCCTGTCCCCCTGATTCGCTGCTGCCACGCCAGGAGAAAGAAACGACCGCAGAACCGCGATTCCTCTTTTTACACAGTGCCTTTTCCACGAGTCCCATCAACAGAAGCACAACCCCCATTTCGCGATCCCGACGCCCGCCATCCACACGCCTTCGCCCTCCATCATCGCCCCGGCGCCCCATCCCTCCCGTGTCCCTCTGACCCTCCTCCAGTCGCGGATATCGACTCTGGGGCCGCCGTCGCCGCTGAAAGGCGACGACACCTTCCCTCCGCGCCAATGTCGGCCCCCCCGGCGGCTTCAGCGCCGCCTTCAGCCGCGTTCCCATCAGGAGTCGCGTCGACGCCGTCACAATCCGCGCCCGCTCCATCCGCATCGACATCTCCTCCCCCTCCCTCTTCTCAAACAGCCTCAGACGACAAGAATGCATCGACTGCCGCCGACGCGCTGGGTGCTGCCGATGGAAAATCCAAGTCGGCTTCCGGAGCCGCGTCTCCGACCCGTTCGTCTTCCGGCGCGCCACTGGCCGCCAAGAAGGCTGCCGGCCGCGACAAAGATGCGTACAACCAGGTGCTCGTCGAGCGGTATCTGACACATGATGGCCTGCACTCGGCCGCGTTGCAGGCGGCACAGATGCAGATGCAAAAAGACTTCCGGAATCTGCACATGTACGCCGACGACTATCGCAAAGTCCGCACCGAATACCGCCAAGTCTTCCCCCCGCGCCACATCTACGGCGAGGGCTATGTCGGCCTGGGCAATGGCTACACAGAAGTCAACGGCCCGTCGCGCATCCTGTACCCCGTGCAGAAGATGCGGCCCGGAAAGCGCACAACGCCGCCGCTCAAATACAACCGCAAAGACATGGCCCAGCAGGCCGAGCAGCACGAAGAGCTGGTGCCCATCCGCCTCGACGTCGAGTGGGACAAGGTCAAGCTGCGCGACACGTTCACCTGGAACCTGCACGACCGCCTGGTGCCGCCAGAGCTGTTTACGACGCAGCTGATGGAGGATCTGGGCCTGAAGCCGCCTGTCTCGAACCAGGTGTATGAGCAGGTCTTCCAGCAGATCCAGGAGCAGCTCGGCGACTTCTACCCGCTTGTCTACTCAGACGAGGACGCGCTCGACCCCGAGCTCCCCTACTCCGCCTACAAGAACGACGAGATGCGCGTGCTGATCAAGCTCAACATTACAATTGGCCAGCACACGCTTGTCGACCAGTTCGAGTGGGAAATCAACAACCCGATGAACTCGCCCGAGGAGTTTGCCGCCAGCATGTCACGCGATCTGTCCTTGTCGGGCGAGTTTACAACAGCCATTGCACACTGCATCCGCGAGCAGACGCAGCTGTTTACGCGTGGCCTGTACAGTGTTGGCCACCCCTTCGACGGCCGCCCCATCGAAGACCCCGATCTCGTGTCCGCCTTCCTCCCGTCCCCCATCCCCGTCGTGTTCCGGCCGCAGCAGCAGGCCAAGGAGTACGCGCCGTACCTGTACGAGCTCAGCGAAGCCGAACTCGAGCGCAACGAGTTGACCTTTTCGCGCGAGCAGCGCCGCCAGAAGCGGTCCGTCAACCGGCGCGGCGGCCCCATCCTGCCCGACCTCAAGGACCGCCAGCGGACCATTCGCACACTCATCGTATCGTCAGTGCTGCCTGGTGCCGCAGCAGACGTCGATGAGAGCAGACTCTACAAGCGCGCGGCCGGTCCTATTGGCACTGGTCGTCGGCGTGGCGGACGCGACGGCGAGTCCGACTCTGACGAAAGCGACGATTCCTCGCCCGACTCGCCGTCCATGTCACAGCTCACGGGCACAGCGCGTACGCGTGGCATCCGCGGCGCGGCATCTGCCGCCCAACAACGTATGGCGAACATTGGGCGCTCAGAGACGCCCGAAGCCGGCACCATCCACCACCACGAAAGCCGTCTCGGCCGGCGCGCCACACGCGACCCACGCGAGGACTCTGTCGACGACGTGCCTGCGGCGCCTTCGCGTCTCGTGGTCACGTTCAAGGTCAACAAGGACCGCCTCAAGAAGCTTCTGCACGATATCAAGACAAGACGGAGTGCTCCAGCAACCGGCAGTGTCCCACCTGCCGCCGCACCGTCAGAGTCTGGCTCCCAGACACCCTCGTCAAGTCACCAGCAATTACATCCCTCTGCCCCTGGCAGCGCAGCACAACAGCCACGCTCCGCCAGCAACTCCATGGGCCCGCCCCCGACAACACCCTCCAGCAAGAACCCGCTTGCGCCCACACGGCCGACTGCCCCACCCGGCCATCTCGGTCGCCTCCCTGCGCCGCCTCCCCCATCATCCGAAACCGACGCTCCCCCAGCTGTAAGTTAAATAAGTTAAACCCGGCCGTCTATCTAAATGTTACCATGTATATTAATGCCTCTGCAGCCTCCTCCTCCAGGGTGGCTTCTCGAATCGCTTCAGCGGCTTCGTGAGCGCCACTATCCTCACGACTCGTTTGAAGGCGTTATGCGCTACAGCGTCTTCAACAAGGACGAGCAGCTGGTGCCTGCACCCGGCGCCGGCGAGCCCCTCGAAAACTACAAGTTCTGGTACCTGCCGCGCATTCGGTGCCACGACTGTCCGGGCAAACTCTACACCCCCGGCCCAGAAACCACGGTCGGCAACTTTGAGGTCCACCTTAAGAACCGCTTCCACAGAGAAAAGGTCGACCAGCGCCTGGCACGCGAGGCCGCCGCCAAGGGCCTGCCGCCGCCGGCTAGCTCGCTGCCCGCCGGATCGGCATCGCCGTCTGTACCACCATCAGCTGCCTCCGCGCTCTCAGCGCCGCAGCGGCCATCGCCCGGTGCAGGTGGTGGTCCGGCAGGCCCTTCGTCTGTCTCTCCGTCACGGACCTCGACACCTGGTGCCGGTTAGTGGGATATGTACCAGAGTCCGCGGAAGATGTTGTCGTTTTGATGTCGAGGCGTCGATGTGACTTTGTCGGCCATGTCTTTTTTGTTGTATTTTTTGTATTAAATTTTCGATATTCTCATTACGCGCTGTCCTTTTTTGTGTCTTTGTTTTTGCTATCCTTATCTTTTCTTACTGGTATTTTCAATAATACAGGTTGGAGGAAGCTGGAGTTGGGCTGATGCTGATTTTGACCAAAAAAATCAAACGTTTCCTTATTTTTCGTCTCTCTTGTCCTTCTTATTATATCTGTACTTTTTCTTATTATAGGGGCGCTTTTTCATTCATATCTTATTCAGTTGTCACGTGTATTGTCTCTGGTCTATCATATAACCATTCATCCTACGTCTCCTCTTGGTGATCATATATATATCTGGATATCGGGATCATGTTTCTCGTGTAATGCTGTTCTTATCTTCATTTCCACTAATTTCTATGTTTAATGTCTATTTTTCTCGTGTTTATATGTCGAAGTGTTTTTGGTTTTATTTTTTAACTTTTTTTTATGGAAAATATCCCAACCCTTACCATATTCTTGATAGTTCCGTTTTGTTCTTTTTGAAAATATAATACGTACATAACAAGTGACATTGCTCGTTTTCACACTAGAAAATAAGAAGAGTGGTCAACCAACCACAAAAACCAGCTTCCTCACGAATACCGCGAAAAGCAGGACTACCAGAGACAGAAGGGTTAAGGTTAAGCATATGTTAAATTTTTTGATCATAGCCAAGTAGGAAAATACAGACAAACAACAATGAAAAAAATGAAAACCGACATTAAACCGACGCTCGCCGCCCTTTGGGGTTATTTTCAACTCGTCCTCCACCGCGTTTCTTTCCTTTCTTCCTTTGTGACATTTTCCCTCGACATTTGTCCTCCACCACCTCTCCGAGCAAAGATTCCCACATAGTCCCTAGATATAAGACAATAAAAATGAAGAGAAAAGACGGAAACCGCAACAAAAGGAAAGCAAAACACCTCGTTACAAATTCCCGGGGAGAAAAACGGACATCCCATCCCCAGCCAACAGTGAGAAAGGATAAAAAAGAAAAAGAAAAAGAAAACAAACACCAACTATTTAGAAAAGTACCCTCTACTCGCTGTCGTCATCGCCACCACCGTCTGCCTCTGAGTCGGTCGACGCTTGCCGTAGCGACCGGCCCCAGACGCTGCTGTCGTTGCCGCCGGCTCCACTGCTGGCACGGCCGCTGCCGCCCCCGGATTTGCTCTGCCGCCTCCGGCCGCCGCTGTCCCGCGCCCTTGTCGCGCTGGTGCCGGCCTCTTCGTCCTCGCTGCCGAGGTACTGCCACTCGGCCACGCCATCGAGCATCTCCTCGTCGTCCTCGTCCGAGTCGCGCTCCATGTACGAGGTCTGGGCCACGGCCGAGCGTCCACTACGACGCCGCTCCGAGTCCGGAATGCGGAACGAAGGAGAAGACTTTCTGGCCCGGGCAGCCGACGGCTTGGCGACGCGCTTAGCGCTGCTGCTGCTGGAGGACTTGGGCTTGGAGGCGGACACACTCTTCTTCGCCGAGGAGGCGCCGCCGCCCGAAGAGGACGGCTTGCTGTTGGACGCTGTCCGGGACTGGCCCGATGGCCGCGACGATGACGAGGTCTTGGCCCGCTTGGCCGCGTGCTGAGCGGCATCGTGCTGCAGGTGGTAGTCGTCACCAGACTTGCGCTTCTACATATTGTTACATATTGTTAGTGGGTTGTCCAGGGAACGAAACATGACGTGCAAATGGGGAACTGACCTTCTTCTTCTCGGCGGCCTTGAGGAGGTCGTCCAGACGATCCTCAACGCCCTCGGGAATGTACTGCTTGCGGGCAATCTCGAGAGCCACGTCGTGCGACGGCAATGGTGAGTAGAGGCCCTGCGGGACACCGACCTTGTTTGCGTAGGACTCAAAGATCCAGCCCTTGCGCTGCTGGAACTTGCGGATGGTGGCCTGCGTGAGATCCGAGAGAACGTAGAGGTTCTCGCTGTTCTCGGCATTGATGCCATCCAGAGTCTGCTTGACGCGCTCGGCATACTTGGTGATCAGGCCAAGGCTCGACTCGGTCGCGACGTTGCTCAGGAAAAAGATAATGTACCGAGCATGGTCGACAAGATCGTCGGCTTCGGCGCTGTAGTCGGGATGGTGAGCAAGCAGCGAGATGAGGCGCGCAATGATGCCCTCGAGGACATTCTGCTTGGCCTCCTGGAAGTAGCGCGTCCGTGAGCGGATCCATGTCTCGACCTGGTTCCGGAACTCGGTGACGGGCTCAAACGCGGCCAGGAACACGATTGTGTAGAAGCGCGGGCGCAGCTTGTTCACTACCAGGTATTTTTGCAGCTTCTCGATGAAGCCACGGCGCACCTGGGGCTGCGGGTCCTGTGTGACTAGGGCGAGTGTGTTGAAGTCGGAGGGCGACAGGATCTCGTCGAATTGCCGGCTGGCGCAGATCTTGAGGATGGACTGGGCTGCAGCCAGCCGGAGCCGCGAGCGGTGGTGCTTGGGCGTGTCCTTGGTCTTGGTGACCTCGCCGTCCTGGACAATGAACTTGATGAGGAAGCGGATAATGTTCTTACCATCCTTCTTTGCCTCCTCGACATCCTTAGTGCCCAGAAGCTGCTGCACCAGGAACTTGAGGCACTGCACCTTGGCCTTGCCCTCGTCGTCCAGGTCCGCGTCGTCGACCCAGTCGGGGTCGCTGGCAGACGACGAGCTGCGGACGGTGCGGAGAATGTCCATAGTCTCTTTCCGCAGGTCGTCCTCGCAGTCGGCGATCACGCTCGGCGCAAACAGGGCCAGCTGGCTGGCCGTGACCAGCTTGTTGAGGAAGCGCGGCGCGTCAAAGGTGAAGTCCTTGGTGACCTTTTGTGCCAGCTCGGTCGCGCTCACCAAGCTCTTCTCGTCCTTGGTGGCCATCAGGATGTTGACGGCATACTTGGCAGCCTTCTCGGGCCGGCCGTAGACGGCAAAGTTGATCCAGGCCTGCACATATTTGCGGTCGCGGGGAAGCTCCGTCGGGTACTTGCCGGCGTAGGACGAGCAGGCCTTGAGTGAGTCGATCACAATAGGATCGTTCTCACGCGTCTCGGTGGGCGCCTGCTGCGACAGCTCCTTGCACAGCTCGCCAATCGTCGTCTTGAACAGGCCCGGGTTCCGCTGCGACACCTCCTTGAGCATCTCGTTGGCGGTCGCGGCCATGTCCTCGTGGCCGGCCTTGGAGTACTCCATGATCGTGGTCAGGTGGCTGCGGTTGAACATGATGCAGCCAGAGCGGTACAGCAGAGGCAGCAAAGTGTCCAGGATGGTGCTCGAGTTGGTGCCCTGGACCTTTTTGACAAGCTCCTTCATGGCGCGGTACATGGTCGTGAAGTCGTACTCTGGGCCGATGATGAAGCGCACAAGTTGGTAGCTGCGGCGGTCGTTGAGCTTGGCGAAGCGCTGGAGATCGGCGCGGACCTTGGCGGCATCAGGGAAAAACTGTGACAGGTACTGGATGCTCTTCTCCAGGTTCGGGGAAGCTTTCTTGCCATCCTCGCCAACGCCACCGTTGTAGGCCTCGCACTGCTTCAGGAAACCGTCCACAATGCTGGAGAACTGGGGCTGCCGGCTTTGGAGAGAGAAGAAGGCACGCTTGGCGCCCGCATCTAGAGAGCGGACAAGAAGCAGGATGCGCTCGGCACGGATGGCGTCCGCGTCGATGCCACCACCAGCGGCAGACTTTTGCTGTTGGCTGCCCTTTCCATTCGAGGCCTTCTGGGCCTTCTTGACAGCCGGGTACGAGAGCGGTACGAGGAATTCGTAGGCAATGCGGTCCACTAGGAGGTTGATTTCCAGATCGTTCGCGTAAATGGTGTTGAAGATACGCGTTGGGACTCCGCCAAGGGCGGCAATCACAGACTCATCGCCAGCAGCAAGCTCGCCAGTCGCGGCCGCCCACAGCTTGCCGAGCAATGCCATGGCCTCGATGCGGACGTGGGATTTGCGGTCACGGCAGCGGTCGGCCAGGTTGGAGAGCACAGAGCCCTCCTTGGAGACGCCGCCGTGGGGAGCGAGCTTGGTGATGACGTCGCGGAAGTTGAAGGCCTCGATGGCCTTGACGGCAGCCAGACGAACCTTTTCGTCGCTGTCAGTGAGCTTGTCGCCAAGACCAAGGACCAAGACAGTCTCCTCCTCGCGACTGAGGCCAATGCCGCCAGCCGAGGTCGACAGGATGTAGCCAGCGGCCGTCACCCAGGCCGTGCGGATCAGGGCAGACTTGTCGTTCTTCCGGTTGATGAAGCTCTGGTACACATGAGGATGTGTCTGTGCAAAGGAATGGGGCGATGTCGGCGTGGTGAGGATGCTGTCTGAAGCACGCGCGGCAAGCTCGTCGGCGAGTCTCGGGGGAGGGTAAGCCGCAGGGTCCAGGGCCGGCAGCGGCGGTGGTCCAGCAGCGCCAATGCCGGCGATCATATCACCGAGCGTCTCGGATGCCAGCTTCCGAAGGTAGACATTGTCTGCAGAAAGCTCCGCTTCGAGCTGGGGCACAACGTTGCTGAGCACTTGTGGTGCTGCTCTCCACAGCTCGCGGAGAAGCAAATGTGCCTTCTTCATCTCCCGCAGGTCAGACTCGGAGGGGCCGTTGACGCCCTCGTCCTCGTCGTCCTCGTCGTCTGAACCCTTCCCACCCTTGTGTCCAGACGGACCTTTGCCGTTGCCGTTGCCGACGCCGGAAAAGTCAATAATGACATCGCTAAAGTACTGTGCGACAGAGCGCGTCATCTTGTCTGCACATGTCTGGCAGATAAGCTTGGCCATCTGGTAAGCAGGGGGCTCCTCCTTCAGGAGCAGGGTAGACTGGTAGCGATCGAGCTCGTCCTTGTCGGGCACACCCTTGTCGCGGAGGGCGCCTGGCGCGGCAGCGCGGAGGAACTGGGCCATGATGACATCGACGACCTTGGGAGGCACGTTGGGGCCCTCCTCGATCAGGCTGATGAGAATATCGCTGATATCGTGCTCAACATCGGTGGGTAGGCGACCGCCAGAGACATTCTTAGGGGCGGAGATGGCGTCGAAGAGAGAAGAGAACAGCTGGAGCTGCAGGGCGTCGCTGTTGTCGAGGTCGTTGAGGAGGACGATACTGCGGACCTCGGCAAGCGAGTGCAGAACGTACTTGTGCTGGGCATCGTATGTGTTGGAGGGGTCCTGCAGCGCGGGCAGGATGGATGTGATGAAGAGACCGAAGACGTCCTGGTGTTTGTTAGCATTGCGTTTCGCCGGGTTTAATAGTTTAAACATCAAAATCCACGAGGGAGGTGTCATACCTTCAGCTGGGTTTGTGTGAATGGCGCATTGGGGGCGCAGAGGCAGAGGATATCGACCAGGCAGGCGGCGGCGTAGGCCTTAACACCCTTGTCCTTATGATTGAGGAGGTTGTGGCTTGCGAGTTCCTTGGCCACCTTGGCCAGAGACTCTGTGTCGAACGTCTCCTGGTCGAGGTCTGACAGCTCGCGGCTGAGCGTCTCGAGACGGCGGATCAGCTCCTCGGTCGGGATGGGCTTGCCTGGCCGCCACGACAGAGGCTCGTTGAAGCGGAGGCGCACCAGAGGGCCTTCGGCCTGTGCTGTGGTCGCCTTCCGCCCTGCCGCTGGCTGCTCATCGTCTTCATCGTCTTCTGCCTCATTCGCATTTGCCTCTTCCTCGTCCTCCTCCTCGGGCTCAGATAGCTCAGATTCTGACTCGTCAGCCTTCTTGCCGCGGCTGCGGCTGGCTGCTGCTTGTTGTTGCTTCCGAGGAGTGGCCGCTCTGCGCGGGAGGCTGACCTCGTTGTTTGATTCGGGGGTGGCTGTCTCTGCGACGTCGGGGCTCTTTGCAGAAGAGCCGTTCCGCGCCGCAGCGCGTCGACGAGCCGGAGCCATTTGATATTATAGATTGAAGACAGAGAAACTGGCAATGATGTGTCGGGATGATTTGTGATATTGTACGGAGTATTGAAATGGCTGGTCGTCGCAGTGGCGTCGGAGAGTTGGGAAGCTTGTCGATCTCGCCGTTTGGGCGTTCGGTGAATCAAAATCAAAATGGAGTTTACCGAAACCAAGTCGAGTCGAACCTATGATCCGTGCTCCCGTTGCTGGCCTGGCAGATGATCGCGTGCCGGTTCGTTTGTCCTTCACCTGTTTTCGATCAAGTACCTTTCTTGTGTGGTGCAGAAAAAAGGGTTGCGAGAGATAAAAAGAGACGCGACGGAGAGTAAAACCGGCGAGCTTTCCTGAAGTGGAAAAAAAGGGGGCCGGGCTCGCAATGGACAGCGCCAACGGCGATATTCGACAATGCCAATGCGAAAAGCGATGATGCGCGTGCGGACGAAGGAACAACGACGAGATCGAAGACGCAGAATTGGTCGGGCGGATTGCAGAATGAAGAAAAAGGACGGAAATGTGAACCTGCACACGCAATGGCGAGGATTAACGTGGAAGGGAGAGAAAGAGAGGGGAAGGGGACGAAATGCGTTACGCGACGAAATAAAGGTGCGCTCCTCTTTTTCGCGCGACAGGGCAGGTGCGGTGGAATAGCAGAAACCAGTCGAGCCAGTCCCTCTTTGGGTGTTGGGGCAGGAACATCTGGAGTGGTGCTGGGAGGGAGGGCAGGAGCTAACGGAGGAGAAGGAGCGGGTGGCCGCCAGCTGCGAGACCCCAAGCGTGGGCCTGGCCTGTCCGTTCTTTCCGTCGCGTGCTTTCGTGTTAATTTGGCTGGCCGTTGCCGCACTAGCTTCAGACGCGTATGGGTGTTGGGGGCAGCCTTTGTTAGCGACGCCCTGACACCTGATTGTATGTACAGATACTTCAGGAGCTTTGCGACAGCACCCAATTGCACCAAAATACAGCCAATCTACGCGCTTTGACAGGTACCGTGACTTTGCGCGTCGAGCTATCGCGATCCGCACTTATAAACGTCGATTTTCAGAGATGTCCTTTGACGTCGGTATTATGATAGTTTGGGTCAAGAATACGATTTTTTGGATAACTTCGATACCTTTCGACGGAACAAACTATCTTTGGCGACTAATATAAATATAAATCAAGAAAGGGATCATACATAGAGAGATGCACAAGTGTGCAAGTTCCCGATATGTGCCTCGACCTCCCACCGAGCGGTATCTGGGCTATTTTTATGGCGATGGTTGTCACGGAGATGGTGACTAAGCTGTCGGATATTTAAATGTGTTCCTGGTATATCGTCGTGGCACAGAATGGGAATTAGACGATGGGAGGTTGAACTGCCAGATATAGGAGGCTCATGACCTGTTTGATATGTTTACTTATCAACAGGAGCAAGGGTGTCAGCCATTGTGCAGCAAATGCCGTCGAGAGGGCACAGAAAGATCTCAAGTGCGATATCTCGATGAAGTACAGGTCAGATATTGCCGTTTTGGGGTTATTCGAAAACACACTGCCGCCGGCTATTCTTTGAGCTTGTCGCAACGATATGGTGGCAGAAGTCTGCTTGCACCCCGACCACCACGGGCTGGCGATGATAAATCTGAGAGCATCGAATGTTTCACGGTATATAATATCTGGGATTGTAGTTTCTTCTCAGTCGATTGTGTTATATCAGGCAGTGTCACAGCCATATGGCGTGTTCACGGCCAAGCAAGGCAGGTGGGGAGGTGAAAAGATGCTCTGGTCGTTCCTTCCCTTTTTGCCCGTTCACGGTGTCGATGCCAACGCACGCCGGCGCCGTCACCGCCTACGCTCTCCGTGAGGCAGATGTCCTGGCAACGCCGTTCTGCCGTCCTGTTTTTAACTCGCCGAGTCTTTGTTTTTCTCTCGTCCTTTTATCTCTTCTTCTTCTCGTCTTTTTCACATCTTCCTCTCCGATTTATCACGCTTTCATCTTGCATCCAACGCAACTTTTTTGCATGACATTCGTTTGACCACCTGGTTCCCTACCTGCCCACTCTTTACTCTCTACAATCTAATCGTTTGCATCTGCACTACCGCTCTCTTTAATATTTTCGGCTGTCTCGACTTTCGCCAATCTCTCTCCTTCTATCATCGTCATCTTCAAGGTATGTTAGTCACTCCTTCCCGCGCGGCACAAACACCGCGCCCCGGATGCTCTTTCCGCGATCGTGCCCTCTCTCCCTCTGCCTCCTTCCTTGCCATCTTCTTGTTTCCGTCCCTTGCCGGGCACGCATCGCTGTTTCCTTTCTGTGTTGCCTTCGGTTAGATACGCCAGACAGCTGTTGCAAACCTGTTTCTGCGTCACCATCACTCGCCCTTGAATTTCGGCCTCGTGTCTTTTGTCTTTGCCGCTCAATTCTACCCGACCACGCAGGATAAACTCCCCGTCATTTTTGTCTTTTTGTGTTTTTGTGCCCGTCTTTTGTGTCCGACGTGCATTTTTTTCACGTTGTTTTCACTTTTTTGTCTTGGTGTGCCGTGGCATGTTTGTTCCTTCCTGTTTTGATTGTCATGCTTGGGTTGCTCCTTCCTTTCCAACATCAAACGACCAAACATAATTTTTTTTCGCTCTTTTCTGAACGCTCCTCCCACAAATATTGGTGTTTTCTCTTCTCCCTCCTTCTCTCCTTCTCTCCCTCTCTTCTTTTTCATCTCTTCTCCTTCCTTTGTTTCTTCCTTTTCACCTTCTCTCCTTCCTCCACCTTCGTTTCGTCCTCCCATTCACTTCCTTTCTCCTTCGCTTTTTTTGCTTCCCCCTTTTTGAGCTTCATCCAACGCCCATTTCACGGCACTACACTCTTTGAGCTTCCTTTTCACATTACTGACTCTTGAAAGCCCTTTCGCTCCACTCTCAACACTCTACACAGCCAAGTAATCAGAAATGGATAGTTTCGGTTCCAAGACCGCCTTCCCGGCCGCCTATCCCACTGATGGCCTCTCCACGGGCCAGCCTTCCAAGGTTCGCCGCATTGCCGTCTTCATTGCCAAGGCCCTTCTCGGCGTCGTTTTTATCGCGTTCGCTCTTGTTTTGATCTACCAGGTCATTCATGGTAAGTGACTGATTGTTTGTTTACACGGCGGTGCTCGATCTCACACTAACTCGCCACAGACAAACAGGAGTATGATGACCTCCTTATCAAGTACAACGACCTTCTCGCCGAGCAGGGCGCCCAGACTGCTGGCCCCATTGCTACTCTTGCCCACCGTGCCGAGGACCCTGCCTCCCAGTCTTACGTCTACACGACCACCACCGTCACTGAGGGCACGACTGTCACCATTCAGACCACTGCCTCATCGTCCAGCGTTTCTGCTAGCACGCCTGTCTCTGCCTCTTCGGGCTCTGTCTCGACTTCGGTGAGCTCTGGCCCGTGCTTTGCTATCACGGTGACTGAGACTGTGACCGTCAGTGCCTCGTCTGCTGTGTCGTCTTCTTCTAGCCAGGGTCCCGAAACTATTCTTGAGACTCGCGTTACCACTTCCACCGTTTTTGTGACGGCCAGCGGCCTCGTGACACCCAAGGCCCAGACACTGACGCTGACGGCTACCGCAACGGAGCTCAAGACGTCGACCAAGGTGGCTACTATTGGTGGCGGCAACCAGACCTCGAGCGGCACTTCCACAAGCACTGCCGAGGGTGTCCGGGGAACAAGTGTGCCTGCCAGCTCGGGCCATCTCACACACTTCCCCAACACCACCTCTATCCTGGCACCTTACAACACCGGTGGTGTTGCTGCGAGCACTGCCAGCTACACCTTGACTGTCCCTCCTGGCATCACCGGTGCCGTTGGTAACACTGGCGCAGGTGCTCCTCCGGGCACCTCCACCAGCCAGGTTGACCCTGTGAGTGCCACGGCTGTCACTGTCTCTGGCGCTGCCAAGGCAGGTGCTGCTTCGGTCGGGATGGCCTTTGCTGTCATCTTTGCCGTGGCTCTTTGCATCTAAGAAAATCCAAAATCAAGTGAGTTCAGATGGAAACAGAGCGCACATAATTTTCTGTGGCTCTTTCGAGTTGAGAACAAGGGTGGAGATTTACAATTGGTAACTTGGTATGCAATAAAGGCCAGCTGCAGCACGCCTGATGTTCGAGGAGCACCGCATAATATGGGGGAGGATCTGAGGTCTGGAGGAGAATAAAAAACGGCTAGGGGGGGGGAGGGTGTCTCAAATCGGCGCTGGCGGCCAAAGCATGTTTTGTAACCCGAGGAGGAAGGAGATTTAAAGGAGCTTTGTAGCACCTTCCTGGACATGCCCTCGTTTTACTTCCGGCTACCTTTTGTCCAGCTTGTTCTTTCTGCTTGTCGATTTTTTCCTGTTCTATTTTGCTATTGTCGCCACAGATGGGTGGATGGATATCATATCATAGCCTTTTCTTTGGCCTGTCAAAGAATGGCGATCTACAGAAGGCAGCACCGTATCATGTAGGACAGTAAATCCTCGTGTTATAAATTACAAGACGAAAGAAAATGAGTGAACCTTGGGATTGTGCCGTGATTCTTCAAAGCAAATTCATTTTTGAAGCCAACGCCATGCCGAAACCCCAACCTGCCCTAGAGATCAAAACAAAACAATACAAGATAAAACTAACAAGCGCTTATTGGCTGCCGCATTAATAGTAAAGTAAAAAAGAGACGCAAGACGGATCAAAAGCAGTTATATAGTACTCCCAACGCCATCCGACCGAATCCAACCCACCGCCAAACACGCAAACAATAAGATGCCAACACGGCAACCACACGCTATCATTTTGGCCGACCGCTTGTCGATCCTTGTCGATTGGCGACAGTACGCGCACGCCATCCCTCCTTGAAGCTGGCGGCCGCCTCTCTGAGCTCCCGTTCGGACACGCTGTCGCGAATACTCTCGAGAACGCTGTTCACAACACTAATGTGGTTGGCCTCGTGCTTGTCGTCGCGGAAGCGGTGGATGCGCCAGCGCTGCTGGTTGTCGAGGGCGCACTCGACAACGCGGTTCGAGACTGGGTCGCCGGCAGCCTTGATGACTTCCCACTCGTCCTCGGTCAGGTGCATTGGCGCAAAATGGCGGTACGGTTCGGCGGTGTTGTCGCCGTAGTAAGCGAAAAGGTCGGCCGCCGGGACGGCATCGTAGTCGAGCTGGGGCACGCCGTTGGTGTCGTCTCCGTTCCGCCTGTCTCCGTTTCTCACATCGGTGTCGTCGTCGCTATCGGGCGGCAGCGGTGGGAATGTCAGCTGGATGCGAAAGTCGATTGTGTTCTCTTCGACAGGCTTCCATTTCAAAATATGTGGATCAGTCCCCGGGCGATAGTGTGAGCCGATGCATGTGAAGATGAGGCCGTCATTGCCGTGCTTGAGGTTGGGCAGCACCGTCCGGAACATCATCTCCATGCCGTAGCTGTACTGCATGTCCTTGAGCTGGATCGAGAACGCCTGGAACTGCTTCTCGTCGGGGTATTTTTCGAACAATTCGACGTACGGCTGGTAGATGCCCTGCCTAAAGTACCCCAGCCGCTTGTCGTACGGACGCTCCGTCAAGTCTTTATTGTCAAACACAAGGCAGTCGAACACAAGGAAAACAGGCTGCTGCTCGCCGTGGCCCAGGTTGTCCATGACCAGCTCGCCGTCAATGAGTGTCTTGACGTGAAAACCGGCGTCGTCTCCGGGCCTTGGAAGATGCAGAGATCCGGGCGGCAGGAACCAGTAGTCGTTCTTGCGGTCGATGAGGTACTGGATCTCGGCGCCCTGTTCGTCTTCGGTCAGGTAGAGCAGGTAGCGGATGCCGTCGGTTTTTTCGCACACATAGTAGCTGCAGGCGTTAGCAAGAATACTAAAATATATATTTTTATTTAAAAAAAAGGACCAGATAAGATCGCGGCGGGCAGTCTCACTCTTGGGTCTTGAGCTCGTCCATGTGCTTGCGCGTGAAGCTGACCGGCTGCGCGCCCGGGAAGCCCAGTTGCTGCCGCCGCAGTAGGTTTGCGACTTCGCGGCGCATGCTGTGAAGCACGGCGCCCTCGGCACGGATGCCGGGCGCGTCGAGGCGGTCGAGTTTGCCAGGCATCGTGGGGTGGGTTGTGGGTGAACTGAAGACAGGGTGGGGTCGGAGATCGGTGTGCTCTATTCCATTTGTGTGTTGCGCGCAGTGTGCATCGTGGACGAGGCCGGGAGGCGCAGGGTGGTGGATATAAAAATGTGAGTTTTGGGTGGAGGCAACAGAGGCTGTTGTCGCAGTTCTTTGAGATTTAGATGCAGGAGCTCTGCTAGCCGCATGCAGCTTCAGCCTGGCCTTTCATGTGTGCAAAGATTGCTTAGTCATCTGGTTGCTCTTGAGGGCCGCTGGCAAGGCGCTGCAAGAACGATGCAGGGCTCTAGGTGCGTTATGCCGTTAGCGGGCTAGTGCGCATTGGAATCCATTGTTTCGGGGAACTGCGACGCCTGTGATAGAGGATCGCTCGCGCTGACTCCTCAGTCCTGGAAAGCCAATTTCGCACAGCTCGCACAGGGCTTTCCCACTGAGCCTACTGGACGGCTAGGCTCCTCCGCTCCTTCCTTGCTGCAGTTTCTCCAGTTTGGCCGGTGCAACATTGCGCCAGAGACAGGAAGGGAAACTGTAAAACGTCAAAATCCGGGTTTGGGCGTGTGGCTGCATTGCGTCCTTTCCTTGTTGGTCCCTTTTCTCGATGCCTAGCCTATAACGACGTCGCAACACGCTCTCCATCCTTCCTCAACCTCAACTTCTCCTATTTTCAACATCGATATTGATAACTTTGAGAGAAAAGGCCAACTCCAACGCGAATTTCTTCTCTCTCCCGCCACGCGAATTTGCCTGTTCATGGTCGCTCGCGCTCCAGCCCGGCCGCTGCTCCAAGAGCCTCCGCGTCAGCTGCCGTTGATTTCCCGCCGCGCAGCGAATTGACCTCGATTTTGCCAAGCAACTTCCAAGCCCTTTCCATTACGTATTCCTCACGATCCGATCCCCAAACCTCGACATCGTCTGCCACACACACGCTATTATCATTGTCGAATACATTTTTTGCAGCGCATCGACTGCTGCTGCCACCATGCCGAACGGAGCCATGTGGTCCATGGTGACGGACACCGTGGTGGAGCTCGCCCGTATGTTATCCGATGCTTGATGGAGATCGAAGATGGCGACGACGATGGCTGTCTTGTTGATGAGGGGCCATTCTGCCAGCACATGGAACACTAACATGTCTTGCAACGATAGGGAGAGCAAGCGAAGAGACAGATTCAGAAGGTACGCAACTAAACAATCAAAAGAGGGGCATGGGAAAGCAGAGCATCGATGCTCGTGTGACGGCCATGCCGACGATGGCATCTTTTCGAGAAACACGACAGTTGTGGGAGTAACAACAGTAACACGGGATGCTAACACACTCGGCAGGTGGCGACTCGTCCAAAAAGGAGATCTACGCATCATGGGCCATCTTCATCCTGATCATGCTGCTGATCGTGGCTTTCTTCACAAGTTACATTCTGCAGCAGCAAAAGGTCACGGCCGTCCACGAAACGGTCATTTCCATCTTTGCAGGCAAGCCACTGGTCCCTGGATTACCCAAATGGGTTTCCAAAAGCGTTTCTACCTTGTTGCTAACGTATGTGCCCCCAGGTATGACGGTCGGCTTGATTCTTCGAGTGACTGCCGGCGACAGCATCCGAGACCTCGTCAGCTTCGACTACCAGATCTTCTTCAACCTACTCCTACCACCGATTATCCTCTCCTCTGGCTACGAACTACATCAAGGGAATTTCTTTAGAAATATAGGCACGATCCTCACCTTTGCGTTTGCGGGCACGTTCCTGTCGGCCATTGTCATCGGCGTCATTCTGTGGCTCTACACGCGCATTCCCCTCGAGGGCCTGAGCATGAGCTGGACCGATGCCATTTCGGTCGGCGCCACGCTCTCGGCCACGGACCCTGTCACGATCCTGGCCATTTTCAACTCGTACAAGGTCGACCCGAAGCTGTACACGATCATTTTTGGCGAGTCCATCCTCAACGACGCCATTGCCATTGTCATTTTCGAGTCGGCGCAAAAGTCCAAGAACAGCTCCTCCAAATCGTCCGGCTTCGTCAGCCTGCTCAAGGGTATTGGCATCTTCTTGAAGGATTTCTTCGGCAGCATGCTGATCGGTGCCCTGGTCGGCATCATTGCGGCGCTGTGTCTCAAGTACACCTACGTTCGCCGCTATCCCAAGATCGAGAGCTGTCTGATTGTCCTCATCGCCTACGCCACCTACTTCTTCTCCCAGGCCGTGGAGATGTCGGGTATCGTGTCTTTGCTGTTCTGCGGCATCACCCTCAAGCACTACGCCTACTTCAACATGTCCCGCCGCACACAGCTGTCCACCAAGTATATCTTCCAGGTGCTGGCCCAGCTCTCCGAAAACTTTATCTTTATCTACCTCGGACTCTCCCTCTTTACCGAAAAGGATCTGCAGTACCAGCCGCTGCTGATCATTGTCACCGTCATGGCCGTTTGTGCCGCTCGCTGGGTCGCCGTCTTCCCGCTGTCCAAGGCCATCAACTGGTTTATCCACTACCGTGAGCGCCGCCGTGGCGTCGTCAACTCGGCCGATGAGCTGCCCTACAACTACCAGGCGATGCTCTTCTGGGCGGGTCTTCGTGGTGCTGTCGGTGTCGCTCTTGCGGCGCTGCTGACGGGCAAGGACACATACGCGCTCAAGGCCACTGTGCTAGTCGTCGTCGTGTTGACAGTGATCATCTTTGGCGGCACAACGGCGCGCATGCTCGAGATTCTGGGCATCCGCACGGGCGTTGTGGACGAGATCGATTCGGACGATGAGTTTGACATTGAGCCTGTTGGTTCTTATGTCAAGCGCAACGGCGGCTTCGGCTACAACCCGCCACGCGTCCCCGGCACATATGCTGGCTCGCCCATGCCTCTGAACCGGCTGGGCAGCGGCAATGGTGGTCCTGGCGGCGCTGGTGGTAACGGTGGCGGCCCCAACGGCACAAAACGCGGATACTACCCCAGCGGCAGCGCCGACGATGGCGCCGACCGCCGCAGCTGGACAACAGGGATGCGGTCGCCCAACCCGGCCGGCGGCTTAAGCCTCAGCCGTAAGAGCTCCGTGCACGACCTGGCGTCGGGTGAGCGGTCTGATCTGCTGGGCTACTCAGCCAGCGCTACCGACTCCGAGGTCGGCAGCGACATTGACACGTCCGACCTGCCGCCCCCAGCGCCCCGCCGGCGGTCAAGTCCCATGCCACCCGGCGCGCCCGAGATGTACGGCGCCGATGTTGGCGGAAGCTCGTCTTCGGGTGCAGCGGCAGGGGCATCCTCTTCGGCGGCGGCAGGCACAAGCACGCCGACGACGCACATGTCGGCGACAGCGGCGATCCGGCAGCTGTGGAACACAGAAGACCCGACGGCGCTGCTGCGGCAGCTCGACGAGGATTTTATCAAACCGAAGCTACTGCTGGACGGCGGCAATGGACGCGGCAACGGCGGCAGCAATGTATAACTCGCCACTTTTTTTTTTTACTGTTCTTCTATTGTGATGATACGAAACCTACGGTTTTTATTTTATACCTTATACACCGGCATGTGTCAAAAGGAAGGAGGCATGAAGGAGAAGGGAAGGATAGATTGGGGGTGCTGCACATGGTGGACATGGAGATGGAAGAAAATACGGCCAGGCGGGCTCTCTTTGGTATGCTTTAGTTTCGGAGAGCTGTGCATTGGATATTGGGTCCTGGGTATTGCAAACCGTAGCGTTGCTTCCCTCTGAATTTCTTGGCTCTTCAATTGTCGAGACGGCCAGGCTTTAGTTTTGAATCTGTGTTGTATCTTTCTTTTTCTTGTTCTTCTTTTGGGAGCATTGCACTGTAAAGAGGCTCCCCGGTACATATCTTGTAGACTTTTGGCGAATGGGAAGTATGATTCTTTTGCTGTGATGTTTCCGATATCAAGCTGCCTGATCTATTTGAGGACTCATGATGGTTAAAAAAAGGATCCATGGATCGACAGGAACATATTTAATTTCTTCAAAAAGAAATCAAAGGTGCTCCGGCCGCCTGTCGCCTTTTTTATGATTTTATATCCCCATGTGTCGTTTCCTTTCTTGTACTCGTACACTGTCTTCGTAATACGCGCAATTGCGCTGGTATTGTCAGCGGCCAGAAATGTTGGTGCCTGATCGGCCGCTGTGGTTCCTGTCTATTTTTATCAGGTAAAATGGGACAGTGTGTCTTCCGTAAGGTGGCGACAATCGAAAAACGTTGACGACGACGTGGTGTCAGGGCGCCTTCCTTGCTGGGACTTACTTGACAGCCTCCCCAGGAGTGGGACCAATCGCGGCCGTTCTTTCCTTGTTTTGGGGACTGTCCCTCGGAACTGCCAGACAGCGCTATGTGCGCTACTGGCCCCAGCCCACCTGCTAGGGGCGCACCGCCTCCAGGCACAAGACGCCTCCTGCCGCTTTCTGGGTCTGGGTCTCAGTCCAAAGGGTCGAGTCCTCAACGGCAAGGCACAACCCAAGCACCAGTCGTTCCTGCCTTGGCTTGTCCCGTGATACATATCGTCTTGCCTTCCTCGACATAATTACTTCTCACAAAGCATTTGAAAAGCCTCCTTTGTCAACTCTTACATCCACATTTGCCAACCTTTCTCTCTGACTGTTTACCTTCGAGACGCCTTCTCATTACGTCGTCCACCTCTACGCCAGAACTGGTTTAGGGCTCAGCCTCGTTTGAGTGCGCAACCCCGCTACCAACTGCAACAACCTTCGTCACAGCTTCCAACTTTTTTTTCTTCAGTCTCTCCACAAATCTTCAAAAATATTCGCCAGTACTTGGGCCTTACCTCTGTCACAGCTTAATCACTTGCCAATAACGCACCGAGTGTTACCTCACATCCTGGGTGGAGGTCAAACCAAGGACTCGTCTCGAACCCTCGCCTCAAGCCAGCTCTGCGGAGCGAACCCTTTGCGACGTTCTACAGACGACATCACATACGACAGAAACCGAACATAGTCAGACACACAATTCACCATGCTCGACGAAAACCTCCCTACCTTCATCTTCCGGCCTATGCCCGAGCACCCCTCGAGCGCCGTCGTCTACTACACCCGCAGCGGCTCCGACCCCGCGCCCGAATACGTCTTGCGCATTGCCGATCCTGTTTCGAAACCTGCCTGCCGCGGCATCTATGCGGCCGCCCTGACCGACCCATACAATAGCAACGATGTGGTCTACGGTGAAGTGGCCGTGAACCCAGAGTGGCAGCAGCCCACGCTGTCGGCGGCCGAGCTGCGCGAGCACAGAGAGCGGGGCACCGAAGCCGCCGGGGCGAGTCCGACACCCAAGATCCCAGACTCGTTTGCCGTCTCACTCTACAACCCAGACCAGTCGGTAGCCGTGCGGTGGACATCTGGCAGCTGGAACCGCACTGAGTCGTGGGAGTTTGAGATGCCGATCGAGGCGTTCCGCGCGCCGAGTGCCAGCCGCCTCGACCGCCAGCAAGGCAATCCCGATATAGCGGCGGCTGCAACGACAAACGAAAACGCAGTGACCGTAACACCAAAGAACGCGTTCCGCTGGAAGCGCGACGGCCGCCTGGGCAACAAGGACATGACGTGCTACATGACGGGCCAGACCGTGGGGCTGCACCGCAGCAAGGAACCGGATATCACAGTCGCCCTGTTCAAGCACGGCCGTGACCCTGCCGTCACCATCTACGAGCCGAACCTGCAGCGCGTGGACGTGCAGGATCGGAAAGGACTGGACCTGGTGCTGCTGCTGAGCGCACAGGTGATCCGCGACCTGTACCTCGTGCCACGGCACGATCCGTTCAACATGGAGGGTGGTGCAGGTGCAGCAGGGTCTGGCAAGCGAAAGAACTCGCGCCCTGCCGGTGCGGCCCTCCCTGTGCCCGCGGCTAATGTTGCTTCTGGTGGCTCTGGTGGCTCTGGTGCGCGCCCACAGTCAACATACAATGCAGCACCAGCCATGATGACGTCGGCAATACAGAGCGGACCAGGAGGCCCCATTGGCGGTAGTGTTGCTGGATCGACCCCGTCAGCGGCTGCCATCGACGCAGAAACTAAGCGTCTGCAGGCAATGCTCGAGCGTGAAGAAAAGGAGCGCGCAAGACGGGAGCGTGAAGAAGAGAAGCGCATCAAGAAGATGCTTGAGGCCGAAGAGAAGGAACAACGGCTACGTGATGCCGAGATCGCCAAAGAGACCGAGCGGTTGCGAAAGATGTACGGAACGGAGGGCCAGGACCTGCCATCGTCCGTGCCGCCACCGTCTGGGCCTCCGCCTTCCTCAGGCCGTCCAGTACCTCCACCGCCACCTCCAGCTTCGTCCTACAGCAACCACTACTACCCACAGCAGCAGCAGTACCTACATCAGCCACAGCTTCCTCCACGGCCGGTAAGTGCAGGACCGTCGGGCACGTCGTCGTCGCGGTGGCATAGGCCGGGATCAGGAGGTGCTGCTAACGGCGGCCACTCGAGTAATAGTAACGGGCATAAAAAGACGAGCGGGCTTCTAAGTAACCCAGCGGCAACCGTCAGCGGATTCTTCTCGTCATCGTCGTCTGGAAATCGGGACCGCTCATCGTCAGCTGCGGCAGGAGACGAGCGCAGTCGTATTCAGAAGAAGCGGAGTGTTCACTTCTAGTTGAACAACCCTGTATTTGTTTTTATATTTTTATTTGTTGTTTCCAAAGTTACACCTGGCTGTCACGATATACCCATGGGAATGGTCGGTTTTGATTTCGGATTTTACGTATGCATATGTTTGCTGCATTCATTGCCTTATTCATACATCATACTAGCCTCTTGTCCTATTACTTTTTCTACATAGCAGTGCGAAATACAATTTATGATCAAAATACTTTTTATCAAAATCAAACAAGAGGTTGAACAAACTGAGATGGATTAAGGGCATATATGACGGGACGTGCAACAGAGACACACATATATAGTAGATGCGAAGAATATACCGAGGAAAACGCCTGCCCTCCAAAAGATGTAAAATATGAGACAAGTGGAAAAGTGAACAGAAAACCAAGGCCAAAAAAGGTGGCCCGGCCTGTTAGCAGGCCGTGAGCAGCTCTGGCCTGATGCATCAGTTTCTTTCTTCTAATTTCATCTCTTCTCCAATGGACCAAAAAATACAAAACGCTCAATGCTTGATGCCACAATCACACGCTCTCCTACCCCGACCTGCCACTGATTGAATCTTCACTGCAGACTGTCCGTCTATCCATCGGGATGCTTGGGTGGTCATATTGTTTGGTTAGGTGACTTCTGACGTCTCCCTTAGCATGGCGAGGAGCAGGACGCTGCGTGTCGAACTTTCAGCAATCATCATGTCTTTCACATTTTCTTCCACACACCATCCTTTCGACAACCGACCCGTGGCTCAAATAATGCCACCCGGCGGGTCATAGCCAGTTGACGCTCCTCGAGCCGCGGCGTTCAGGCCAGCACTCCCTGGTACGTCCGTCGGGCCGTCCACTTGTGCGTTGGCCGTCTTCCGTAGCATGAACATGGGCTTCTTGCCCTCCTTGTCGAGCTGTTTGAAGAGAATGAGGGGCTTTTCGTTGAGGGCTAAGCAGCGTTCCTGGTCACCATAGACAATGTATAGTGCGTACTGGTCGGGCGGTGCGTTGATCTGATAGCGTCGTAAAGCAGCTGGCAAGACTTTGTAGCAGGGGTCCTCCATGCTGACACGGAACGACTTGAATATTTCCACGGAAGCATTGCTGCCGGGTGTATCGGGAGCGGGCGTCTGTCCCCGTCGTGGTGCACCGACGTGCTTGTCACGAGACGAGGAGTTGTATGCATGGTCGCTTTCGGCAAAGGTCGAGCGGCCGGAGGGTGTTGGCTGGTCGGAGCGGTAGGAGCGGGAGGCGAGAGTGGTTCCATTCATGGTGATTGGCGGTGATGTTGGTGATGGTATATTTGGCGAAGGATATGATGGTGAAGATGCGGTCTGGCCATTGCCATTTGCTGCGGCCAAGTGTTGTGACGAGAGGACGGCACGCTCGGCGGCATTTGCAGGGTCGAGTGTCTGCTCAGCAATCATCCGATCGTGTGTAATCTGGAGATGTGTTGGTGATGTCGTCTTTGGTGTCGTCCCTGTTGGCACCATTTTTCGTGTCGAGTACTGGCGCTTGATGTTGATGGACTGTGTGCTGGATTGAGGTGTGGTCACAGGAGGAGAAATGATGGCCTCGAAGGGATAAGACTGGTCGTTGTTGGCGGTTGTGCTGTTGCCATTGTTGTTCACATGCGGCAGCGGTTGCTGGGCGTCCTTGACGAGGCGAAGCGCTGGCAGGACATCTTCTCGTAAACGACGGAAGTCCTCCGTCAGACGACGGTAGTCCTGTTCGAATAGACTCATACGCTCGTCTCGTAAGCGTAACTGCTCCACCAGGTGCTTGATATCCTTCAATGTGGCCACTGTCGACTGTGCTTCGGTTTCGGCAGCTATTGAAGTGGCGCGTTAGTAAAGCAGTGATCGAGGTTGTAGGCGAGAAGTGCCACGGATTGAATACGTACTTAAAGGCACATAGTGGTCGCTCTCTATCGGAACCTCCTGTGCCTTCTTGACTTCGTAGACACTCTTGAGGATTGTTAGACGATGGCCAACACTGTTGACGCCCATCTGCTTCAGATCGTCGTGCAACAGTGCAACAAGAGCCTCGCCGACAATTTCGTTTTCTGGTCCAGGGGGTTAGCGCACTCTAATGACAACGGCGGCCGCATGTAGTTGATAGTTGGCAGATGCCAGGCACCGGCACCGGCACCGGCTCTAAAACTTGGTGACACGTTCCAGAGCCCGCCGGCGCCCAAAAAGACCAGACGCACCAATGAATCCGTCCGCATATTGCTGCAGGCCAATTGTGGCGATGAAATCGGCGCACTCTTCTGCACTCCAGTCGGTGATGTTGGTTCCGGAAAGGCGATCAGCGCTGCTGTGGTAGCCGTAGGTGGTAGGCGTGTGTTCGGCAGACGGGATGTCGGTTTCGGTGGGAGAGAGTTCGGATTCGGTAGCATCAGTCGGGGAGCTATCGTGGATGTCGCGCTCATATTCGTCGTCGGCATCCGATTCGGCGTACGCCGTACCCTGTTGGAAGCTCATGGCGGCGGATGCGGCAAGACGACCCTCTTATCGGATGGAAGAGAGAGCGGACGAAAAAGAAAAGAAACAAGGCAAAAAGCGACTGTTGAGATCGATTCGTCAAGGTCCTCTCAAATGAGAATAGGGGGAAGGTGGTGGACAGCCGCGAGATGGAGCTGCAAAGTAGGAGCGAGAGAGGGGAAAGGCGTTTCTAATGGGGGTAATGATGAGCGCTTAATGGGGTTCGTGCGTTCGAGATGTCGAGCCTCTGCGGCGTGGGTCGGCTGTAAGAAAAACGAAACGACTCCCAATATATTTGGTCGTCGAACGTCTTCGCTTCCGTTCTTCTCAACCCCTCGTCGACAGGATGCGGACGAGGATGAAGATGGGAAGCGAAGAGCGCAGTGCGAAAATGGGCTGGTCCCCTCCTTTCGTTGGGTTGGAAGATGGCTGGCGCTACTGGCGGGAGCTCATTAGAGCAACGGTGGCTGTTCGGGTCGCAAGGGAGAACAGGCGAGGGAGAGGAAAAATGGGAGACAGGAGCGACAGGAGCGACAGGAGAAAGCGAGAGAGAGACGGAGACAGATAATCGAAGGCGAGAATGCGTGGTGTGCTCGTCGAGGGAGAGAAAAAAGGCAAAAACGGAAAAGGGGAAAACAAAGCAAAAATGCAGGAAGCAGAAAGGAAGGAGAGAAAGCGGCCAAATAGGCGACTGAGGAATGAATGGACGGGAGGCCAAAAAGGGAGCCAAGCGCCGGGCAGCTCAGGTCCAGCGAAAAGCGAAAAGTTGACGAGGGGAAGGATTCCTGGGGGTTAGTAGACGGTTTGGGAGGACAAATTGAAGGTCGAGGCTGCGGGCGGCTTTCGTGCAGGCTTTTGCTGGGACTTGCTCTGTGTTCAGGTGCAGTCTGCGCTTGGGGCTAGAGATCGTGGTTGATGGCTGCTGTTGCTTTGCGTAGGACGAAAGGTGGTCGAAAGGGGGCGACGAGATGAAAAGATGGAGAGATAGAGAACAAAAAAAGGAGAGGGATCGGAAGAGATCAGAGGGACAAAAGAAACAACGGACGACAATAAGCCAAGGAAGGTACGCCGAAAGACGAGAAGGAAAGAGTGAGTTGAGGTGACTTCCAACAAAACTCTGTAGATTCCAAGAGAGAAGGAACGACGGGATGCAATTGCGCTTGTGTCGGGGAGGACGACGGGGGCATTAACTTGAAGCGTCAAAGAGGAGGGCAGGAACGGGCTGCGTGGGCACTTGGGCCTGGATGTATCTTCAGTGCTCTGGGTTCTGCATGGGCCACAGCACCCACACACCACATTATTACGGCGTGTGGGTAGCGTTTGGCGGGTGCAAGCTTGAGCAACACAGAAAAGGGACTGGACCAGTGGCCAGACAGAGCAAAGTACAAGCCAGGGGGTGGTATATTTAGAGCCTAGCGCCGACAGCACATTGGTGCCCTGCGGCAGGAGGTGGGGACAGGATGGGACAAGAGGGGGGCAGGAGGAGGAGGAGAGAGTGAGCGAACGACGAAGAAGATGGCAAGAGCGTTACAACGACGGAGGCAAACCCGAGCAAGAGCATTGGAGGGCTCGAGAGAGGGTGAGGTAGAAAGGCAAATAACGGGCAGGGGCGTCTTGTCGTACAAAAGAAGAAGGGTCGACGGTATCGTGGGAGGCAAGAGCAAAGCACGGCCTCTGAGTGGCCCTGCGCAAAATAGGCCATATGATGTATCTCAAGGTATCTCGGTATCTGATGAAGCTTGTCTTTTGCACCGCGGTGATCTCAGATGCTCATGCGCTATTCGTGCGACCATAAACACTGCACTTTTTTGAATGTGGCGTATTTTAGGTCGTCGCGTGCCTTGCCTTGTGTCTCTTCTCTTTCATGAAAACTATCATGAAGGCCTGGCGTCTGTTGATTTGTATCTCTTGCCTATTCTGTAAGTCCGTTGCCGCCAAAAGGGCTGACAGCATTGGGAGGAGCGACGCGCACGCAGAACCAAGACATCCAATACGCCACCTTCCCGCACAGCAGCCACTCACGGCGGCAGGAGGGGAAGGAGCAACACACCACAAGAGAAAGGCAGAATGCCTGAAAGGCAAGAGTGAGGCATGGTGCGTTACGTCGTCAGTCCGGAACAAACAACTAGAATATCAACATATGCAGAAGAATGGAGGTCCCCATCCCAAAGCGTCCTAGACCGCCGGCCGTTAACACAGAGGCACGACAAAAGGACGACAAGATGACAGGAGTCTGGCCAGGCCAGATCCACCCAGCTGCTGCCAATGCATCTTCTCTGGTGAGTTTTTGGCGCTTTTTGTACTTTTGTAGCTTTCTGTCTCCGCAGGGAGCAGGAGTGTGCAGGCAGAAAAGAAAAAGAGAAAAGGAAAAAGAAGCGAAAAAACGATGCATATGTACAAGGACGGAGCAACAGTAAGGAGAAAGGGAAACAATCCTCAGAGTGGACGGAAGTCTTGGTCTACTACATACAGCCTTGTCAGTGGGTTAAGACAAAACGAGAAAGTCCAGATATCAAAGGGCCCAGACACCCAGATATTCCAGCTTCTCAGCCCCATGCGATGTGCAACAACGGGTACACTTACAGGTACCGACGAACGATACGGAGAACGGGCGGCGGCATTCTCACATCTCATACGGTGTAAGTTACGCAGACAGTCCACAGCCGGCCCACCGGTCCCAAACAAGTATCTCGAAATGGTGATCCTGGCCACGAGGCTGGGAGGGAGAGAATTGAGTGCGGTTCGACCCAGCTACGGCTACTTGCACAGACGAGAGCAGATGCATGATGCAAACCGAGGACATGCCGAGTCAGGTTTCTTCTTTTCTCTCTGTCTGTCCCTCTGCTGATTTGGCATTGTTCTTTTATCTTTTGGCCAAACTCTGGTCGAGTGCACCTCATCCAAACACTGGCGAACGAAGCCGTGCGCTTTTCTACCAGCTGGGACTGCCGAGCCAAAGACTCGAGGTCAGGATAAGAGGCTGGACCGCCCAGAGCGACTTGGGAATTTATTTTTATTTTCGCATCAAAAAAAAGAAGCCCGAAAGCGTGTAAGAGGATAAAGGGAAAACAGGGGTAAGGGGGTGTGAGAAACGCCGACCAAGAGCAAAAAGACGACATTGGGTGCTTCCACGAGGTTTGAAACGGCTGCTCCGCTGGCCGCTCCCGAGATAGTTTCAGCTTTCTTTGTACCTTTTTCAAGTACATTGGCGATTGTCCAAAGCAAGTGCCTCGTACCTTTTAATATTGTTCACATGGCGTGTTTTTGTCTCTATCTATTTTGATTTCTTTTCTTTTCGTTATATTTGTATTCATTATCGACAATATCTTTTGTCTCCTATTTCACTGCCTCGTTTGTCGTCTCGTTTTGTCCTCGTCGTCGTTTCTCGTGTTCTCATCGCTGTTGAAACTGGCCTAGTTTTTTTTTTCTTCTTTTTATTTTGCTCCCTTCATATTATTGATTTTCTCCATCTTTTATTTTTCATCGTTTCTTTTCGTCGCTTCTCTTTGTCTTTTCTCTACGTCTTACTCGTCCCACATGGCCAATGTATCACGAATCGTCAGACAGACATGGATGCAAGTATCGCGTAGATCACCTTGTTCCTCCCTCTCGCTCTTCCCTGACTTCGTCCTCGACTTATCCTCGTCCTTGCGCTCGCCTCTGTCCGCTTTTGGCTATTGCACCGCTTGGTCTGTGTGAGAGCGAGATCCGCTTTTGCCCATGCTCCCAAACACGCCCTCTTCCCCATACAAGTTTCTTCGTCAAAATAGCACGTCGTACATTGAAGCGGCCTCTTTTGCCTGGTCATTGCTCACGGTAGATCATGCGGAGGATAAGTTGTCAACTTGATGCTGGACGGCAATCCCCTTGCGTTTTTGGTCTTTTTGGTCTTTTTGGTCTTTTTGATCTATTCTCTTTTTTCTTTTGATTTTTTTTAAAACAAAATTCTATTCTCGGCGTACCTCTGCAACTTTCGCAACCGTCCATGCCATTCTTCGCGACGTATCCACCCACTCTTTGTTCTTCTTCTACTTTTATCCCTGTTGATGAATCTGCTGCGGCCCGTCTTTTCTGTCTTCGTCTTCCTCTCCTCCTCTTTCTCCTTCTTCTCCTTCTTCTCTTCTTCTAGAACATTTGTCAAGACCAGAGCCGCAGTCGTGCCAAGTGTCTTGGCAATGTTTGAACGGCGAGCATCATTGTTTCTATTTAAGGGCCGTTCTGAATATCATAGCCACGAGTACGACTTATTGTCGCTGTTGTTAAGGCAGGAAGTAATGGTCCACAGAAGCAGGAGGTGTACGGCGTACGTCGTATGTAAACAATATGCAGATATACCGTTGATTAACCGTTGACTATACAGTGTACCCAAATCATATGATATCGTCGAGATCATGAACATGTCATGTCTTGTTTTGGATTAACATACAGCGACCCCGCCACCTTCACCGGCCAAACCGCGACAGTGTCTTTGTCGACTTGGCCTGGGCACCCTCGAGCATTTTGGAAAAGTCGCGGAACAGGCTGTTAATCGTGCCGTTCGCCTCCCAGTCGTCCACAATCTTGTTTGCAAAAGCCCGCCGCTTGCGTGTCTTCATCTTCTTCTTGCGACCCTCCAGTTCGTCCAGCAAATGGTCGGCCTTGAGCTTTTCTTCGACCCAGTCCTTAAGGGCACGTCGCCAGTGCAAAAGATCGTGGGCCGTCTCGGCGTTGCTGTGACAGACGGCGCCGACGTACCACTGCTTCGATGTCGGGGGCAATGAGTTACCGTTCATGTCGATGGAGACATGGTCATCGTCCTCATCGTCTTCATCCTCATCACTGTCTGCCTCCTCGATATCGTCGAGCGTCTTGCTGTCGTAGGCCTTGCCGCTAAACATGACTCGGTATGATGCCGGATGGTTTGTCCGGCCACAGGCATGGCACACGTTCTCGTCCATCCCGGGGATGACGATGCTGTCCTTTTTGCCGCCCGATGGCCGGATATTAAAGCTGTCCATGTAGGGGCGGGCCCTCAGCGTGCCGTAAAACGCGGGCGTCCACACCGAAGATATAAACCGAGACTGCGCCAATCCGCCCACCTCGCGGTCCAGCCGGTCCCAGGCGACCTTGTACAGCTCGTCGTCCGACTCGGCAAACGCGCCGCCCGGGTTGACCCGCCGATGAACGAGCCACTCTATGGCGTCCTTGAAGTGGCTCTTGAGCGGCTTGTGTGCCTGGAAGGTGAACTGGAGCGGGATCTCGCGCCGTAACATGGCCTGCACGTCTTCGGCGTCGCTGCCGTCGGGTGCGCCCAGAATGCCCAGGTTGCTGTCGTCGATGAAACCGGCCATGTCCTCGGCCTCTTCTTCATTTTCGTCGCAGTCGGCATCGTTGTCGTCGTCACCTGGACGATTGTAGCCGTCGTCCGAGTCTTCGTCGTAGTTGCTGCGGAGCTGCGTGGCAGCCGAGCGCTGTTCCTGCTCGCGCTCTGCTTTTTTCCTCTTCTTTTCTTTCCGCTCCTTTTTCTTGTCCTTCTTCCACTTCTTTTTCAGGTCCTTGGCCATCTGCTCAGCAGAGACAGGCTCGACTTCATCGCCTTCTTCGTCTTCTTCGTCTTCTCCTCGTGGCTCATCCTCGTCGTCGTCAAAGTCGGATAGAGCAACATGGTCTGGGTCTTTGTCGTAGAGGGCAATCTTGGGCTCTTCCTCCTCAGACGGTGTATCCTCCAAATCGCTCTCTGTGACCTTTTCGCCCATTCTCCGCCGCCTCAGCAGTTCCATGTGTCGTTGGCGGGCGGAACGGGCACCGCTCTTCCGTGCCGAGCGGGAAGCGCTGCTCGCTGCCTGTGGTGTGGAACGGACCAGCCGTGACGGCGTCTGCTTTGGTGGCGGTGTGAGGATAACAAGGTCATCGTCATCGCTGTTGTCGTCGTCGTCATCTGCCGACGGCTGTCGACCTCGCCGTAATCTTTTGGCAGGCCGTACATCGTCCTCGTCTTCATCTTTTTCATCATCGTCAGATGGCACAGCTATCGGCTTTGATGATGGCCTCCTCGGTAGCATGTCGTCGACTGTGCTATCAGACTTTGCATCTTCATCATCTTCATCATCACTCTCGATGACAGCCCTTCGACGAGATTTGCCAAGAATAGGCGGCGAGCTAGCTCCTGCTGGCGCCTTTTGTTTCCTTCCAGATTTCTGGATGGGCATGTCATCGTCGTGGTCGTCTTCATCGTCACTGTCAACCGTTCTAAGAGGCAGAGACTGACTGGAAGCTGGCGAAGACATGGATGCTCTAAACTTTGCTGCTCGTCCTAGATATGTCATAAAAGGCCGGATTAGCTGCCATGAAGCTTTCGTGTCGGTCAATGTTTCGGAGGGTCCGTACCTAAAACATCCTCGATCGTAATCTGCTTGTCTCTCCTCTTGGAGCGGCCCATCTTGAATGTGAAGATGTGCTTCGTTCAAGTCGAAGCCAAAAGGCAAGTGAAGTTTCGGCAGTCCCCAAAAATGCTGACCAAGAAGTGAAGGAATGAGAGTGAAAAAAAGAAGAAAGTAAAGATGTGCCAGAGGGTATCCACTGGATCCGTGAAGCCGAGACTGCCAAACTGTCTCAGTCCTTAAAGTCAAAAGTGAAAATGTCAGAAGAGTTCACGCGCGTGAATGAAAGTTCTCCGAACTGCTCGTGCTGCCCTGGGACAATATGAACTGTGTAAATAACACAAAGCCTCAAATTATTCAAGAACGGTCCAAGAATTGCATGAGAATATGCAAAAGGCAATGAAGTGGCGAGACGGCCAACCTGAAAAACAGAAATCCACTGATCCACGCCCACGGTCAAGACGTCGCGTCTGTTAGATTGGAATTTCACCTCGCCGCGAGATCACGTGATACAAAATTTGAGTGATAACGTCACTCTCACCAGCAGGCAACAACCCTCTCACATTTCACTTTGAATTGCACGCCCATTTAAACACTCGCAAAAAGTATTTCTATATGTGCTTGTTTTTTATTGAAGTATCTAAAGCATGGAACCCTTGTCCAGCTATTGCGCCCATGCCACCTATCTATTGTCAACAGCTCCCCCCAAAAATTATACACCATATTAAGATTCAATAACACCCAGCCGGCCGTCATGTCCCCGGAGCAAAAGTAAGTTGGAATAGGAAGAAGAAATGAAGAAGGTTGTGTAAACCCAAGGGGGGAGGTTATGATAATAATTAATTAATAGGGCGCCACGGAAAGAATATGTGTTTATAAGTATATGAAAAAAAGGATCAAGAGAGAGTCGAGGAAGATTCAAAGGGGGTTGGACAACAGGAATGTAAAAATGCAACCCTTGAACGCCAGAAAAGTTTGGAAAGTTGTCTCCCCTCTTTGAGAATATAAAAAGGCCCTTTCCAGAGGATCCCCTCTATCGACTGCGCACGAAGACCGTGGTCAGATGCTTGAGAAGGTTCTCTCTCCTTGATTGCCGCAGTTGTAAATCGATGATCATACGGCGATAATGCGAAGGAAGGTTCTACCGCAGTCGCTTCTTGGCGTCTTCTTCGCCGGCAGCAAGGACATCCTCGATCTTCCACCGGGGTGCGCGGGCAACAGCCTTGACGCCATGCTCCTTGATCATTTCGCGTTCCATGTCGGGAGTCACGCCAGCAGGGAGCGGGTCCAGACCGCCTGCAATGCCCGTGGAGAACTTAAGCTGCAGAATGTCTCCGACCTCGTCGCAGGCAATCAGTATACGGTCCATGTCCTCCTTGGTGTGTGACGAGGAAATGCAGAAGCGGGCACGAGAGCTGATAAGCGGCGTAGCAGGGTAACCGACGATAACGACAGAAATTTTCCGCTTCAGCATTTCTCGACTGAAGGAGGACATCTTGCCGGGACTGTAGAGAACAACGGGAATAATGGGAGAATCGTCGTGGCCGTAGACAATGAAGCCAAGGCGCTTAAGTCCAAGGCGGAGGTAGCGGGAGTTGAAGGCAATACGCTGCAGCCGCTCCTCGCCTTGGCCAGGGGCAAGCTCGCCGGCAATGATCTTGAGCGATGACAGAATCTGCACGAGAACAGCGGGCGAGGGAGCCTCGCCGAAATGTGTCGCAGCGTTCGTGGCCTTGAGCTTCTCGATGATGTGCTTCTCACCGGAAACATAACCACCGTTGGCGCCAAAGGACTTTGTGAATGTGCCCATGAGAATATCCACCTCGGAGGGGTCCACCTTAAAGTAGTCGCAGACACCACGGCCATTGCGACCAACAGCGCCAATACTGTGGGCTTCATCGAGAAACAAAAAGAACTTGTACTTGCGCTTCAGGGCAAGAAGGTTGGGCAGGTCAACCATGGTACCCTCCATCGAGTACAAACCCTCGACAGCAACGAGAATCTTCTTCCAGGGGCGGTGCGTGCGGGGTTGGCCTTGGGAAAGGGCGTCACGGAGGTGGCGCTCCAAGTCGTCCATCTCATTGTGCTTGAAAGAGCGGATAACAGCGCCAGATACACGGGCACCAATGCGAATGGAAGCGTGGTTGAGTTCGTCGGACAGAATCAAGCAGCCCTTGCCCACGAGGGCGGGGAAAGAGCTAGCGTTGGTCACAAAGCCCATGGAGAACACCATAGCGGCCGGCTTGCCAACAAAGTTGGCAATCTCACGCTCGACCTCAAGGGCCAGGTCGTTGGTACCAGAGTCGGCGCGGGAGCTACCGGCGGTGACACCGTACTTGCGGACAGCCTCCTCCGCGGCATCGGCGCAAGGACCCTCAGACTGGGCAAAACCCAGGTAGTTGTAGGAACTGATGTTGAGTGTCTCTGTGAAGGTGCCGGTGAACTGGTAGGTGTCGTTGTAATCGTCCGACTTGCGGTCGATAAGGGTGATATAGCGGCCGGGCACGCCGGTGATGGGCCGGGCGAAGCAATCGTCCAGACGCTTCTTCAGACGACGGACATAAAAGTTGTCAAAGTCGTCGTTGAGAGGGGCGTAGCCGTTCTTGAGGCGGACGGTCGAATTGACATTTGTCTTTTTGAAGTGGCGGCCAAAGAAATCACGGGTATGGCCCAGACCAATAAGGAGCAGATAACTGATGTACGTGGCCAAGAAGTAGTAGTAGGGCGGCTCGTCAACGACCGGCGGGTCCAACGGACCACCGGGATGCTGGCTGACATAGAGGTGGTTGCGGCTCAGGAGAGGGCCAAACTGCGCGTCCTTGCGGCGCTGCAGCTCGGCCTCTGCGTCTGATGGTGGTTCGAACAGCGTGGTGGCTTCGTCAGAGACGGCCTCGCCAGCTGTCGCAGTCGAGAGAGAGATCTTGGGAAGAGAGAGGGTCGAGGCGGAGATACCACCAGCGGCCGGGGACTGTTTCATGGCGAGGAGCGACTGCTGTGCGGTCATGCTCGTCTGGTCCCGGGACTTGGGAGAGGAGGAAAAGAACTGGGACAGGCGGCTGCCGCTCTTGGATTGTGATGATCTTCGCTCAGTCACCCTTTCCAACGGCGACATGCTGGAGTAACTCGAGAAAGGATTTGCAAGCTTGCGCGGCATCTCTAGGATGAGCGAGGCAGTAGCTGTTGCCGGAGGTTAGTGTCGTGTTCTTTGAATCTTTTGAGAGCTATTGCCTGTATGCGACCGCAAGATGAGGAAGAGAGGTATCGAGAGTAAAGAGGGGACAAAACGGCCGGTAAGGCCAGAGAGGAAGGAAAAGTATCAAAATAGTTGAATGGGAGGGAAATAAGGGAGAATTGAGCACAGGGCGACCTTGCAGGTGGAGAAACACCGAGGATGAGCGGATTTGAAGTTGCAAAAGCTCAAATTCCATGCAAACCGGTGGATGGAGAGGTAGAATCCAAGGAAATAGAAGAGACGGAGAGACACGAGGCCGCTTTCCGTAAGAAAACAGTCGGCGGTAAGTGTGTAAATGCAGATGGTAGGAAGAGCAGCAGGTCACCCAGTGGAACCACTATGTGGTACATAAGGGTAGTAAGAAAAAGGGGCTGGGCTGTTGGTGTCTTATTTTTTGGTAATAAAACAAAAGGAGCAACAAGGGAAAGGGGAAAGGGCAGTTTTGGGGTCAAAGCTTGAGACGAAAGGCACGAGCCACACAGCCCAAATCCAGTCCCCCCTGCTCAATCAGGCAATTGAGCGGTGGGGGCAGGAATCAAATTGACTGCAATGGATGATCAGGCAACGACAAAAGAGAGCTCATGCTATTCCTGGGAATGGCGAGAAGCAGCTCTGGAGGCCCAATTGCCCTTTGCCAATGTCTTCCAGCGTCGTGCCTTCTCATTCTCAACTTTTGGGGCGTGTAACGGACGTATTGGATATTTTGGATGCGTGGTGTCGAAGTGGGAAGGAGCGACACGATGAATCGACGTGGTGCAGCGCCCTGTTGGGCGTAACGGCGACAAAGTAAGAAAGACAACTTACGCAACGGTCTGTGGCTGGCGAATGAAGATTCGCGTGCCTAGCAGCCAACAACGCAGAAAAAGGAAGGACAGTTCGTAGGTTCTGTTCGAGGAAAGAACGAGGAGCGCGTTTGTCGAAACGACGAGAAACGACGAATAGTCGAGGAGTTTTTGGCGTGCTCCTCTTTTCGAGATGGCTTTCGACTTTAGCCAGGAGAGGAATGCTCGGGAAGGTACTCGGGTGCGCGTCACTGTTTCCTTCTGTGTCTCTCCACCACGCTCAATTTCGACAATTGGCGAGTAAGGGAAGAGGAAGGAACGACCGAAAGGAAAGAATTGCAAACTGCAAGCCAGGAAAGGACGACTGTCAAGAGAAAGGGAGAAGGAAGGAAGACGAGATGCAAGAGACAAAAAGACAAAGACAAGCCGAAAAACTGGAAAGAGACGGTACCCAGGTAACGAAAAGGAGAGGCGAGATTTGCAAGGGAGGCCCAGAAAAGGAGAGAACGCGCGAGAGCGACGCGAAGGAAAAGAATACACCGAACACACACTATCAGTAGTCTGAGTGAGAGCAATGGATCACTACTGTCCACTGGCACGTCCCATTATGACAAGACTGCGGGTGCTGTTTAATTAGCGGGGGGTTAGAAGGGGGCAGGAGCAGCAGTAAGATACATCGACAGGGGCGCAAGGCACCGTCAGAGCACATGTCACTCTATCAAAAGCTGTTTGTTGGTTGAAGCCCACTCTGGGCGGTTTAGGGCGACTTTTGCTGGTCGATCCAAAACTTTTTTCAGTCTTTTTTTCCCTCTTTTTCTTCGTTTCGTTTTTCGCTTGAGATTTCAATTGCCACCCACGCGCACCCACCACATCACTAGCCTAGCACTGTTCGGGCCTTGTCGCGTACCCGGAGATTCCGGAAATTGGGCCAGGGGAAACATGAGATGAGTGAGAGAGTGATGGATTCCGTATCTGCCCGGGTCTTTCAAGGTGTTTTAAGGTGTTTTCAAGGTGCATTCGAACGTTTAGTAAGAGGTTTTCAGGTTGTGCCAGCAGCAATATGACATATCCAATGCTGTGTTGCGACGCATACAGTTGCAGTGCACAAAGACGACATTCATTAGATGGGCTGGAATACTCAAATATATGCAAGTCTTGCAGAGCCTGCAGGTGCAGACCGCTCCAGCGCTCGGCATTTGGCTCCAACGCATCTAGGCACAACGACAGCGACAGCCTTGCACACCGCCCTATTACAACAGGCGCGATTTGCAGCGGTCGGATCAGCCGGAGCGAGCCCGTCACGCTGGGACGGAGCTGCAGCAGCGTCGAGCTACCCTGTATGGAATCGCAGAGGAGATCAGGCCACGGCCGCATCTTTGGGTTGCTTTTTCTCAACCTTCTTGAAGGCTCAAAAAGGCGTTCCAAAAGGCGACGCCGGCATCGCCCGCGATGCGACAGGAGACAGCCTGTCAGATACTTCTGTCAGACCGACGTCATAAGCTTGTTGCCCGTCGTAAGTCGTTGAAATACACGAGATACGAGATCTTGTTTTCTTTGATGACGGAAACCGTCGACTGGCCGTTGAACGTTGACATGGCCCTTCAACGGCGGCTGCCGTAATCACTTTAGACTGTGCAGCCACGCGAGCCGGCACGGAGACAGCTCGGGAGCTTTCCGGTGGACGAGTGTTTCCTCGAACGGCTATAGCTTCAAGTTGTATTTGAGGATGTCCCTGTTTTCCTTTTTCTGCTCGTACAAATCATCATTAAAACCTTCACGGCCTCGATGTTTTCCTATTTCGGCCCTCAACCTCGGCAGACAATAAATACAAAGTCTCCCATGACGTCGAGGGCGGCCACTTCTGCCCACATGCCATTGATCTGGAATGTCCAAGCACGCGAATGTCTTCAATGCTCGTGTCTTCGTATTGTTCCAAAAATTGCATGATTTCAAAACGTGCTTGCTGATTCTGATTATTCCCTTGCGCGTTCCTTCCGCTTTCTTTGTAATTGTACAACTGCCAATTTCTGCCACACAAATCCGGTCACGAGCGAGGTCACATGCCTATATTTGCTGTCGCCTAATCTTCGGGCGCCACACCGGGGGAGTCCGCCGAACGTGGCGCGCATTCGCTCCGCGGGCTGGAATCTTTCCCCAGCCCTAAGGTAATTCTCGGCTTAGACCCCAGCTATAAGCCGAGTAGTAGCGTCCTTCCTTTCGCGGACCGTTGAGGTCGTGAATTGGCTCCTGGCCTTTCCGCTGTCCTTCCCCTTGCTCCTTCCCCAACAAACTGCACGTGTAAAGGCCCAAGATAGCAGTTAAGAAGCCGAGCTATCTTCACACGTCAGCTTGTCAAAAAAAGGAGAAACCCATAAACGAAAAAAGCTGCAACCGCAAAGGTGCAAACCTGCACTATCAAAACACACGACCAACGTACCCAATTCTCTCCCCTGGCACGAGCACACACACACTACACTTACACCCCGCATTATGGCTGCAACCACTCCCGCAGCCTCGTCGGCTCCGAATGAGCTCTGGCGGCATCCGAATCCCAAGGAAACGCCCATGTACCGTTTCCTAGAAAAGGTCAACGAGAAGCATGGCCTCAAGCTCGCCAACTACCCCGACCTGCACCGCTGGTCCGTCGACAGCCTCGACGACTTCTGGGCTGCCGTCTGGGACCATGTGGGCATCACAGCCTCGAAACCCTACGACAAAGTCCTTCCCACGACGGCCATGTATCCGCGGCCAGACTTCTTTGAGGGTGCCCGCCTCAACTTTGCCGAGAACATGCTGTTCCCCGCTGGTGTCGAGATTGACCCGTCTGCAACAGCCCTGATCACTATGACCGAGGCGTGGGACACCCTGGGCACAGAGGAGATGTCCTGGGCCAGTCTGCGGGACAGGGTCCGCCGCCTATCTGCTCAGCTGCGATCGTCTGCCATTGGCGTGCATGCTGGTGATATTGTGGCAGGCTTCGTCGGCAACCATGCCGATGCTATTGTGGCCATGCTGGCTGCCGCCTCTATCGGTGCCGTGTGGACGTCAATTAGCCCCGATAACGGCGTCAGCGCCGTGCTTGACCGTCTCGTGCGTGTCAAGCCCAAGGTCCTCTTCTCGGACCATGCCTCACTCTACAATGGCAAGCTGTGGCCCAGCACAGACAAGACGATCCAGATTGTCGACAGCTTGAGAGACGGTGGCAAGCTCAAGGCTGTAATTATTGTTGACTCGACAAAGTACCCGGGACCCAAGCCCACTGAGGCTGACCTCGGCCTGGAAACTCTTCGGAGCAAGGTTCCCGTGGCAGAAGCATATGGTGCCTTCCTGGCAAGTGCTCCCGACGAACCACTGCGCTTCGAGCCGCTGCCGCCCTCGCATCCTCTCTACATCCTCTATTCCAGCGGCACGACAGGTCTGCCAAAAGCCATTATCCACACCGCGCTTGGCACCCTCATCCAGCACAAAAAGGAGCTCGCGCTGCACTGCTCCATGGGCCCGAAGTCCCGTATGCTTTACTACACAACCACATCCTGGATGATGTGGCACTGGAGCGTGGCAGCACTGTCTGTTGGTGCTTCTTTAGTTCTGTACATGGGCTCGCCTTTCCGGCCATACGGCGAGCTGTCTCTGCCCAAGGTGCTGTCCAACCTCAAGGTGACGCACTTTGGCACCTCCGCCGCCTACCTTATTGCACTCGAGTCGAAGCAGATCAAGATTTCCTCGGACCCTTCCATCGACCTGTCGGCACTCGAAGCCATCTACTCGACCGCATCACCGCTTCCGCCATCGACCTTCTCGTACGTTTACGAGACATTTCCCAAGCGGGTTCACTTGGCCTCCATCACCGGCGGCACCGACATCATCTCGCTGTTCGGCGCGCCCTGCCCGCTCCTGCCAGTTGTTGCAGGCGCAGTGCAGTGTGCCGGTCTTGGCATGGCCATAGCCGTCGCTGACTCTGCGTCCGCCTCGGACGACCCGAAGCTCGTCCCGGCTGGTGAGGAGGGCGACCTCGTGTGCATCAAGCCCTTTCCCTGCGAGCCCCTCACCTTTTACGACGGCGATGAGAAGTACCGCGCCGCCTACTTTGAGCGCTTCGACGGCTGGTGGCACCACGGCGATTTTGTGCGCCTCGAGGGCGCCGACAACCAGTCTCTGGTCATGCTCGGCCGCTCCGACGGTGTCCTCAAGCCGTCCGGCGTCCGCTTCGGCAGTGCCGAGATCTACAACATTGTCACGCGATTCTTTGCCAGCGAGGTCGAGGACTCGCTGTGTGTTGGCCGGCGGCGGGCCCAAGACACGGATGAAACTGTGTGCCTCTTTGTCATCCCAACAGCCGGCGATACCGACTTTGACGACCTGCGCAACCGCATCAAGGTGACCATCCGGAAAGAACTCAGCCCCCGGCATGTGCCCGGCATCATTGAGCAGTGCAACGGCATCCCACGGACGAGCAACGGCAAGAAGTGAGTTCAATATTTTGATATATTTTCTTATACATGTACATGACATATACTAACCCCTCCAGGATCGAGGTTGCCGTTAAGCAGATTCTCTCGGGCATGCAGGTCAAGACTAACGCCAGCGTCGCCAACCCGGAGACCCTCGACTGGTTCCGTGCGTGGGCCAACTCACATAGCTAATCTATGCAGGCTGGGATATAACTAGGGGATAGACATACGGGAAGGGAAACAAAAAAAAAAAAAAAAATACAGCACGTATAAAAGTTTAAAAAGGCCAGGCATATGGTATCGTCTTGAGGGTGGATTGAAACAAGATCAAAAGGAGGACGGAGAAATGAAATATACACATCACGATTTAGACGCAGCCTGTTCATTCAAGTTTCTGTTGACCTTACCTTTTTCTGTCTGTTTATGCTCTCCTGATTTCTTCTGCCCGCGGGCCGATCCATCCGCCAGCCGATATGCTTACTGTCGTCATTCGCCGACCAGCGATCCCGCCCCTCATCTGCCCTGTCCAAGACATTCAAGATATTCAAGACATTCAAGACGGGACCGGCGCCTTGACCAGAAGGGCCTACAAATTTGCAGTCTTGTTTTCTTTTTTTCTCTTTCTTACTTTTCTTGTCTCCTGTCGCTCAGAAGGGAGTGAAGATGAAGATCAGATGGGAAAGACACTTAAACTGCCGCTCCGACCTATCACGTGTCGTCGAAGAACAACAATGGCAACAAAAAAAATAATCAAAAAGTGCCAATGCGCAGAATGAGCGACGTCTGGGGAGGATCAGTGCCGTCTGGGGTGAGGCGCAAAACCAAGGTCGCGGGAGCGAGTGATTGATCGACAGCCGCATATCAGACAAAGATCAGGAGGAAGACAGGAGGTAGCGAGAAAAAAAATAAGACAGAAAAAACCCGTAAGAAAACCAAAAATAAGTGAGCCAAGAGCTGCAAGAATGAAGATTTAAAATAGAGACGAGCAGGGGTAAAAAGAGACGAGAGTCAAAAATGACAAAAAATACCGAAGCACCAAAAATATCAAGACAGAAAAGAGGGTCGTGATATCCATTGTTTTGAAGTAATTGACTTCTTGTCGAAGATCATGGAGACTCGGTGGTCATCCAATACTCAGCGAAAAACTGACGGTCACTGGGGTTGTGCCCTGAAAGGCCCTGTAATAAATTACAGTTTGCTCTGGGGGCTTGCCTCCTGCCTCCTGCCAATCCCCCTGCCGCAACCCAGACCACAATCGGTCGTCTTCCCCGCTATGTCAGCTAGGCCCAAATTGGCAGCCAGCCTTAAGGTACCTGGACAGGGGCTCCGTCTCTTGTAAAGTACAACGTTCTTCGGGTGACCAAACTTTTGATTCTGTCGGCAACGCGCAATGTTGCACTGAAGGAGATGAATGCGCGAAAAAGGCAACAACAAAATCAAGGACCTGGCTCTCCCTGTGATACGCGAATTTCTTCAGTGGGAGAGGCCCAGAGGCTTTCGCTCTCGGCAGGCACAGACAGCGTCCGTTCATTCATGATGGGATGTGGCTTCCTCCTTCTGTCTGAAGGTTCCTTCCTCTGATGTCGTTACTTCCCTCAATAGCTCGGGATGTGGACCCCTATCTGTTAGCAGAAAGCTAATCACCGGACAAGACTGGACGAAAATAAAATAGGGGCCGCTATCCACAACCCAGTCCAGCCAAAGCATCGCAAATTGGTATTGGGCAAGCGAAATACTGAGAAGGGAAAGGAAGGAAGAGGAAAGGCGATTGGAATTGGAAATGCAGAAGAAGACGACGAGAACGAAGAATAGAAGAGTGTCTGTAGCCTTTCGTGTATTTTTACTCCGAAGAATACAGGAGTGCACGGGCCTTCTTCATCCTGAGCCGCCCCTTCCCCTCTGAGTGTCTGTGTGCACCCTTCCTTCCATTTCTCGACGTTTTCTTTGGACATCTTGGACATCGAGGGTGGATGATCGCTCCTGCTCTTTCAGGTGATTTTTGGGGAATAGCAAGGGAAGCGGCGACCTGCACGGCTTCGACGCGGCACACGGAGCCGGCAGTCTGGGAATTTCTGGAAAAAGGGGTCACATTGAGTTTTATATTTTTGTCTTTTGCATCTGCACAAACCAACAGACATGCAGGACGTAAAGAGGGATGCGCAAGGCCGTGCCAGACACTAACGCACAGTTACTGCACAGGCTCTCTCGGCGCGTTATGAAGTGGAGAGCCGGAGAAGAGAAGAAAAAGGAAAGAAAGAAGCCCACAAAGCAAAAGCTGCAAAAAGGGAAACCGCGAACGTCACCGAAAACTTGGTGAGCCTCTTCTCGATCTCGATATTGTTATCGTCGTTGATATCAGCATTGTCGTGTCCGTTGTCCCTTGTTCCTTTGCCTTTTGTCTTACCTGCATCTTGCTGGTCTGTGTGGCCTCTTTGCAGGCTGCTGGCGGCCAGCCTGAGATATGCCTGTGCACATCGTTCTGGCAGCTGGGTTCGGAATGTGAGACATCCGCACCTCTCTTTTCTTCTGTTGTCTTGCTCTTTACTTCGTTTCTGAGATTCTGTGTGTCTTGCAGTCTCGATCCTTCGATTTTCTGTCGCCTGTCGCGCAGGAGTACATGTACGAACACCGAGGAGGGAGAAACGCCTCTCTTTCATACATTTTGTCTCTCCTCTGTTGTCTACGGTCTGCCTCAACTTTTGGCTCTCCTTTTTCCGCGTCTCGTCAACTGGGCCCCTTGCGTCGCTTTGTTTTAGCGTGCGTAAATTAAAATACCCGACTCGCCGTCCACTGTCACTCTAATCTGGTATCTCTGGAAGAGTTTGGCTAGGCTACTGAGTAATACGGAGTATCTTGCAATTTGTTACTGACAAACTTCACGCCCCTTCTGCCAGCATTTACTCGCCCGGAGTGTCATTATTAGGATACTTGCAGTTGCACAGATTCGTTATATCTTGCCTGAATCTCAGACAGCACAACAGCTCAACAGCCCAACGCACAAAGTCCAGGGTAATTACCTCGTAGACCCCCAGAAAGCTCGCCAGGGTGCCTGCCAAAATAGCCCGAGGCGAAAAGGCGAAAAGGGGAAAGAGGAAGAGTTGCGCCGACCACCAATTGGCAATTACCCAGCGGGGGCCCAGTGTAGCATTTGCTTGCATATCCGGGCGATTCTATGGGAGATGCTACTCGATATTCGGTTCTTTTCGTACTCCGTGCCTGAGAGGCAGAAAGCATCCGACGGAACGCGTTGCAATTGGATGGTTCGTAGCAATCAAGACCAAGTCTGCAAGTCGTGCAGAAGTGAGAAGACGTTGGAAGAACGTTGGAAGAACTTTGGCAGGAACCAACAAGCAACAGGGCAGACAGACTAGACAGGAGCCTGCGCAGTCACCGACCAGCTTGCACCGTCTCGAACAATGGTCACAAAATAGCAAGATACACGAGATACGGAGCGAGATACCTGTGTTCTTCCCGAATACTGCGGAGAACGGAGTAATATGCTGTTACCTCTAGCTCTCTGTCCATAAACAATAGCGTATCATTAGCTGGGTTCTTGCTTGCTGGCGCACAGGGCACAACGTGCGGGAACTGTGTACATTGGACCGAGAGGAGCTCCACGGGCAAGTGCTGTGTGGGCGCCTTCCGAATGCACGGTGCGAACGGCCGGCATTGTGCTACACAGAACAAACTCACAAATCAATCGGTGGGCACACCCAATAACGTCGTGTGCAGGTGCGTTCTCTGGCAAATAACTGCCCTGTGTCCCATCCATCGTCTTGGCAATTCGCCTGACAGACCCCCATTCTTCGCTCAGCCGTTGACCGTCCCCCAAAAGCCACTGTTGGTCGCGCTTTCCTCCTCGCTTTTCCCCCAATCTCCCCTTCGTTCCTTCCCCTATTACGCTAAAAATCTCCCCCTCCCTTCTGTGAGATCTGCCCGTTGCTCCCGCCAGCCTCCTTCCTTCTCGACCTCCTCAACCTCGCATTGCGTTTCCTGTTCCCTTCCCCTTTTGTACTTTGCACCAAAGAATAATTAGTGTATACAGAACGCCTACCAGAGAGGAAGGAACCCACAATACATACATGTACAGGGTCGCCGCCGACCTCCCACATTATCCCCAGCAAAAGAGCAAGCTTTCGGTCGTTCTTTCTTGTCCCAACTCTTCTCCTTCCCGTTGGTCTAATTCGTAGTCACGTAGCTGATCTGTCCCTTCTTTCTTTTTCCGGTCAGGAACGATCAACGGTCTCTTTCCTTTCTTTTTCTCCCCTCTTCATCCTCGACAATTGTTTTTCCTCTCCCCTTTCCCCTCAAATTTTGCTCCTCAAATCTCGACTCTCGCCTGCTCGCCGAATTGCCTGCCCTCTCTGCCCTTCGCCTGCTGCCATCGCCGTTTCGTCGCTGGGTTCAACCCCGGTCACTAACTAACCCTCTTGTGGTGCTTGCCCTCCGTAGAGTCGCCCTCTTATTTCCTCCTCTCCACTTTTTTTTTACTCTCTGGTGCCAAAATCCGTCTTTGCTCGCTCGTCTTACGACTTTGGCATACCGTTTTCCTCTGCCAATCCCCCCCTTTCGAAAGAAACGAACCTAGCACTCCCTCCTCCTCCTCCTCCCTTCCCGTTAGTGCACTACGGACCACCTCTGTTTCCCGCTGTTCCTCTCCTCCCTTTATTTTCTGTCACTCTGGTCTCCATTCCAATCCACCACCCCCTTTCGACTTTCGCCAGCCATTTTGACAACGAATCAACGAAGCTCTCTCGAACAAATCCGACAAAAGAGCAAAAACACGAGGAGCTTTGCGCTTCCAACGGCCGACCGATCGATCCAAGCTTTCTTTCCTTCTCGCTTGCTCGACTCTTCAACTTGATTCTTTCTGTTTTCCCGGTTCTCAATTGACCAGACCACACCCTCGTCAGCTCGGCTTCACCTGACGAAAACCCAGCGATCTTCGCCGTTTTCCCTCGTCGCGTCTCCCCTTCTTCACCTTGTCGCCTTCTTACCGACCTCAACACTACCCCGACTATCTTCAAATTATCCCACAATGGACTCGCAACGGCAAAGCGATGTTTCGCCCGAGGCGATGCAGGCACGGATTCAGCAGGCGCGTCGTGAGGCAGAGACACTCAAGGACCGCATCAAGAGAAAGAAGGATGAGCTCGCTGATACCACACGTTAGTCTTTCCTCCTCGACGTTCCTTCTTTTCGGGCTGCGGTGCTTCTTGCACTGCCGTTTTTATGGCATTTGTTGTCGAAGGCTGTCGTGCTGCATCGTCGCGCACGGTGTCTTTGTTGTGATATCCCCGATTTTCTAACATGAGTGTACCCTCTCTTTAGTGCGCGCTGTTGCCCAGCAAGCGCATGAGCCGATTTCCCGCAACCAGATGATGAAGCCGAAGCGCACCCTTAAGGGCCATCTTGCCAAGATTTACGCCATGCACTGGTCGACCGACCGGAGACACCTCGTGTCTGCTTCGCAGGACGGCAAGCTGATTATCTGGGACGCCTACACCACCAACAAAGTGCACGCCATCCCCCTCCGCTCCTCATGGGTCATGACCTGCGCCTATGCCCCGAGCGGCAACTACGTTGCCTGCGGTGGTCTCGACAACATTTGCTCCATCTACAACCTTAACCAGAACCGCGACGGCCCCACCCGTGTCGCTCGCGAGCTATCGGGCCACGCCGGCTACCTCTCATGTTGTCGCTTCATCAACGACCGCAGCATTCTGACCTCGTCGGGTGATATGACCTGTATGAAGTGGGATATTGAGACTGGCACCCGTGTCGTCGAGTTCGCCGACCATCTCGGCGATGTCATGAGCATCAGCCTCAACCCCACTAACCAGAACACCTTCATCTCGGGTGCTTGCGATGCTTTCGCCAAGCTGTGGGATATCCGTGCCGGCAAGGCTGTGCAGACGTTCGCAGGCCATGAGTCCGATATCAACGCTATTCAGTTCTTCCCCGACGGCCACTCGTTCGTGACTGGTTCCGACGACGCCACATGCCGCCTGTTCGATATCCGGGCGGATCGCGAGCTCAATGTCTACGGTGTATGTTTGGTCCCAATTAATGGCCATATAGGCGCTCTCTCGCCCGTATCTAGCGGCCTTATTCTTTGATATCCGATTGCTAACCGATATGCTGTGTACAGTCCGAATCTATTCTTTGCGGTATCACGTCGGTGGCCACATCTGTGTCCGGCCGTTTGCTGTTCGCCGGTTACGACGACTTCGAGTGCAAGGTAAGACATGACTTTCTCCAACTGTGCTACCCGCCATCCTTGCGACATGGTGCAGTGGCATTGTTTTTTTTTTGTCTGCTGTTTCAATTTTTTTTGAACTGTTCACTGCTAACTCAGCACTTTAGGTCTGGGATGTCACACGGGGCGAGAAGGTCGGCTCGCTGGTCGGCCACGAGAACCGCGTCAGCTGCCTGGGCGTCAGCAACGACGGCATCAGCCTGTGCACAGGTTCATGGGATTCTTCGGTCAGTACACCCCATTTGTTGGATGTCAATGTACGTAGTATATTCGTGCCTATTCCTAATTGCTAACAACCTCACAGCTGAAGATCTGGGCCTACTAAGGCAATCCACATATTATGACGAGACGAATGCCTCATGGATATTGTTCCGACAACGAACCACGTTTGCGACAAATTTCGCCCTATCGATCTACCTAAAACAACATAAAAAGTGACGAAACACTCGGAGCCACACCCTCGACATACTTGTCGCAGACAACGAATACACGGCGATGCCAGTCCTACCACCATATCCTATTGATAAGCACCAAACAGCAACGGTCCATGACGTTTCTCGATAAGGCATATATCATCAGTCCAGCACGCGTTGTATCCATGCATGCCTTCCACGAACCAGTCTTCTTCCCATGGTGCCTAACTGCATATCGTTCCCTCAGCGACATTGCCTCGTCCTGTTCTCTTTTTCGAAATCTAATACTGGACATCGACTTTGAATCATTTAGGAAACAACAAGTGCTGTTTTCCCGTTGCGTTGTCTCTGCCTCTCCATTTGTGTATCACATCCAAAAACCAGGGTTTGCGAGTTGAAGCAGCGGTCCGATCTTGCCTTGACGACGGTTTCTTTGGGTCCTTGTTTGCTCTCCTTCCTTGTCTTTCCTCGTTTTTTTTTGTCCTGTCTTGTCTCTCTGCGTTGCTGCTTACTTCATTTCTCGTTCCGCTAAAAGGGTTTCTTTTCTTTCCTGTCTCGTGTGCTCTGTTCTAATCTTGGCTGCTCTTTTTTCCCTTGACCTGTTTGTCTACTACTTTTCTCACTTCTTCTTTTTCTTGTTCTATATTCCCTTTCTCTTTTTTTTTTCTGATTTTTCCTTTTTTTCTCCTGTCAAGGACGGTTCTTCTCCCCCCCCCCCCCCCCCCTTTTGTATAGTTGGCCCGATGTACACCCACGACATGTGCGCCGAGGTTTCTTGTTCCGCATCCCTTTTTTCTCTATCTTGACATCATATGTCTTGTTCTTTTTTTCGACCTCTATATCTCGACATTATGTCTCTCTCTCTACCTCATCGCCATAGTCTTCTACCTACCAGAAGCTCACACTATGTCTCTAACGATATCCTTTTTTCAATTACTTTTATTTCCTTTATCGTCTGTCACAAAAAAACTAGTTCAATTTTTTACCTTGCTGATAATCTCTGCCTGTGCCTTTTTCATGCTGTGATACGATAAGTTACCGCCGGCCATTTTATTAAAGCATCGTGTTCCGACTATGCCTGTGGATATATGTACCGTCCTTGGACACCGACTATCCCCCCTATGGAACATACGTAGCCGGCCTTGATATCCACGGCAATCCTATCAGTGGTCCCCGGCGGCATTACAGATGTATCAGTCTTCCCTCTACTCCGAGTACGATAACAATCCAGTGGATCATGTGGGGGGTTGCAATATCGGCGCTGCAATGTATCTCATCGTCGCCTTGTGCAGCTGGGTGTCAGAATAACTGGCAAGCAAAGGAAATCATATCCAGTCAGCGCCGGGGTTAATTTGTGATGAGACGCAAATACGTACGACATACACCACACTCGATATTCACTCGGTTCCACATTGTGCCCATTCGACCTTGGGACACAAGGTTTATTGCAATCACTACAAATTTTTATAATATTTTTGGTTGGGGCTTTTTATAATTCACAGCGCTCTTTTCTATTTGTATTTTTTATTATTATTTTAATTCAAGAAAAAAAAAATTGGGTTAAAGAATATAAAAACTTTGTTTGAAAAAATAAATGGTATAAAAAAAAAAAGACTTCATTTTGTGTTTCGAGACACCCGTTCCTAGAAAGAGGCAACGAATGATGCAACCCTCTCACAGTGAATACGAGACACGTAACTAAAGAAGACACGGATGTAAACAAAACGAGAACCAATACGAAGTTAAGGAGACGAAGATACAACATCCAAAACCAAAACATCAACCATACCTCTGTCGATGATGTATACGCCAAGCATGTATGCTCACGTCATCGTGCCTCTTTCTTCTCCTTTCACATATCCAATATCATCGTACCATTCACACCCGATGCCTAGTCGTAGAGTATTATATATAAGACAACACACAGTGCCCATCAACATATCGGATTCGACACAAAGATCGCGCCCTGCGTGTGTGTCGTTTTAGAGCGGACTTTGGCAAGAAAACAAAACATCATGACAGCATCTGCTGGATCTTGGCTCGACCCCGACCACCTAAGGTTTGGCTCAGCTATGAATTCGATGGTCAGTGTCCCATGGGCACTGGTGCAAGTCGTTTCAACACGAGTGCATGGACGAGGCTCGCGGTCTTGGCCAAGTCAAGGTTCGTCTCTTCTGCTTCCCGCGTCGACAGTGCTTTAGATGAGCAAAGCTAGATCGGTCATATCCGTACTAAGAGCATCTCTTCCTACGACGTAATTTATCGTCAAAGATTGGCTCTTTTATGATGACTAGCCACGCTTTAATGCACATTCATTTACAAGTGGTCATAGTATATCTGAGATTCGACCCCGATCCCTGTTCAAGTCTCCATAGATGAATACCTCAGAGACGAGCATTTTGCATCTAACGTTCGCCGGCATTTCTCACCCCGTATTGACCACTTTAAGTGCTTTATTTAGACAGGCCCTGGCAGGATCGTGAGTTTGAATCCTGTCCGATACTTTGCATATCGACAATACGACGTACTCTGACATCGTACTCACCCGTACGGAGTATGTTGTATCACGAGAAGATTGGAGCATAAAGAGGCGCCAAATTGCCATGAAAAAATGTGATGCTGTTTGCTGTTTGCAGTTTGCAGTTTGCAGTTTGCAGTTTGCAGTTTGCAATTTGCTGTTTTGCCGCGGGCTCCACAGCGCATTAAAAACCACAAATAACCACAGACAGGTACACACAGATGGGATTTGCATTATGTATGCTTTAACTCGCGGGAAGGACGTGCACAATTTGCCATGCTGCCAGGGCAGGGAAGCTGTGAAAGTGTCGATGGAACAATCTTCCGAGTTTCGTGTGTTTTGCAATGTCTCTGGTCAGCTCTTGATGTCTGACTGTCTCGATCGACTTGAGCTTTTCTCCTCGTCTGTGCATACCTTTCTCCATCTTCTCGGTCTTCGCCTGCTTCTCTTTGCTTCTCGCTTTTTTTTCTCCCATTCCTTCTTTTCCTTCTTTTCCATTCCTCACTGTCTGGCCAGACCGGCACTCGCTTTCTTTTCTACTTCCGGGCTATGATCGACAGAATGTCTCTCCCTTTTGCCCTGAATCGAGAGCTCGTCAAAAGAAATCTGTAACACGCTAAGAATAGGGAAGGCAGAGAGGGGGCGCAAATGCTCCGCACTCCGATGGCCAGCCACTGGCCACTGAGCCACTCAACTCACTGCCTCTGTGTTCTCCTCCAACAACTCAACGAAAACGACGAAAAGGAGACACACTCAGTAGAAAATAGGAGCAAAAGGCAAAAGAATACGACGTGCTAGTAGGGGTTGAGAGAAGCCGACGAGTCCAGAACCAGGGGTCAGCCAAGGGGAAAAGAACACTAGAAGGCGAAGTGCCGATCGAACGGGGGCGCCGGGGGTTGGTTTGGGTGTTTTTCTGTTCACGAGGAAACCCCCAGAGAACATCCTTTCTCGTCTTGGAAGCGCCTCAAGCGGTCGTCGGCGTCACCTGCTCTTGTGATGCCTGAATTCTCGAGGGCATTTCCAGCTCATTTCCTGGTGAAATCCATGTAACTATTACCGCCTTGACCAACTTGCGATCTTGCATTCTCCTAGTTTTGCTCGTCATTATTTGGTGGTGAACTGGCTCGAGTTGGTGTCCTTTCCTTCCCAGTGGCTGCGGGCTTCCTCGACCTTCGGGACTTTCATTTCTTGTTTCTCTTTGGGCCTGTCTCGTATCTCTGGAGAAGATGGAGAAGTCTCCATGTCGCTAAAAATGTTCTGCAACGGACTCCGCCGCTTTATTCTGCTGCAGCGCCCAATTTAGACCGGACTGTTGTTTAGTTGTTTAGTAGGTTAGCTGTGTTGCTATGTTTGGTTCGACTGTCGACGCGCCCCAGGAACACTTCACGTCGGCAATTGTTGGGTGACGAAAAAGATGGTCGTGCGTAGGGCGTTTGCATTTATCCCACACGACAGAATATGGCATCCCGTAATTGCAGTGACCGCACGTCGTACTCGTGCCTTCCTCATTCTCCTCGCCGCAGTTGCCGTATCTTGATCGATTCGATTTGCTTGGGGAAAATCCCTGTTGCCACGCGAATGGGCAGGCGCGGCACGCTACTGTAAGATTGAGGAAGCCACGGCGGAGAGAAAATAAGGAAAGGAAAGGGGGAAAGGAGGCACCAAGCCCCAGCGGCTTCCTACCCACCATCAGACCTACGCGCCCCGCCGCACCCGTGTTGTGCTATTTTGCGGCGTCTGCACCGTTTTTCCACGCTTCGCGCCTGCCTTGCTCCTTCCATCTGCTTCTTCCCTCTTTCCACATTTGGTTCCTGCCGCAAATTGACCTTTCATCTACACAAGACGCAACAACGCCCTTTCACGTGGCGCATAGAATGTCAACTTTGCTGTCCGTTCTTTCCTCGTGCATGCTTTAAATGAAGAACCATTAACCTCCTTAACTCCTTTATTTCTTCTACACCTTCCAGCCTCTTTGGCCTTGTCACTTCTCGCCACTTTTCGTCATCTCATCGCCAATTCGGAATCTTCCACCTCCTATTCTCTGCTTTCACACTCCGCAACGAACGCCTTTGCCCCGTTTATTGCCTGATCCAGAACCGCGCATAGCACTGTACCCATCACGCAGAAGCCAAAAAGAGCCAGAAAAACCCCCTGGCGCCACCGCAGAGACGCAAGAGACGCCCTGCCGAGACATAAAAAAAACATCAGTCCACGTTGTCTTACGGATTACACAGACGACAACTGACATTAGCCCACGCTCCCCGCAACGACTGTTTGCTCTTCACCTGGCATCAAATCATCAAATCACCCTTTTGTTGCCTTCCAGCACCCCGCTAGGCCCACGCTTTTCACACGCAGCTGTGCTACATTTTTGACAGATTGCGACCTCGCTCTCGCCGACGCCTCCATATTTGCCCCCCTCGACCTCTTCTGAAACAGAGCCTGACGCATCCCAGGGGTTCAGCCTGCACTGCTCATCCAAGCCAGAAAGGATCGACCCTGACGCAGTAGTCGTGCTTTCACCCCTGTCCCGCTTCAGTACGATTCTCACTGTTGTTCTTTATTCCCCTACGACGTACGTCAGGCGCGCGAGAAACAAAACACCAGAACAAGTCATTCGCAAATCCTTCTCCTGTGGTTTTCTCTCTCCTTCATACTTTCCTCTCGCCTACTCAGCACTCAAGTACTTTTTTCTACCCTGTCGGACACAGACACGGACGTTTCGACATTCAACATTCCTTGTCAATCTTCAAAGCAAGTTTTCACCCGCATTCTTTGCACACTCTCTTCTCTCTCTGCCATTCTTCCCAAAACACGGGCACACCGAACTTCGAGAACCCAAGTTCCATTCCTCGCTGCCGCATCCTTTGCTGCCGCATAGCTCATCATTCCTTGCCTGTTATTTTTACCTTCGTTTCTTGATCCAGCCGAGCGGTTAGCCTCACTTTCGTGGATCCCCTTGCTTCTTGTTTCTCCCTTCCCTCCTCGCCAACTGCATTCTCCTTTCGCCGCTCTCGCGTGGCTATTATCTGTTTTCGTGGCAGCCACGTTGTTCTTCACCTCGTTCCAAGCCCCGCCTTCCTCGTGCCCAACAGACGTTTCTGTAGGACCTCGACCTCGTCTTTGACGTTCTCGACCGCCTTGTTTACCTCGACGTTCTATCCCTTCCGTTGCCAAAAAGGGTACCGTTGTTTTGCCGGGCTCCATTAGGAAAGGAAAATCTGCCAAACACCGCGTGCTCTCAGCTCAAACCACATTCTCTCATTCTCTTACACGCAGCTGCGGTCATTCTCTGACTTGGCACCGGCTTCTTCCACTTCTTCCTTCCTCCACTGCACACCCCCGTCTCTTGAAGGCCTGCTCGATTTTGCCTTGTCCAGACCGCTCATTCTTTGACTTGCGCTTGCTTGCCTTGCCTTGTCGATACTCCCAGTATTATCACAACACCCCCTTGTGCCCTTCCTCCTTGCTCCGCCGCTGCATATCACTACTTAAAGCGGAGTGACCCCCTGCTCACGCTATCACCACCTTCCTGGTTCCCTTTTCTTCTCTTCTTTCCCCTCTCTTCTTCTTCTTTTTTCTTTTTTTTTTTTCTCTTTCTTCATCATGTCACAAACCGAAGCACAGGCGGAGTTCCAACAGCTTGTCGATAAGAACAACCAAGGACCCGAAGAAGACCGCCATCTCCATCCCGAAGACCGTCTCGCATACAAGCAAGAAGCTGCATCCGACGACCTTGACGAAGAAGAACAGTACCGTGCCGAGCAAATCAACGCCGCCATGCGTATGCCATCTATGAACCAAACCGCCTCTGGCGCCGACACATACGGCTACAAACTGCCCCCAGCATCATTCGACTCGGGGCGTGCCACCGGTGTCAAGGGTGTCATTGCCGATGCCCGGAATTACGAGCTGGCCCGCAAGGCCACTTTCATGAACCGCGTCCGCAACGCCCGGCGCAGCGTTTTCGGCCTTAGCCATGCCAGCAACGGATCTGTCGACAACGACAAGAAGAGCGACCTGTCATCCGAGGAGGACGAGGACGAGGAATCGTTCTTGGCACAATGGCGCGAGTCCCGTCGCCGGGAACTGGAGGATGACACAAGGCCTGGTGCTCACATCCGGACACGGCGGACATCGCCAAGTGTTCGCATCTACGGCCGCCTCGACACTGTTGACGCTCTCGGCTATCTCGACGCCATTGAGAAGGTTGGTCGTGAGACCGTTGTTGTTGTATTTGTCTATGATGACGAGGTATGTTATACTGTTACACTGCAGCGTCCCTTTGGTGCTACCATGTGCCATGTGCCATGTGCCATGTGCTATGTATATGCAAGATGCTAACGATCTGTCTAGTGCCAAGTATCCAGTGCTGTCGAGTCTGCTCTGCGGCCTCTGGTCAAGGCGTTCCCCCACGTCCACTTTGTCAAGGTCCACTACGACGACATTGAGTTTGACAACGCCGCCGTCCCTGCCATCCTGGCCTACCGCAACCAGGGCGACCTGTTCGCCAACCTGACCGGTCTGATCGAGATGCTACCCGGCGAGGACAAGGACGACGACGACGCATTCAGCAGCGAGAACCTGCAGAAGCTCCTGCATTCCAAGGACATTCTGTAGAGTGTTTTCTCTGTTGTTCAATGCTTGTCCTTTTTCCTCTCTCGGTTTGATTCCCCATCTCGATATCCGGTCTGTTTCTCTTTGGCTTTCTGTTTAACTCTATTGCGATACCTCCGTCATCTTTCTCTTATTTCATTAATTGTGGTCTATACTGGGTTTTCTTTCAGGACTTATCTGTCCTCTTTCTTTTCTTATTCTACTTGAGGAGACCAGCCCTCCTTCACCATGGCTGCCTTTACGACACTGGGATTTCATTTTGTCATTTTGAGTTTTCTGTTCACTTGATTTTGATATTGGATTGGCTTTCTGTTGTTTTATTCATGCGTTTTACAGTGGGTGGGGTCTATTTGAGACATCAAGCACTCTTACCGTGCACGGGTTGATGTCCATGGAAGACATGTTGTTCAAATGTTCTTGTTGCTTTATAAATATGGGTGGGAAGTTTGGTCATAAAATGATATCTGCCAACGCAGACGCCCCCAATGCTAAAGGGGACGGTACAAATACAAGTCGTTACTCAATTATGTTTTTTTTTCTGATGTTATGTAACTTTGCGGAATTTCTTTCTGAAGCTCAGTTTGTGTTTGTTAAAGTTGTGACCGTATATCTTTTGATCTTTTTGATGCTTCTATTAACAGCGAAATATTCAATGACCGCGACGGACATTACTATGAAAAGATTGCACTGCTGTCATTACAATTGTCAACAGGTTGACGAATTCTGCTTCATAATCGAAGCTATTGTCATGGCCAGGAGATGTAAACAATCTGTAATGGTCACGTGCCACATTTGCCGCATTACAATTGCTTGGCTACAGGTCGAATTAAATTTTTGCGACTCTCAAAGCTGTGATACTTTGAAAATAGATGCATTTTTGATTCCATTCCACGTGTTGACCAAATTTTGCCTTCAAAGTAAAAAAAGTTGCGGCCGTTCTTTGCTGTCTCCAGCGATTTTGGCCCTCATTTTGGTCCGGCCTATATAAGACAACTTTATAAAAAAATTTCCAATTGTGGACGCTATGAGTCCCGCTTTTTAAGTGCTTGCGTACTTGCTCCGGGCGCTGTTGTTGGCTGTTGAGCGCCTATGCCCGCTGGAACCGAGCGTTGGAACCTGGGACCAGGCCCGTCCAAAAGACCATACTGCAAAAGCCACTGGTGAATCTGGTTTGATCCCAGCCCAGATGGCGCAGGTGGTCGACGGCGCTCGGTAAAGAGTGTGGTCCAAGGTTCGACTCCAGGGCGAAGTGCATTACCGCCCCTTCTGATTGCTCAGGTGGCCGTGATCAACCCATGCAAATAAAGATACTGTTTAATACAACATATCATTACATGAGCACAGGCCCAAAGGGCTGTGATACTTTCAAAGACCGCGGCAGCATAAAGTGGGCGCCAGAGGCAAGATATTCCCGGCCCATGGGAGTCTCCTGGGGGTTTACCTAGGAACTTACCGTTATATTAAGACCGCTAAAGAAGATTTGAACTGTTTAATATTACTGTCTCATATTGGGGGCCACTTGGGATCAGCTAGCCAGAAATGGGGTTCTCACCTCTTGTCGGGGTAGGGCCGCAGCTGCGACAGGTCTGTGACCAAGGGGAGTACGCAAGTGGCTGGATCGCGTGTGATAGTGGACTGTCCACCACCCGGCTCAGTTGGCCACTGAACCATTTTTTTGAAGTTACATATCTCTTGAAATTAATTAACATGATGATTGATTTCTGCGATGCAACTGATTGAATTGTATTGATGCAATTTTGGTCAATTTCGCATTCGATTCTTTGCAGTCCAGATCGACTTTGGGATGTATTTCAGTGTGAGACACGCAATTGATTTCGAAGCATTTCATGAAGCCCAAGTGATGGCGAAACAAAAGTCGTGATGCGATGCAGTTCTCGATGCACTGAATCCCCACCAAAACTGAGCTCTGGGCTGTCTTTCACACACCACCACCGTTACTCGGCATTTCGCATTAGTTTACGTTCACATCCACATTTGTTATTGGCACAAGTATTTATTTATATCTTTTTGTATTGTGTTCTGGAACATGCTATCTAGTAGATGATCTACTATGCTCACAGGACGGTCTTCCGCCTGTATCGAAGCACAAACTAAATGGTAAATCTTCCAGCTTTTGTGATGCAATGACAGATGATTCAAACAAACAACAATGGAAGCCTTTGGCTGTATATAAAAATAAAACACAAGAAGAAAAGAAAACAAAACGCTAACTCGTAAAATTCATCAATTGGAGCCGAAGAACACGGCTTAGTCGAACAGGTCGTCCTCCTCATCCATGTTGTCGCCAACAAGCTCCTCGACGGCGTCTTCGTCGTCCACCAGCATTGAGTCGTCCGAGTCGGACTGCTCGCTGTCGTTGTGGTTGGAGGCAATGGCAATCTTGTTGTCGACAAGGCCGACGCGGGCCACCTCGCCGTCGCGGATGTTGCCGCGCAGGATGAGAATGGCCAGCTTGTTGAGCACCTCCTTTTCGATCAGGCGCTGCAGAGGACGGGCACCATAGGCAGGCGAGTAGCCGGCGTTGCCCAGGTAGTCCTTGGCGTCGTTGCTGACAATGATTTCGACATTGCGGTTGTTGTCGTTGAGCCGTTTCTGGATCTCGCCGATGCGTAGGTCGACAATCTTGCGGATTTCCTTGCGTGTCAACCGGTTGAAGATGACAATGGACGAGATACGGTTGAGGAACTCGGGCAGGAAGTAGCTGCGCAGGGCGTTCATGACGAGCTCGCGCGTCGTGGGGTCGATCTTGCCGTCCTTGCCCGAGGGCCGCGACAGGTACTCGGCGCCCAGGTTGGATGTCATGACGACAATGCAGTTCTTGGCGTCGACAACACGGCCCTGGCCGTCAGTGATGCGGCCGTCGTCCATGAGCTGGAGGAGGACAGTGAGAACTTCCTTGGCGGCCTTCTCAACCTCATCGAACAGCAGGATGGAGAAGGGACGACGACGGAGGGCCTCGGTCAGCTGGCCACCAGAGTCGTGACCAACATAGCCGGGCGGCGCACCGATCATGCGGCTCAGCGAGTGCCGCTCCTGGTACTCGGACATATCGAAGCGGATCATGGCCTTGCTGTCGTCAAACAGGAACTCGGCCAGCGCCTTGGTGAGCAGCGTCTTGCCTGTACCCGAAGGACCACAGAACAGGAAGCTAGGCGGCTGGTTGGGGTTGGCGAGGCCGGAGCGCTGCAGGCGGATGGCGTTGGACACGGACTTGACAGCCTCGGCCTGGCCGACGACGACCTTGCCGAGGTGGCGTTCCATGTGCAGCAGCTTTTCCTTTTCAGACGTCTTGAGACGAGTGACGGGGATACCAGTCCACCGGGCCACAATCTCGTTGATCTGGTCGGGGCCGACCACGTCCGTAACCATGGACCCGCCCGCGTCGTTGGACGAGGCGTTGAGCGCGGCATCGGCGGCGGCCTTGTCCTTTTCGAGCTTGCGGATCAGCGACTCCATCTCGGGGATGGCGTAGAACTGCAGGTCGGCGGCACGGGCAGTGTCGCCCATGCGCGAGGCGTCCTCCATCTTGACCTTGAGCTGCTCCAGCTTGACCTTGGCCTCCTGGATGTCCTTGCCGCGCTTGCGCTCGCTCTCGTACTTTTCGCGGAGAGGCCGCAGCTCCTCCTCAACGTTGCTGGCGTCCTGCTTGGCTTGGGCGAGACGGGCCTTGGAGGCGTCGTCCTTCTCGCGCGACAGGGCGTGGATTTCGATTTGCAGCTGGCGCAGGCGGCGCTCGAGCGAGTCAATGATCTCGGGCTGCGACTCACGGGCCACGTGCACGGCGGCAGCGGCTTCGTCGATCAGATCGACGGCCGAGTCGGGCAGGCGGCGGGAAGTAAGGTAGCGCGCAGCCAGGTTGGCAGAAGCGACCAGGGCGCTGTCGGTAATGTTGACACCGTGGTGCACCTCGTACTTTTCCTTCAAGCCACGGAGAATGGACACGGTCTCGGGGATGGTGGGCTCCTTGACAATAACCTGCTGGAACCGACGCTCAAAGGCAGCGTCCTTCTCAATGTACTTGCGGTACTCGGCCAGCGTCGTCGCACCAATACAGTGCAGCTGACCGCGCGCCAGCATGGGCTTGAGCAGATTGGCAGCGTCCATGCCGCCCTCGCCCGACGAGCCGGCGCCCATGAGCAGGTGAATCTCGTCGACAAAGAGAACAATCATTTCCTTGGACTCGGTGATCTCCTTGAGGACGCCCTTCATGCGCTCTTCAAACTCACCGCGGTACTTGCTACCGGCGACAAGGGCTCCGACATCCAGCGACAGCAGCCGGCACGCAGCCAGGTTGTCGGGGACATCGGCGTTGACGATGCGCTGGGCTAGGCCCTCAACGACAGTCGTCTTACCAACACCGGGCTCACCGATGAGCACCGGGTTGTTCTTGGTCCGCCGGGACAGAATGCGGATGACGCGGCGGATCTCTTCTTCACGGCCGATAACCGGGTCGATCTTACCCTCGCGCGCCATGGCCGTCATGTCAATGGTGAACTTGGCCAGGTTCTCGTTCTCCTGCTCCGTGTCGGCCGTCTTGGAGTCGACGCGGCGGGTGCCGCGGATGGCCGTCACGGCATCTTGCACAAGCTTGGGCTTGGGGATGTTGGCCTCCTTGAGCGAGACTTGGGTCGAGCTGTCCTCGGACAGGGCAGCAATCAAATGGTCGACTGCCACGTACGAGTCTTTCTGGATCTTTTGCAGCTCGGCCGCCTTGCGGAAAACGGCGTGGAGAGACGGAGAAAAGGTAACCTGGTCTGGCGGAGGGTCCTGGCTGGGAAGCCGGACCAGGCTCTTCTTGAGGGCGCGGTCAAAGAGCTGGGGATCGCCGTTGGCGCGCTCAATGACCTGGCGGAGGAAGGAGGGGTTGTTGGCACCGGCGGGCGGGTTCTGCTGGTCCTTGGACAGGTCCGGCGGGGGATCGAGGAGAGAGACTGTGAGATGGACGGGCAGCACCTGGGAATGGCCGTACTGCATGGCCAGGGCCACGGCGTCTTCGACTGCCTTTTGGGCCCGATCTGTGAAGTCCATCTTGTTGGACGCCATTTTGACAGAATGTGTGGTGTGAAGCTACCGTGTAAGACAGCGGGAGCTAGCGATGGCGGAGTGTGTCTGAGAGTGCTGGTTCAGACAAACAGCGAGTGAAGCTAATGGTGTGCTTCTGTTGCTTCTTTTGCTTCGTTTCGTCTGGTTTGAAGCTTCGATCTGAAGTTTGAGGCGCTGTTGTTGGTGGAAAAGAGAGGGACAGCAAAAATAGGTGGGGTTCGTCGAAGCTCTATTTTGCTGGCAAGAGGATGATCGTGTGTCTCTTTATATAGATGTGTAGAGGTATCGTGAGGTCCCAGAGGGTGAATGGATTCAGATTGGGGGTATGGGAGGATAAAGAGAGAGAGAAAAAGACAAAGGACAGAGGGAGAAAGGAAAGGAGGCAGGAAGAAAGGGAGGCCAGAAGCAAGAAATAGGCCATCGATGACGACGTTTGGTTTATTTATGCTTTGCTCACGGAAGGTGCGGTGGGATGTCTGTGGTGTGAGAGCGCTACCCAGCTGCTCCTAGCGGCTCGTACTATGTGCTGGAGCTCGCTGGAGAATGCGGGAGGCTACTGGAGACAGCCCTTTGGCGCCGAGCCATCGGTGGCGGAAGGCTCTCGAAGTGCCCAGTAGGTGCTGGAAAATGGGCCTGGAGTGACCTGGCGGGGCTCTGCTATTGGCCTGTTTGTGCCTGTTTGGTGGGGTCATGCCTTGTAAGAGCCCGATTTCTTACTACGTCGTTGTGCTGGAAGTACAGCAAGAACGCTGGCCACGGCTGCTTACTGGCGGCTAGCGCTGGGGCGGCTCCGTTAGATGACTCAGCCAATGAGGTTAGACTGGACGGGACCCGTTTGTCAAGGGATGGGGCCTGGCGGGAACCTGCTATTTGGCGCCTTCTATTGCGGCTCACAGGGAGCGCAGCCATACAAGTGGCCTGAGGCGCACGTGACCCAATTCGAGAAAAAATAATTGGAGATCGTGATTTTTCGGCCTCACTGAAAATCCTCGCAGGACGAGCGTGTTTGTTCTCAGTCAGGCGCGCCCCTCCCCACCACCGAGAATCGAGACGGATCTTTGTCTCTTCTGTCGAGCCCTTTCTTCCTCCCACACACACACGACACAATGAGCGGGCTGTCAATACGAAGCCTTCGCCAATTGGCGATTGGCAGCAGCCAGGCCATGCGGCCATTGGCTTCGACGAACTCGACCATCGCATCATCCCCTGCCCGCGCTGCCTCCACGGCCACGGTGCAGGCCCAGAGACTACCGAAACCCAAGAGACCGGCAGTTATCCCCCCGAAAAAGACCGCACCTGCTGTCGTCCCGTACAGACGGTGGAAGCAGCCGAGACCAGACCTGGCAAAGTTCCCCGAGGGCCACGGCGAGCAGATCTGGGTCTACAACAACATTGTGACGCACCAGGTCGTCTACTCGCACTCGCCAGTGTTGAGGGTGGGTCAAAGTCACCCGGCGCAGAGCATTTCGGGTCTGTAGGGCCAACATACTGACATATCTCTTTCTTTCTCTCTTTCTAGAACAACCGGGCATTGAAGCAACTCCCATTCAACGGCAAGAAGACGAAGCCGGCCAAGCTCCGCAAGGACTACTGGCGGCCCATGGCGCTGATCCAGTTCAACGAGGGCGAGGGCGTCATCGGCCGGTCTGTCTACCAGAGGCTGCGCGAGTTCCGCCACGTCCACGAGCTGTCGTGGGGTCACCAGGAAGACGAATTCTACTCGCTGGACCGCAAAGCGCTCGGTGAAGCCCTGAGCGACCAGCGGGCCAACAGTATTGCAGACATTGCAGCCGTGCTGTCGGGCGAGGGCACGGGCAACCGGATACAGCAAAGAATTGCTGGAACGGGAGGAGCAGAAGACACCGTCAAGCTGGCAGACGCGATTGTGTTCTGGGCCAACGACCAGGACCGCACACTCGCCGAGAAGTGGACCAAGAACGTGCGGCACGCGGTTGGCCTCCCGTCTTTGACAAGAAGCAAGGCGGAGATCCAGGAGGAGGCAACCGAGATTGAGGCACCGGCCGCAGAGGCTGCGTAAGGAGACGCAGAACGACGTGTACATATACAACGAATACGAAAAAGCAACCAGCAAAAAGCGTGAGATACATCTTCCATTTTCGGCATTACGCGTTTATCCCATCGGCGATGGAGCTGGTAAAGGGGATAAGGCGATTAGTCAACAATTGTATAACAGACAAATTACGACTTCACGGCTCGTAAACTATAAAGCATCACATATCACATGGCAGAGTGCAGACAGAAAATGTGTGAAAACAAAGAAAACGGAGAGGATATCTCCAAAGCGGATTTGCATTATCGTAAATACTCGATGGGATGTTGATATTCCCTCAAGATAGAGTTATAAACGCCTTTTGAAAGTCCCAGCAACTAAGAAAGACAGACAACACGCTGCTAAAATCAAAACTTGAGCGCAAACTGCTTCAGGTACTCGTAGTCGGGCGTGTTGGCATCCACACAGTCCCGGATGATCTTCTGGCCCTTGGCGCCGTACTTGGACAGCCACTCGGCATCCTCCTCATCGGTCGAGGGCGTCTTCTTATGCGACGTCCGCGCCTTGAGGCCGGTACTGGCGAGTGCGTCGTTGTGCCAGCCGGCCCACTTCTCGAATGCGGCTGTAGCGTGCTCTTGCTTGGCCGAGTCGTCCCACTGCAGCATCTCGGGGCGGAAGTCGATGTCGACGGCCTTGCAGAACGCCTCGATGCCGGCGGCCGGGCGGTCGAGCAGGTCGTCGGCATCAATGATAGTGATGTCGTTCTCGCCCACAATGCCCTGTTCCCGCAAGTAGTCAAAGAGGCGGCGCAGCTCGGCGTAGCCGGCCTCGCAGGGCATAAACTCGTTGAACTTTGTGGTCTCGACGAGCGGCGGCACGGTGCAGCGGTAATAGGAGGGAATGGAGCGCCGCGGGTGGCGGATCAGGAAGGCAAAGCGGAATTTCTGGAGGGCCGAGAGGGGGATGGTGGTCGGGTTTGCGGCGCCGTCGCCGTTCTGCTTGTCGACGCCATTCGCCTGGCCGGCAAGAGACGGGGCGACGTGTGTGGGTTGGCCGTTGGGCGCAAAAAGGTAGTAGGCCATGTCCTTGATGAAGACGCGCTGGTGACGTTAGACGGAGCTGATTTGGGAAAATAATAGGGGGAAAGACGGCCTACCTTGTCCTGATTCAACAGGCCATCGAGGACGTCTTTGTAGGTGGTGTTGCCAAAGGTGCTATCCTCACGGTACTGAGGCTCGTTGGCAAAGCGAGCTCCCAGGCGCTCGGGGCCAAAGTAAAATGCATCGCCAAAAGGCTCGTGGGCACATGAGATATCATCTTGACGAGTCATGAAGACCTGTGACGTTGTTAGCAGATGGCCGGGTTCTAGGCATGTTTGCATGTGATAAACATACTCTCTCAAAGGCAGTCGAGCAAGACCGCGGATGGGTCGCAACAAAGATCGGTTGGCCAGCCATGATGGATAAATGCAAGACGAGGGGATATCGGGTTGAGATTGAAGATAGTTGTGGGAGAAGAGGGGATGGAGCAATATTGATAGAGAAGGAAGGTACGATTGTGACGTTGTAGAAGGAGTGGAAAAGGGAAAAGAGGGAAAGAAGTGAATCAAGAACTGGACAGATAAGCACAGAAAGAGCTCGAAAAGGGTTCAATACAGAGAAGAGCAGAGATAGTGTTATCTAAGTCACAACCAAAGCTCGCGCGGACTTCTGGGGATCATCGATGTATATACATCCGACCAGAAAGCTACGTAGATACATACACAAACATACAGAAGTAAAAGCTGCCATAGACACGGGCAAGAAAAAATCTCTTCCCCTCTTCTAGGCCCCCCACACTCGAATCAAGCAGGAACAGCAGGAAGAGTGAGTTAACTCCCGTTCTCGTGGTGATGCCGAGTTCTGCTGGGCTTGTACAGCAGGAGCGGCGGACCTTGTTGATCTTGGTCGAGAAGTCACCGGAGGGAAGGAGCGATGGTCGGGAGTGTACCTGTACATGCTGTTTTGTACTGTCCCGCAGCAGACAGCCAGAAGATGTGCCATAAATAGAAAAAGTACAAGTTCTTTGTTACGAAGATGTAGCGTATACTTGCCGGTGTACAATCCGTTCTTTTGTCTTTCTTTTGCCCACGCAGCCCACTCTCCTTCCTCTACAGGCCAACCATCGACGTCACCACCCACGGGCGACTGGGCAGGCGCCACAACGCTCTTTACAACTTGTGCATTAAGCGGGCATTAGCCTTGCATCGCCCTATCCACGTTTTGCCTTACTTCTTGGCCGGCAGCTGGAGTGGGGAGGATGAAGAATCGAAATCGAAATGGAAACCAAAAACAATTTCAGCTTTGTATGGGACTTTCCTGTCTTGACAGACCAATCGTGGTCTTTGCAATTGGGTGTTTGCTCGTATGTCTGTTTGCCTGTTTGCCTCTTTCTTCGTTCCTTCCACTGGTGCTTCTCGCTTCTTTCCCTTTTGGGCGTCAATGCAAGTCTCTGTGTTCGGGGACGGCCTGGTTGAAAACTGGCGCGCGCCCTGGTCATTCCCTTTTTGGGCTTCACTGTGGCGAAAAGCCAGTGAAACCAGCGAAAAACCGCGAAAAACAACGGAAAAGAAATCAACTTTGACAACACAAAACAGCAAAAACAGCCACAATAATGCCGGGCAAGGCTCTGGACCGAACGCCTCCCTCCTGGCAAGGCCTTCAAGGACCGCGCATGACCGTCCCATGACCGAGTGACAGGATGTCGGCGCCGAAATAAGAGCGCAGAAACTGCACAAAAGAGGATTCCGTGTGTCACGGATATTGACATCCCCTCCGGTTTCGACGGCGAGATTCTTGTCTTTTCCTTCTACTCGATGTATCTGAAATTAAAGACCGCATATCTACATCAGTATACTCTGTTAAAGCTCTGCCGGGGACATGTATCTCACTACCTCGGACTACTAACTTGAATGGAGCTTTGTCACCCACAAAAAAACTAAAAAATACTAAAAAAAACGACTCCGCCCATGACATGGTCTATTTGACGACCCCAATTGGCTCCTTTGTCCTGGAGGGTGTACAGGATGGAAGAACAAACATACATGTACGGAGGGCACGGTGAGAAAAGTGTACTCCGTAGAATGGAAAGATGGAGAGGAACTGTGCACAAAATAATCCATTCCCGAAAAGAGTACAAGTGTACTTGTGAGATATGGAGTACTGCTGCGTAAAAGTGTACCTCTAAAAGTACAGAGATGCAGATGCAAGGTTGATGGATACCGGACAGGGCTGCCCAGTTTTCTGTTCCTCCTTTTATTTACTATTTTATTTTTATTTTCTTTGGCCCCTCACTGCCCCCATTGTTGCATTTTCAGTAGACTTATCGTTGGTTGAGACACGAGAGCAAAAGCGCGACGAAACCACCGCGTGGGATGCCGTGGATGGGTTTACCTGATGGAAACGTAAGATTGGGGGTATCGAGGGTATATTTTGTGTCCAGATATGCAAGGTGTGTCTCCTGTCACCGTTATATGCATCTTACACCGCAAATGCCATGTTCCTTCAGCCTCATGTGACTCCATCTTACGCCCTTTCCATCTTTCATCTTCCCACCTTCTCTTTACATCACGAGATAGGCCCGTGCAATCTGCATTGCGGCCTTGTGGTTGCCCGCCAGCAGATAGTATGTCCGCAGATTATAGGCCGCTTCCGTCCGCAGGTCTGGACAGCTTCCTCTTTGCCGATTGGCCGCCTCCTTCTCGTCGTCTGGGTCGGTTTCGCGCAGGACCTTGTCGTAAAACTCGGCCGCCAGTGCATGCAGACCCAGCAAATGGTAGGCCCGGGCCAGGTTGTAGTAGGCCTCGCGGCGGGCGTGCACGTCGTTGGTCGCTGCGGCTGCGCCCAGTCGTTCGTCGGCGTACCGATACAAGAAATGGAAACCCTGCGTCAACAGGTACTGCCGATTGTCGGCCTGCCGCTTGAAGGCCCAGTGGATGTACGACAGACCGATGCATAGACTGATAACAGGGTTGGTTGGGTCAATGGCCAGCGCACGCTGGTAGTAGTTGAGCGCAAAGTGGTAGCTCATCGAGGCAAACAGGATATGGCCATAGACAACCAGCAAACACGTGTCGAGGCCGTCTGCGGCGGCGCTCTCGTCTCTTCCGGCCTCGCGCATCTCCTTTTTGAGGGCCTCGTCGCGTTGCCGGATCTGTCGCAAAATGTACTTTTGCACCGGGCTCGCGCTGAACCACATCAATGGGCTTCGGCTCAGCCGGCACATCGTTGCGAAGAGGCGGTAACAGTCGGTCGTGTACGGGCGTTCACGCATAAAATAGCGCGCAACGGCCACACACGTCTGCTCGTCGCCGGCCCTCAGAGCACACGATGCCCATGTCAAGTGGATCAGGAACATGCTGTCCTCCTGGCGGTACACCGTTGAATCGTGCGCCGACTGGCAGACGGCATAGGCCTCGGCCGTCCGGCCGGCGTGTGCCAAACCCAGAGCGTACTCGAGGAACAACGCCAGCCAGTCGTCGAAGGGAATACCACGGTAGTCGCGGCGGGCAGCCTGGGGCTGGGCGGAAGTTGGTCCTAACAATGCTGGGTCGATAACGGAGCTTGCAAGAGCTTGCGCTTCTGCATCGGCCGGAGTGAGGTCTGGTATGTTAGTAGGCTGATACATGGGCATTATGAAAAGTAAAAGATAACCCACTCTGATGAAGTCGCTCTGCCAGGGCAGCGAGATTGCTATGTTGGCCGGAGCCGGTCTTGGCCGGTAAAGCACTGTCGCCTTCTGTTGCATCCATCGCCTGGGCTGCCGTCGCACCGCCCGACTGATCGTGCAAAAAGTTGTTGACGCCCAGGAACTGCACGTACTTGTCCCACGTATAAAACTCGCGGAAAGATCGGAAATCGTCGATGAGTTCCTTGGCGGCCTCCATCCACTCGGCAGAAGCGTCCTCGTCTCCTGCATCTGCCTTTTCTTTGAGCTCCTGGCACACCTGGTAGCGGTTACGAAGACGGGCTGATGTCGACGCCTCAAATTCGGCCTGCTCTGCAGGGCTCGCAAAGAACCGTCGCGCATGTCCGCGAACTGCGCGCCACCGCTTCTGATGCGGATCCGACTTTTGCTGACGGCCAGGCGCCCGGACACGAGCTGTGCCTGTCCTGGGCTGGCGACGACCGACAGTCTTTCTGCCTTCCCCCTCTTCGTTGTCGTCTCGCCGTGCCGTTTTGCGTTGCCTTTTCCGCTCGGTGGAAACCAAGATTTCCTGCCCGTCGGGCCCCTTCTTGAACTTGCGGTGCCGACGGACGACTTTGCCATCGCTGTCGAGGAAGACACGGTACGCTGCGGTCTCAAGGCTGGCCATGGGGCCACGGCGTTTCGGTGGTGGGGCATCGCCGCTGGCAGGCCTTGTGCCATCACCCTCGCCCCCATCCTCCTCTTCGCCGCCCTGGTTCTCTTGCCGTTGCCGTTTTTGCTGGGCAGCCTCGAGTGACAGAGCCTCGTTGACCAAAATATAGGCCTGCTCCTTCTCTTGGGCCTTTTCGTACATCTTGGCCAGCTCGTAGCGTGCGTCAATATTCTCGTCGTCTGCGTCAATGGCTGCCAAGAAGCACTCTTCGGCCGCTGCATGGTCGTGTAGTTCCAAGTTGCATTTGCCTTGCAATACGAGCGCGTCGGCATCGTCGTCAACAGGCGAGATGCCAGATCCATTGTTTTCGTCGCCATCATCGCCAAATTCGTCCATAGTCTGGTCGTACCCGGCGTTGAGCTCAGCTGCAGCCGCCCGGTTAAGATCGCGGTACAGCTCAAGGTACTGTAGGGCCAGCTCGAATCGCTTAAATTCAAACAGTTCGGCGCCCACGTCCTTGAGCAAGTGCGGGTATAGGCGCATCGACTCGGTCGTTCCGGCGTCCTGGGGATCAATCCACGAAAGGTGCTCAATCGCCTCTTCTTCGTGGCCGAGCTTAAGCCGGTAGATGGCCAGCTTTGTTCGCAGATCCACAGGAAGACCTTCACCGTAGGTAGACGGCGGGTATCGTCCAGGCTGGAAGCCGGGTACTCTTCGCCGGCGAGGCTCGTCATACCGATCCCACTCGCCGTCTTCATGATTGGTGTTCTCGTTGCTGTCCACCTCCTTCCAATAGTCTTCGTCAGGTCCACCACGGCCTAGCATCCATCGTGCCAGGCTCTTGAGCACCGCAATCGCCTGTTCGTATTGCTCCATGGCCGCGTACAGCTCCACGTAGATAGTAATGTCCATCCACGAGAATTCTTCGCCGTCGTCAAGCGCTAGGTATGGCGCAAAGTAGCTCTGGCTTTCTTGTGTTGATTTGCTCCGTAGGTACGACGCAGCCTTGCGGTACGCTTTGATGGCCGCCTGGATCGTCTCTGAGCCACGCACCGAGTCGTACGACGCTTCGGCCAAGTTGCGGATCACTTGCAGAGCAAGTGGCCGTCGCTTGAGGACGCGCACGTATTCGGTGGCTGCATTGGTCGCCTGTCCAAACTCGAGACACACGTTGGCCTTGCCGAGTCGCGCGGGAATGTTGTCCTTGTCGGCGCGGATGGCACCTGAAAAGCACAACCGCGCAATTTGAAGATTCTGGAGTCGGCGGTTTTGCCGTTCTTCTTCCCGGGCAGCCGCAGCGTCCTCATCGTCGTCGTCGTTCTCGCCGTCCTGTGGATCTTCTGCATCGGCTGCTGCCGCCTCGGCGAGTGCAAAATCTGCCGTGCTCAGCCAGCCAGCCACATTCTTGGGCTCTAAATGTGCGGCAAACACCTTGGCCATCAGCGACTCTTCATTACGGCCCAGGTCTTCATTGATCGATGCCAGTAAACTCCACGCCGCGTGCGTCTCGGCGTTGACGCGGATAATTTCTTGGAGCACCTCGAGCGCGTCCTCGTAGCGCTCGTCCATGAACAGCTGGTGTGCCTGCTGCAGTCGAAACTTGACTTCAACCGAAGGCTCGGCTGCTTTCCGAGGACCGCGGCGGCGGCGTGCCGGGCCAGATCCTCCCTCGGGAACGGCACCGGTGCCTAGGTGCTCCGACAGAAACGCATTGCGGCTCGCGTCGAGACGCGCAATGTCCGCCTGCAGCTCGAGGTAGTCCGAGTCTGCATCGGAGACCTCCTCAGCATCGTCGATTTCGCTGCCAGCTGGCTCAACTGGGGAAGCCGTTGCCGTGAGAGCTGGGTCGATGAGCCCGTCATCCATATCGATGTCGCCGTCCATGTCCACGTGGCGAGCCATTCTTCTTTTGCTGTGGGGTATTGTGGGTGGTTTTTTGTTATGTCATGATGATCATATCGCAATCATCATTGCAGCCCCTATTCACGTATTGTACCGAGTTTTATTCCAAGGCCGTGGTTCTGGAAACGGAAAGCAGGGCAGTCGCGTTGAAGAGGCAAGTTCGATGTTGAACATTTTAGTGGCGACATCACGTGTGGCGATTCGCGCCAATCTGGCAAGAGACTTTTGCCATTTTGGCGTTGAGTTCCACAGCCCTGTCGGCTGTTGCGTGCCAGCCTTAGCGCATAGTGTTACAGGCCTAGCCGGCTGTCTCGCCAGCTGAAGAACGGGATCGACAAGTAATATTAAGCTTTTTTTCCATCTGCTTCACTCTAACCGACCTGGTACAAGCTGGTCTTCAGATTGACGACATCTTGAAATTGTGACGTTTTGGTTCTTATTCTTATTTTAACGTTGAGCTCACTTTCACGTTATGTGTCTCGGGGTTGTGGTAACATAAATTATCAATATCATTTCACCTCGTAAGCTCGTTTGTCTTTAAGAGATGGTCAAAAAGGATAATAAAAACAATGAAAAAGCAGCATTGTAAAAGCAAAGAAATAATCAAAAATCCAACAAAAAATAGCCCATGACGCTGCATTTCTATGCCGCTCGTTTTCGACCGACATCGACGCCCGATCGCCTAAGAGAAAAGGAAGCGCCGCCGTCAAAACATATATGTTCTTCTTTTTGGTTCATATCAACGCAAAGGACGCCCCCAATCATGTCCCGCATATAGGACATATTTTTGTCTTGTGTATAATATATCGCATTTCAGTATATCGTCGTGTACCGGCCAGTTAAGGGGATATGATGAGTCGAAATCAACAACTAGTTGTTGTCGGGGTCGGTGAGCTTCCCTTCAGCTTTTGCTTCTGCAGAATGGTTAGCTATGTTTTGTGTCTTCTTCAAGTATTGGGTGAAAATGTAACGAACCTTTGACTTGCTCAAACACCTTGAGCATCTTGCGCCGGGCACCGAGAGCGTTCACACCACGCTCCTCAAGCTGCTTGTCGTCCAACTCGACCAAGTCCATCCACTGCATATCCTTGAGATTATCCGTGTACTTGTGCAGACGCAGACTACGCAGCCAGCTGGGAATGTCCTGCAGCAGCGTTGGGTCGGTCGGATCCTCTGGCGGCTTCGAGCTTCCACGGCGACCACGCGGTGAGCGGCCCCGGATAATATCTGAGTGATCTGACAAGTAGCCTTCGTGCGGGCCGCCCAGGCCGAGCTGGCTCAGGTTCATACCGCCCAGGTTCAAGGAGTTGCTCATCAAGCCCGAGCCGTCGTATGCGCTAAGAAAACCATTGTTCTGAGGCGAGGTGAAGGGAATGCCGCCAAAGCCACCCTGCATGGCAATGCCGGGTGAGTTGGGCCGCGACCGGTGAGCGCCAAAGCTAAGCGGGGCCTGGCCAGGAACAGCCAGCATGGGCTCGCTGCGGAGGATCTGGCCGTGCTCGTTGACCATAACAACGTTTGTCGTACCGCCAGGAAGCTGGATCGTGGGCGCGCTGGGAGACAGGGGGTTCTGGGGAGCTCCTGGGGCGTCGTTGGACCGCGTGCGGCGGTACTTGCGCACATCATCGAGGAAGACACGGTTGTTGACGGTTGACAGTGCAGCCAGCTTCATGGCCGTAGCGTTTGCGACCATGTCGGCCTGGTTCCCGCTCTGCTGCTGGTTGAAGTTGGCCACCATGGGCGTGTTGACCATGGACGCCCAGTTTCCGCTTGCACCGGCACCATAAGGCGACAGCAGAGGGAGATCGGCGTTCTTACCCGCTTCGATCGTCTGCGGCGCAAGAGTCATCGGCGGGCGCGGGGACCGGAGACCACCAGCAGAGGGAGGCGGCTGAGAGAACTGGCCCATTGGTGGCTGCCCTGGCGACGTGACGGAAGGCTGTGCTGGGTTGGCGGTCGAGGACGGGCCCCAAGGCGACGTGGGGTTCTGGCCATTTGAAGCTCCTGGAAGAGCAGCAGAGCTAGCTGCCGCAGCATCGGCAGGGGTAGAGATGGTTGGTGTGACTAGCGAGTTGCGCGGATCGATGGCGCTGTTCCGGTTCGAGACAGGCGGGTTTCCAGTCTGCTGGGTATACTTGGCCTTCTCAGTGGCAATAGCGGCGGCGGCATCCGGGAACATGGCGTTTATGGTAGAGGGGTCCAGGCCAGACTGGCGCTTGACGGACATCATCGAGTTGCGCGCCATTGAGTTTCTTGCTGAATCTACGCTGAGCTTGTTCATAGCGTCACTTAACCGGTTTGACATCGGGTCTATAGTGTCCTTGTTAGTTTTCTGTATAACACAAGGCAATCTATCACCTCAACCAAAGCAAAACTCAAACGCAGCAAAGCAATAAAAGAAGAAAAAAGAAGAAAAGCAAAACGGACCTTTGTCGAAATTCGCAGGCGACAGAACACCAGACATGGGATGGTTCTTACCCATTTGCCGCAGCACCTGAATGAAGAAGCGGATCTGCACCTGAGTGGTTTGTTGAAGCAGAGCATAGAGCGCGGCAGTGCGCTCAGCTTCGCTCAGCACACGGAACCACTGTTCGATGGCGCTCAGCTCGTCCTTGAAGTCCTGGTCCAGCGTTGCGGCTGCCATTTCCTCCAATGTGGTCTCATATTGGTCAATATCGGCGATCCACTCCTGGGCGAGCTTGTCCTGAGGGTCGAGGTCACCCATACCCGGAGGCGGAGGCGGCTGCGACTGGCCGTAGAAGTCTGACGATGGACGGATGCGGCTGGACGGGCTGGTGCCCGACAGGGCAGCCATATCGGCTGATGCTCGGAGGTGCGCATTGCCCGCCATGGTGCGAGACGAAGGCGGCCGGAGGGAGGAGGGTTGGCTGGCCTCGGGCGTGCTCATTCGGTTGCCGGCGAGGTTCGTCATGTTGTTCATGATCAACTGTGCCTATCTCGTGTGCGCGGAAGAGAAGGGTAGAGGGTGTGGTTGAGGAAGAGGACGGGGCACGAGACTCAGGTGTGTGTGACAAAAGACACACAAGTCAGAAGGAGATAAAGGCAAATGAGAGAAAGAAGGAAGAAAGAGAGTGCAGGATGGCGAAACACGACAGAAAAAGTGTGAGGTGTGAGAGATCAGAAGCCGTGCGTTTGAGTAGCGCAAGAGCAACTATTAAGGATACGTAAGAAAAGAATAACCAGAAAATCCGAACCAGGAGGTAAAGGTAACAATGTCAGCGAAGCAGAAGGGCGGCAGAAAATAAGAGGAACGCCCGTTGTGCTAGGCAAAGATGACAGTCTGGGGCCGATTTTCTGCCAGCATATGAAACAGGGCCAGAAGGCTGTTGAGAAGAGTACGAGTACGGAGAAGGGGACGTGTGGGCGATCAGTGGCCCGTGACAAGCAATGTGCGTTTCGAGATTTTCCAAGGACTGGCCCGAAGCAATGCTCTATTGGAGAAAAATACCGGTTGCGTGGACACGGTCGAATCGGCTTGGCGAGCGGGTGTCGTGTTTTGCAAAAACGATCAAAGATATAGAATATCAAACAGAACGTCGTGGGACAAAGAACGGCGTCCGGAACGTTGAGGTGATGGAAACGAAAGTGTGGGCGTCTGGAACTTCAATTGCTAGGCGCTCGTGAAGAAGCAGATACCGAGAAGTGAACAGCGAGTCCTTAGTGACTGTGGCCCCGCAAGGTTTTTTGTTTCTTATTATTTTTGTTCGAAACGGCTCCTGCAGCTCAGCTGCCCTAAGAAGGAGGAGGAGACGCTGAAGGAAGAGAGGGGAGGGGTGTGGTTTGTGGGTGGTGTGAAGACCGATTCTGGAGCAAGAAAGCGAGAAACTGTTAGCGGCCGCGGTGAGAGGAGCAAATACAACATCGAGGCACAAGAAAGCAGAAAGCAGCAAATGATAGAGGCGGACCAGCAATAGAAACATGAGGGTCCCGTAAGCTAGAGCAGTAGCTGATGCCCGTCCAGGGGGAAGGGTAAGAGGCGAGAAGGTAAGGAGAGAGAGAGCAAAAGGCTTCAGGCTTCAGGGGGGTTGTGGTGGTGTGGGCAAGTGGGCGAATTTCAGGGTAAGCGGAGTTCGAGAATCAAGGAGGGAGGCAGTGAGAGGTGACAGGGGGGTGCAAGGGCAGGCCGCTCTGGCACAACGTCACGACAATGGGCATCCTTTGGGCTCCCGGCCTTTTGTTCTTCGGACGATAAAGGCGGTGGGCGATCTATCGACCGGGTAGCGTGCCGCGAGGGGAAGATATATCGAGATATCAAGAAAGCAAAAAGATGCAGAGGCAAAAGGACAGAAAGGGACAATACATGGAGAGTGAAAGGAAGAGCACGCGAGGGGAACAGAACAGCTGGGGTGCATCAGGTAAACAGGAGGGGCTTGGGCGTCAACCTACAGTTATTGGGCTGTGGTGGGCCAGCAGCAAGTCCAGGCTGAAGCCACAGGTGCAGATGCAACGAGATGCAGGTGAAGAGAGGCGCGAGACGTCGAGAGCCAGTCGAGAAGTCGAGCAGAACGGCGAGAAGTAAGAGGGAGGGAGATATATGCGAACGGAGAGACAAGGCGAGGCTTTGTTCTCCCAAGACGGAACGACTCGAAATCGATGCGAGGGATCCAGAATCCAAAATTGAGGCAATCCACAAAGGGGCTCCAAAATGGGAGCAGACAAAGAGGAGCTGGCAAAGGAAAAATATTAAGGGGGAACGAGGCGTCGAACCAGAGACCAGAGAAAGGGAAATGGAGAGAATAAAGAGAACAGGAAAGACGGGGGAAACAACGGTCGAGGGACGAGGCTTTGCCAAGTCTGTTTGCCGACCTGCGAGACGAACGAAGCGAACGAAGAGGAAGAAGGCGGAATGACGATACGTCGAAAATGCAAAATTATTGCAAAATGCTGCGAAAATGCTGTAGAAAAAAGAGAAGAGGATGTGCGAAGCGAAGGATGGCAGTGTACATAGTACAAAAGAACGCAACCGCTCGATCTCACAGAACAAACAAGACACAATGACAGGGAGGCGGTCGAGGAGCTGTCGAGAAAACTCGGGGCAGAAAAAAAGGTCCAGAAAAAGGTCCCAGAAAAAGAAGGGAAAAGAAACTTCTGAAACAGTGGGCGATATTAGGACAGGGCCCAGCCAGGGCCCATGAGTGGCCCGATTTAGCAACTAGCCCCTCTCTGAAGTGTGAAAGATGCATGCGCCTGTAAGACGTAATACCTAAGGGATAGGGGGCAATGGAGCAAAGGCCGGAAGGGAAGCAGCGATCGAGTCACAGGGGCACTGGGGGGAAGAAGCATTGGCTTCGTATTGCTGGATTGGGCGTGCTTGGGTTTCTTGGGCCTGGCTAGAACCTACTAGGAGCTGTCGTGCAAGCCATCGCCGTTGCCATTTATGCGAACAATGGCCGGTCGTGCCTGTCAAACCACCGACAAAAGACATTGACAACTTGTTAAAGAGATGGAAGACATTCCATTAGCAGAAGGAGCAACATAGGGACACCAGCACGAGAACAGCAAGAGCCACAGGAAACAAGACAAACATGGAAACGACGATCTGGCGGCTCTCGGAGGATTTTGCTTCGGCCTCCCTTTTCATCCCTTCTTTTTTTCTTGGGTGGCTTCTAGCTCGCTCCTACCATCCTGGGCAAATCGGCATACTAGGGCAGCAGGACGAGCTGTTGCGGTAACTTATGGGCAAGGCATGGCCGTTACCTTAAAACACAGCCGTTATGGCTCTTGCGATCTGCATCTTGGGGAAAGGAGAGAAACTCTGGGGGTATGCCGTTCTCTTCATTTACTTTATCCGTGGGCACGTTTTTTGAGCCTCCGGATAATACCCGCTGACATCTGGAAGTACTGGCAGCCGTCCCTTGACACACTTTACGCGCGGCGACAGGGAGGCAGCTGTTGGTGTAGTACAACGAATTTGGGCATGCATAAAAGCTGCATAAAAACATCTACGTTTCTACGAGGACATTATACAAAGACGTCGTACAAGAACAACGAACAAATTGTCTTAACTGGGTGCACCACTCGGTGAAAGACATTGCACATAGAGAGTATCCCGTACAATGCAACTTACGGACGGCTGCCTCGGAGACGGATCTCGAGGTCGACAAACCCATCTGGTATTGTCGAAGAATGTTCCGCGTCATTCATGCGCCCCGGCCGTGGGATAAACGAACTTGGCTCGAGGCGCTTGGTAATAGACATGGAGAGGACGAGTCCATTTGATCTTGGCACGAAAGAAAATATCCTTCAGCAATTGAGTACTGGAAAAGAGGCTCTATGCTGTACACACTAATGCCATTTGTTTGTTTCTGGTTCAGGTCACAAGCCTCTGCGTCGGTGCCCTGGGTAGGGGGTTCGACAATGACGGCAGAGGATGGAAGAGAATGACAGGGGGAAAGATGGAAAGATGTGGTAAGAAACGAGGGGCTCGCTGCTGCTGTCGGTCATGGTTAGTATCACAGGCTGCTCTGACATATAGTCACTGTCACAAGACCCTTCCGGCCTCGCATTGTCGGCTCTTCCGTCGCTCTTCCCCGTCGCTTTTCCATGTTGAGGGCGCGGCATGTAGCGCATGGTTGGGAAAGAGACGCCCAGAAGATGCAGTGCTTTGTCGAGGCCGGTCAAGTCGTTGTGCACATCCAGTTGGGACCGGGGGCTAGTTTTTCATTTTTCTTTGATTTGTTTGGTTTCTGTCCCTTTCATCGGTACCGTTCCCTAGAAAACTCCCAAAAGAAAAAAAGAGAAATCCCCAAGACTTCCTTTTTTTGTTGAAATGCGTGAAGAAATAATGTATTCGTCGTATTTTATTGTCGCTCCCAAAATCCCATGCAAAGCGAAGCCGTCGTCATACGTGATGTGTTGATTTCGAATTCGATTCTGGTATTTGGTTGCTTATGCCGACTCGCGCTTGCCCTCCTTGAACTCCTTCTGTATGGTTGTTAGCATGACTGTTTCTCAAAGTCGTCGTTCTGAGTCTAGTCTCAGTTTTCTCGTCGGGATGGGAAGAATGGCCGTACCAGAGCGCGGGCAGTGCCGTGCAGAGCATGTCTGTGGTTTCTCCGGAACTTGGGGTCAGTACCCTTGAGCGAAGGGTATCTGGAGGTCTTGGGCTTCTTGATGCTGTTTGAGAGAAGTCCTGTTAGCCACTGTTTCCGCCACCGAGCACAGTAATTTGCTGGCCCGTGTTTCTCGAGGATGAGCTGTCCATCCAATCCTCCCAGAACATTCGCAATCATGCCGTCGTTCGGTCGGCTCGATGGAGGTGATGGGTGGTCTCGACATACCCGTTCCGGTGCGCCTTGCGCGACTGGTTGTGCTGGGACGAGTTCTTCGATTCTGGAAGGAGAAAAAAGTTAATATCATCGATCGATCGACAGAGACAAGAGTAGAGCTCAAGAATTCGTTTGGTAGCACATACTGGCCATGGCGACGGTTGTTGTGTCGTTCCTTGATCGAAATTGGAAGGAAAAGTTGAGGATGTGACAAGAAGAGGGAGGTTTAAAACAGCCAAGGTGGGATTGCAAAAAAAAACTCTTTTGGTAGGTGAATTTCGAATTGTGTGGGAAAAAACAGGGCTAGTCTCCATAATAGCTGTGGCGCATGAAACTTGAGCCACACTTCACGTGGGGCTTAGGATTTTCTGGGCATGACACATCACGTGTGAATTTCTTATCGGTTCTTATCGAAAATGATTACCAAATCACGCTATCGGCTGGGTCCGGCTATCTTCATGCGTACACCCGGCATTTTAGTCCTTGAATTTGTGTCGCCTTTCGCCTTTAGTGCTTCACTTTGGAATATTCATTGTTCATGAGTCCTGCTTGCCCGGTTTGTTTGAGCTTGTCAAATTGTATCTGTTGTCTGATTCTTGAAATCTAGCATGCCAAAATGCCACCGTATATACAATGATCGCATTTGTTTCTCTATAAATGGAAAATGACGACAAGGGGACTGAAAAACAAGAACAAAAAAGATGATCCTAACGCATAGTACAAGTAGATAAAGTGACAAAAAATGCAGCCCGCAACAGGTTTATACAAGAACGCGGCTCTATCAACAACTTCACCCCACATCCTCTCTCCCCTTTTTGTTGCCCCGAGAAGTTGAATTAAATTACCACATCGGACCGCTTATTTGACGGACAGGGGCGCGATGGCGCGGATCGCCTTGAGGCCGCCGCCGCGGGCCAGCTGATCGGACCGGAGCTTCTGGAGGTAGCGGACGAAGAGGATGAAGAGAAGCTCGACTCTGTGACTTGTTAGCATTTTTGCGGCGCGGTACCTATGAGCAAGCGCTCTACAGCAGGAATCGAAACGTACCTCTCCTTGGTCATCATCAGGATGCCCTGGACGAGCAGGCCCTTAAGAATCTGGGGGCCAATCCCCTTGAACAGACCCAGGGGGCCCTCGTGGGCAATGATGAACTGCATCACCTCGATGAAGCTCTTGAAGGGCTTGCCGTTGCGCGACGATGGCGGCTTCGACTGCAGGCCGACCTTGGCGACGATCAGGGGCTGTGTGGTGATTGTGGCCAGCGACTTGGACATGGCGCCCAGGGCGAAAGCCTCCCATGGGCGCAGGTTCGTCTTGCCAGGGAAGAGGGCCTGCTTTAAGCGCTCGTAGGCGCCGTAGGTGATGGCAGGGTTGACAACGAGGACCAAGCTGGCCTTGAGACCGCGCCACAGACCGGACACGCCGTCCTCGCTCTCAATGACCTCGCGGGCGGTGCCAACAAGGCCCTTGCGCTCGCCCTTGGACTGCGTCTGCTGGCGCGTGGTGACAACGGCAATGGGGATGGTGAACAGCTGGGCGACGGCACCGGCCAGAGCGCCGAGGGACAGCTCGACGAGCGTCGACGGGGCGGCAGTCGACTTGGCGTAGCGCTGGTACAGAGTGCGGACAACCGAGTACCAGTAGAAGTAGGCGAAGTTGGTCGAGGCGACACCGATCAGCGAGCCGCTGATACCGGCGTACAGACCGAGAATGCCGTCGGCCTGGGCAATCTTGGTGATGGCGTCCCAGGTGGACTTGTAGTGCTCATCGTCGACGCTGCCCGTGCCGTCGTCCTTCCGCTTGACCTGGACTTGTAACCGGGTCTTGACTCTGTATCCCTCGCGGGAGCGGTTAGCAAGCGACGGGAAGTGAAGGGGAGGCTCTCCAAAGATGTAAAAGACAACACAGAACACAGAAAGATGCAAAATAAAAATTGCCGGGAAACCTACATATCCAGGGGGTAGACCAGAGCGTTTGCGAGAACGGCACCCGTGGCACCCGCCGTAGCCTTGCCCCAAGGGCCAATGACAGGCTTCGACTGCGCAGCCATTGTGTGTGGTGATGTGGCGGGAAGAACAGAGAAGAAAGATGGCGAGAAATAAAGGAAAAGTGTAAAGCCGTCTCACAAAAACCCAGACCGAGGCCGACAGGGAAGAATTGCGAGAAAGTCAGCGAGGGTGAGAGCCTGAGAAAATGGGACTCAGATAGCTTGGGGCAGCGTGATGCGAATTGCCGATAGGCGCAGTCGGGCTATTCTAAGCGGCACAGCGACTGGGGCCGAGCGTAACTATGGAGGCGAAAAGGGACGAGGAGCACAGGAACACTGACGATCGCAGACCTGGTCGATGCTGGATTCTAGGATCACTCAATCGAAAGAATAAGCAGCAGGAGTCTTTCGAAAAGAAAACGAAAAGAGAGAAAAGGCTAGCAATGAGAAAATGTATGATACAGTGCACTGGGAAACGGCCGGCTGTGGACGCCGAGGGAACCTGCAGGAGAATAGCCACTTAGAGGTGGGTGGTTGGCATCTGGATGGACTGGCCCGAAAGTTCTCCATCGTCTGCCGCCAAACCTCGGCCATATCTCACATGTGGGACGGGGTAGCGGAGCGCGCGACGTCCAGAATAGGTGTGTGCTGTAAGGGGAAAGTGCTGCACACCAGCACTCCGCACAATAAAAAAAGTGGCCTGGGGGATGGGGGAATCATGAGTGGTGTCTGGAGGTTAGCGTACTTCGGCAACCGTTTTTACGCCATTTTCCGCTCCATAGCGCCTTCCTTGCGAGTCACCATTGTGCAGGCCGTTCGTACTGAGTATTAATACTACTTGTTGGGGTTCTTTTGGGCGGTCCGACCTGCGGGAAGACGCCTCATAGGCCTGGAGGACGAGTCAGTGGAGTCCGTCATGCCGAACCAGCGAGCAGCAATTGAAAGTGGGGCGCCTGTTCTTTTGGAGAAGGCTTGGAGAGAGCAGACACTGACATGCGCAGTGGGGAAAAAGCACACAATCTTCTTGCCAAAGCACACCGGCCAATTCCACCCAGCGTGAACATCGGTCTTGCTTGCTGGTGGCGTAGACGCCTGCTTTCTTGATTCGAACGGAGCATTGCGGGAAGGTGCAGTTGTCGCGCCTACTGCCAATCTCTTTCCTTTTTCCTCTACCAGAGCCTCTTGTAAGCATCCAAATCAGGAAGGAATTAGAGCAAAGCTTAGAGCAGCATCTCGTGATGTCCCCTTTCTTTCGTCCCTTCTTCGTCCTGTCTTCTCCCTCTTTGTCCAGCTCCAGCTCCAGTTCCAGACCACCCACCCCTGACCTTTCAATATGGCCTTCCGAGCCTTCCCACTTGCAACGGCCGACCTTAAGCTAATGCAGCCCAGGCGATTCTTGCGCTCGCTCAGCCACACAGAAGCTGTCGCACATGTCCAATGAGGTTGGATTTCCATAACGTCTCTTGTTTGGGCCGTATCTAGGACCGGTCTCGACTGTTGCCACAGCCCACAGCCTTACGGATTCAGCCTGCCTCACCCGCCAGACTGACATGTGGCAATCATGATTAACTTCACGAGGCACGTGTACTCCTGACTTATCGCTTTTAGCAACATCTACCGCAAAATGGAGGCGAAAGCGAAGGAAGAAGAGGCTTTGATCAGCCAGTTCTCGGGCAAGGATGCCATTTCGCACGTCATTGCGGCCGTGGAGCTGTACATGAAAGCAGTGCAAGAAGCTCCCACTGCAGTAGAGCGAAACCGACTCAAGAAGAAATGCCGAGAGTTGATGGCCCTCGGTGAAAGCCTGAAAGTTGCAGGCACTGTCGAGGATGCCGTGTCGTCAATGTCACTGGACCCAAAGCCAGCATCACCAAAGCCAACAGCTCAGCCAACACCATCACCTACACAACAACCGTCAGCAACGGCGTCGGCGTCGACGCCGGGGCCAACCGCTTCAGACACCAAACCCCCTCCCAAAGCATCTCCAAGTCCAGCGCCAAGTCAAAGCCGTATCGTGCCCAGTCGGAGCGCACCTTTATCAACCAGAGAGCTGCCAAAACGAGAGCAAATTATCCTCTTAAAAGCATCGAAGCTCCATGGATCGATTTTCCCGCCCTGGGATGCGGCACCAGGCGACGATGTTTTCAAACTGACGTCATCAGAGGGTGGCGATGTCCTCTACGAAGACAACACGACCTTCTCCATGTCACCTCAGCAGAATGAGATATTCACCGGCTGGAAACGGCCAGGCGAGCTATTTGCGGGGCCTGACGCAGAACAGGATACTTCCGATGACCCTTTGGCAGCAGACCGATTCATGATGGTGAAAGACGAACCCGACCTTGTCCAGGACATAACGACAGACTGCTCTGTCGTGGCCAGTCTATGTGCCATGACAAAGTATGCCTCAGACCACGGCGGCCAGTCGGCACTACTCGCTTCAATAATGAGCCCGTTCGACCACACCAAGGGCCAGCCTGTGGTGTCGGAGAACGGCAAATACATCTTCCGCATGCACTTTAACGGGGCGTTTCGAAAGGTCATTGTTGACGACAGACTTCCGTCATCGGATTCGCGAGCACTGTTTGTCGTCGATCGCCGAAACCCACTGCTTTTATGGCCAGCCCTTATCGAAAAAGCCTACCTGAAAGTCCACGGGGGCTACGATTTTCCAGGAAGCAACTCTGGCACCGACCTTTGGGTCTTGACTGGCTGGATCCCAGAACAGGTGTTCATCCAGAGTAACGAGTCAGACTTGGACCAAGTTTGGACTCGTGTCAAGGGGGCCTTCGAACGCGGCGATGTTATGATCACTCTCGGTACCGGCCGGCTGTCTTCTGAAGAGGAGACCCTGCTAGGACTGGCTGGAGAGCACGACTACGCCGTCCTCGGTCTGGATGTCGACACTGATGGAGTCCGCCGAATGCTGGTCAAGAACCCCTGGTGCGACAATCTTGTCTGGCGCGGACGAGGTTTGACGTCGGTCTCGTCTGCAACCAGCCCGTCTACAACGGGAACGTTCTGGATCGGGTTCGAAGACGTTATCCAGTACTACGAGTCGCTCTATCTGAACTGGAACCCAACTCTTTTCAACCACCGCCAAGACCACCACTTCAACTGGACCCTCCCCACGAAGGCAATGGCTCACTCATTTGCATCTAATCCCCAGTACGCAATGGTCCCAGATGCCGACGGCACAGTCTGGGTTTTGCTTAACCGCCACTTCCAGGATGCCGAACTCGATATTGTGCGAAGGAAGCGGCGCTCCGTGTCTGCATTCTTAAGCAAACGTACGAACCCCGAGTCCGAGCCCCTCCCTACCTCAGAGCCTGCTTCGTCCTCGTCTAGTCAGGTTGGATTTATCTCGCTCTACGTATATTCCGCCGACGGTAAAAGGGTCCAACTGGCAGACCGCCCTCGATGGATCAACAGGGCGCCACTGGTTGACTCCCCACAGACTCTGGTGTGCTTCGAGGCACGCAAGTCTCTGCCCTACACAATCGTCGTCGCCCAATCCGGCCTGTCACTGCCGAGCTACTCATTCACGCTCTCCTTCTTCTCTTCAGCGTCCCTGAAAATCGATCCGGCTGTCGAAATGCTAGCCAACCAGTACGAACTGTCTGACGAATGGTCCCGGGCCACGGCTGGCGGCAGTGCTGCATCGCCAGACTTTGTGCAGAATCCACAGTATGCACTGACGATACCACAGGCGACTCCTCTCAGCCTTTTACTCTGCGCCGAAGCAGACGATGTCCCTGTCCGAGTCGATCTGGTATGGGCCCGCGGTCAACGGGTCGCCTCGCTGGCCGTGCGTGATCTCGTTGTCTCGTCGGGCGAGTACCAGCGCGGTTGCGCTTTGGCGGCAGTCACTCCTCGGACAGCTTCGTACTCAGCAGCTTCTGGCCTGGCCGCATCGTCCCCACAGTCACAAATGTCGGGGAGTGTGAGCAGCGGAAACGGTAGCGGCAGTGCTGGATTCGGCTCGGGCCTTGTTGAAGCGGGCACGTACACTGTGGTCGTCTCAACTTTTGAACGTGCGCAGTTGTCGCGCTACACATTGCGCGTGGGCTCAGCCGTACCCGTCGAGCTGCGGCCCATCCCGGCCGAGGACTCGGGTAAATTGCGAACGTCGCTTGAGCCACTTATGCTGACCTTTGATGGCACATCGGGTGGCGGTAGCCATGGCCTGGGCGACGCCGACGAGGGCGAGCTGCGGAGCCAGGCCGTGCTGGACACGCGGCTCAACACACGTGTCAGCCTTGTCGTCCAGGCCGTCGAGAGGCGTGCGCAAAACGTCTACACCGCCACGGCGGCCGCAGCTGCAGCAGCCAGCACGACGGCAGTACGCGTATCGATCGAGCGCATGGCAACCGGCAGCGGACGGCGGAGTGGTGATGTGATCGTGTCGACTGGTGATGGAGACTTCAAAGACATGACCGTATCAGGTTTGAGGACGGGCGAGGTCAACCTCAGCCGGGCCTCGCCCTACCAGGGCCGAGACATGACCACTCCATGGTTCCGGGTGGTAGTGGAGATGCGCAATGGAAGGCGTCTGCCGAATGTCGGCATTCGGGTAGACATTCTCAGCAGCGACCGTGTTGAGGCGCGACCGTGGCAGGAGTTTTAAAATTGGTGATGTTTGTTAAGGACAGATGATTGATATTTTACGAAAACATACGCATACGATATTTATGGCTTGAAGTCTATTTGCATTTATTTTCGATTTTAAAAACATTTATTTCGTGGCATTTAAAAAACGAGAGAGAAGAAAGATATATATATGAAAATAATTCACATGGATCTATTTTACAAGAAAAACAATTTTGAATATGAAAAAAAAAAAACACTCTAGAGTGTGATCACAAAATTTATACACGTATCACATACAGTCATCGTTTAAAAGAATCGTAAATCGAAGAAAATATCTCAAGAACGCCTAGTGCGCCGAGTGTGCATAGCTGTCGAGCTTTAACATGAAATATATATCGTTCCTCAGTAAATAAAAAGCAACGCTGAAATAACCAAAAGACAAGAGGAAAGTGGCAAACATAGGAATCTATGACACGATAGAGGAGCTTCTCGAGACTGATACAGAGAGAGACATGGCAGGAATAAGACTGCTGTCGTGGTTTACATGTGCTCAATGGGCTCCTCTGGCAGCAGGTCCTCGGTGCGTGGCGGCTGTAGGACCTGCAGAGGCGGCTTGACGATGCCGTTGAAGACAAAGGTGAAGTAGACAAGCAGGGCGAAGCCAACGACCTGCAGCCCCTTGAACGTCTCCCAGCCGAGGCCGAGCGAGACAAGCCAGATGAAGAGCGTGCGGCAGGTGTCAATCGTGGACCGCGACGTGGCACTGACAGTGCGGGTCACGGACAGGCCAAAGAAGTTGAAGCCGCCAATGCTAATCATGATAAGGACGCTGGTGATCAGAATCCGGCGGTCCGATGTCATCTGGCGCCAGCCCTCGACCATGTCAAAATAGCCGTACTGGCCAGCCTCGGTGCGGCCAATAGCAAAGTGCAGGACGACCATGCCGATGAAGGTGAAGAAGAACCCAAAGATGCCCTCCCAGCCGACAACGCGCATGGGCTCAATAGTCGAGCGCTCGAGGATCCACTCTTCGACGACAAATTGGGTGGCTGTGAAGATCTGGGCGCCGGCAATGAGGAGCACGCCGATAATGACACGCAGGGCATCAGTGCCGACATCGGCCAGAGCAGACGCGGAGATGACAGCCGCGTCGGAACCGGCAGTCGTGGTATCGGGAGAGATGGCGCCTGCAAGGCCGACGATGGCCACACCAAGAACGACACCACCAAGGGACAGCCACTGAAAGGTGTGCAGGTGGCGCTTCAAGAAGATGACGCTGAGCAGACCGACGAACAGCACGAGCGCACCGCGGGTCATCTGGTAGATGGAGGCAGCCACTAGCAGCAGACCTGCGTTCATCAGCGTAGTGCCAAGAATATCGCAGATGGAGGGGATGGCGAGCAACAAAATGCCGAAGCCGCGGAGGACCGAGTTCTCGGGGGTGACCACAAACTTGGTGGTCCCGTTGCCGGTGAGGGCAGTTGTCGAGTGGATGCTCGCAGCATCGCCAGCCGTGTCGTCGTCTTCGGCTGCAACGGCCTGGTAGCCGCCCTCGGCAGCCCGCGTGACCGATACACCGTTCTTGCGCGCCTGGTAGCGACTGTAGATGGACATGGCGCCCACGACGAGCCAGCAGCCCATCTCGCCGACAAACATTTGTGCGGTCTGCAGCACGGGCTGCTCAAAGTAAGCGCGCTTCTTTGGGTTGGGGTCATCGCAGTTGCGGACACATTGGTTGTCCTATTGCATGTGTTAGCGGCGGTTTTGGTTTTCTCGTCAAAAGTCGTGTTCGGGATCTACTGGCAGAGGCCCTGGTCAGACTCACCTGATACTTTGTCAAGAGCGTGTTGCAGACGCCCGTGAGCAGCATCATCGCCACCAGAACGGGGATGAGATATCGCGAAGCCATGGCTGATGGACTGGAGGAGATGTTACGTGAGATGGAGGCGTAGCGGTTGTCGAGAGGAGGGGAGAGAAAGACAAGAAGAGAGAAGAAATCGACGAGAATCGACGACTGGTGACGAGAAAAGTCGAAGAAAAGGACAGTGCCTTTCTCGATAAAGGAAAATTCAGGCACGAGACCCGAATAGAACCAAATTGGGCGACGAGTCGTCGGGAGACGCCCTTTTGGCCGGCAAGGGAGGGTTGCCTTGGCCGCTTTCGCTTTTGGCGGCTGTGGCTTTCCTTTGTCGTTATCGCGCAGCGAAGGGACGTGGGACAAACGAACCAACGGAGGGCAAAAAGACTGTTGGTCAAGAAAAGGGTTCTCCGTTTCGATTTTGTCGGATGATGAAGAGTTGTGAGAAAGGGTGAGAAGAGAAATGGGAAAGAAGTCCAGAAGAAGTAGAAAAGAAAAAGGAGAGGAAAGAGAGGGACGGGATGGAAAGGGAAGGAGGAGGTGAGGAGCGTGTCAGAAGCACACACGATACAGTAAGAGCCTAAGAGGTACATGTATTCCGTAAGGCGAAGCGGCCCTCCCACAGGCTGATAATGACGAACTCCCAATCCACGGCCTAGAGGGCGCAGGTCACCTGAAACGGTCATAGGTTCAGGTGGTTGATGTCCAGCCAGCCTGCAATGGGCGTAGTGCCAACGGATATGGTGGAGCCCTGTGGCACCCGGCTGAGTGACATAGGCACCTGATTCGCTGCCCCAGGCGGAGCTCCAGCCTATCTTCTTATCAGGCTTATCGGCCCACAGCGCTTCTGAGGAAGGAAGGTACCTGGATGGATGACCTCTGCTATCGTGAAGAGGTTGTACGTCGTATTCTTCCATATTGGAGAGCGAGGAGAGCACCCACTTCTCGGCTTCGTACGGCTCTCACGATGGATTGCATTTCTCCTCGCCTTGGGCCTCTATCTCCAGGTCCTACTTTTCCCATTTCCATGCAAGACTGAGTCACTCTGACCGTGTTTTGAGGTGAGGCTGGGCATCCGTTTGCCATTGGCGACGACGCGCCCAAATCTGGTCGATATTTCCTAATTATTGCTTCTTCAAAGGACCGGACAAACATCTGGACTCACATCTGAATCAACGACATCAAAGAGAGCCTCAAATGGGCTGTCAAGTGCCGGGGAGCCGCCAACTTTTATCTGTGTCAGCCAGCACGTTTTCACAGTGGATCCACGTGACACTGACAGCTAGGAATCTAGGCTCTTCAGGCCGCCCGGGCTCCACTCCATCTGCGGCGTAGCTTGCGGGGCGGCCAATCAGCGATCGGTGTGTCCTGCCTAAGCGCAGGCACCAGCCGCCTGTGAGGTAGCACCTTGTAGCTTGTTTACTCTGTAATCCATCGTCGGACCACCGTAGGTCGTAAGTGTTGCGTACTGAGCATGACGTCTCCGCACTGCCTGCTATTTTGCTCTGACTCCCCCTCCCTTCTTCCTTTCCTCTTCTCTTCCTCCATCAACCCTCCCATCATCGACAACACATCCAATTGTCGATTTGCATCAACAGACACTCTCGACGATCGATCTGTCATTCAATTGACAGCTCGTACACAGGTTGCAGGCAGCCTTTCCACCAAATCTTCAGCGGGCAGATTCTCGCTTCATCTTTGTTTTCCATCTCCGAGCTCCATTGAAAGTCGACGATTGACACCACGGCAACTCGACAGTCGTCGACTATCCCTGCACCATGTCGTCCGCTAACAACGGACCGTCCGAGAGCTCGCCTCTCCTGGGACACACCGGCGGGCACACTGCCGATCGTGATGATTCGGTGGGCTGGCGTCGTCGTTTCGTCAAGATCGTGACCTATCCTAGCCCAATCTTTGGCATCCCAGTCTGGATCCCAATCACGCTGATCGGCACTCTCTTGACATACATCACGGTGGACAGCCTGCAACATCACCAGTGGAAGCACCATGCCGCTTCTGGTCTCTGTCTGACACCGGCCTGCATTCACGCCGCTTCTGGCTATCTGACGAACCTCTCGCCCAACTACAAGGAGCTTGACCCCTGTGATGACTTTGAAGAGTTTGTCTGTGGTGGCTGGCGCGGTGCCCACGACATGCGGGCCGACCAGGGCATGACGGACGCTCTGGGCCTGATCAACGACGGTGTCACCTCGACAATTCGCAACATTCTCGAGGGCGACTACCCCGACAACTCGGACCACTCGACCTTCTCGCCCAGTAACCTGGCCGCTGCCGTCAGCTCGACCGACCGCCAGAACTTTGACGAGCTCAAGAAGGCGTACGATGCGTGCATGGACGTGGATGCAATCACCAAGACGGGCATCGCGCCGATTGTGTCGCTGATTGACGAGCTGGCTGCCACTTTCGGCGACTCCAAGTCGTCGCCTGTCGACTACAGCGACTCTGTCCTCTTCCTCAAGAAGCTCGGCATCAACTCCTTCTTCAGCTTCTACGTTAGCGACGACGACAAGGACCCCGAGACGCAGATCATTGGCGTGAGCCCCATTCGCTCGTTTGGCCTGCCGTCGAAGCAATACTTTGAGGACAAGGACGTGGTCTCGCAGTATCGGGACGCCATGACCAAGGTGCTGGGATCTATCAAGCCGAGTGTGGCCAAGATCGGGGCGGCCGATAAGGCGGCCACGGCACTGGTCGAATTCGAGTCCCGCCTGTCGCTTGCTGCCCCCGACAAGGAGGACATGGACGACGTGACAAAGACGTACAACCTGATGTCGGTCAAGGACACGTCCAAGCTGATGCCGTACTTTGGTTTCGAAAAGGCCTTGCAGCAGCTCGTGCCAAGCGACTATACCCTCAACGTGACGGTCACGGCGTTCCCCGAGGTCCTGGCTAATGTCTCGCAAATCGTGGAGAGCACGCCCGTCGAGACTGTCCAGAACTTTTTGTACTGGCGCCTAATTGTGTACTACAGCAGCGCTGTCCTGGGCCCTGAGATCCGCCCGTGGCGCCAGTTCCAGAACATCCTGCAGGGCAAGGACGCCGATGCCGACCCGGAGCGCTGGCGGACGTGCGTTAGCCACGCTGGCGGTACGCTCGGCTGGATCCTGAGCCGCTTCTTTATTGAGGCGTCGTTCTCGGCCGCGGCCAAGGACTTTGGCAATCAGATCATCTCGGACATCAAGGCAGCATATCTCAAGAACTTTGACAGTCTCGAGTGGATGGACGACGAGACGCGCAAGGTGGCGGCCGAGAAGGTGCACAACATTGACCAAAAGGTGGGCTACCCGACCGAGTCGCCCAACATTATGGACCCCGAGGACCTTGAAAAGTACTACGAGCCCGTCAAGATCAGCGACTCGTTCTTTGGCAACATTCTGTCGTCGGACGACTTTGACAACAAGCGCATGTGGTCGACGCTGGGCAAGCCGACGGACATGAAGGAGTGGGGCATGATTGCGTCGACGGTCAATGCGTACTACAACCCGCCGCACAACGAGATTGTGTTCCCGGCCGCCATTATGCAGTTCCCGCTGTTCAGCGTCGACCTGCCGAGCTACATCAGCTACGGTGCCTTTGGCGCCGTGGCCGGCCACGAGCTGTCGCACGCGTTCGACAACAATGGCCGCCACTACGATCTGCACGGCCGCTACAACAATTGGTGGACCAACGCGACGATTGACGCGTTCACCGAGAAGGCGCAGTGCATCATTGACGAGTTTAACAACTTTACCGTGATTGGTAAGGATGGCCCGATCCACATCAAGGGCCGGCAGACGCTGGGCGAGAACATTGCCGACTCGGGCGGCCTGACGGCGGCGCGTATTGCGTGGGATATGCGCCGGGCGGCCACACACGGCCGCGAGGAGGGCGTCAACGGCCAGTCGCTGCCGGGTCTGGACCACTTCACGCACGAGCAGCTGTTTTACATTTCGTACGGCAACGCGTGGTGCTCCAAGTTCCGGCCGGCGATGCTGACGAACCGGGTGACGACGGACGAGCACTCGCCGGACCCGATCCGGATCAAGGGCACGGTGATGAACTCGCGCGGGTTCCGCGAGGCGTTCCAGTGCCCCGTCAAGGAGCCGACGTGCGAGTTGTGGTAGTGAGGTGCTGTGTGTGCAGTATTTCTTTTGTCTTTTGTTGACCACACTCCCTCTTTGTCACCTTTTGTTGTAATTTGAAACTCTGCTTTTATTATCTATTTTGTATACCTAGTCATACCGATAAATCATGTGCAAACCAAAAACAATATAAATGAAACCAAAAAAATATGTGACTAGTTCTGCCACACGCTGACGGCAGCCGATGCTGGCGGGTTGGGCGTACTTGACTTGCGCAGGGCCAGGCGCATCAAGTTCATGGCCTGTGTGCCCAGGTGGATGGGCGCCTTGATGGCCTGGGCGGCGTCGACAGCCTTGACCAGGTTGTCGTAAATGTCCTGGAGCGACTCCGAGTCGGAGCCGTCGCCCTTGGGGGCCGGTGCCGGCTCGCCGCGCAGAGCTGCGACAATCGACGGGCCGTACGCCTCGAGCATGGCGCTGCCGCCGGCGGCGTCGATGCACAGACCCAGGACCAGGTCGAGGTCGAGGCCGACGTGGTGGGCAAACGCCAGCGACTCGGCCGCCGACATCAAGTGGATGCCTTTGAGCAGATCGACAACGTACTTGATGAGCTCGGGGGACGTGGCCGCCGTCTTGGAGGCTTCGGGCACGCCGTCCGTGTACAGGCGCAGCAGCGACGAGTCGTCGTCGAGGCCCCAGCCGCGGTTGACGGCAATGTCCTCGACGTTCTCGACGACGCTGGTCATCAGTGTGGGGAAATCGGCGCGGCGAGCCTCGCTCGTGATGATGACCGTGTCCTTGACGATAATGTTGATGGCGCTGGCCAGTGGCTGGAAGCCGTCGACCATGCGGGGTCCACGGTGGCCAAACATCCAGCTGCGGCCCTGCGAGCTCAACAGAGCAGTGAGGGTTTCGGTGTTGTTCGGCAGGCCGAGACGGATAGCGAAACCCATGCCCTCTGGGCCGGACATGATCTGGTTGGCGGCCAGCACCTGGTGGACCATCTTGGTGTTGCTGCCGGCACCAATGCCACCGCCGACGAGGTAGTACATGCGGGAGGGATCAGAAAGATGGGACAAGACAGTGCGGCCGGCCTCGTGGGCCAGAGCTTCGGGAGAGGCGCCGGCCATGATCGACAGCGTGCCGTCGGCAGCACGCGCAGCACCGCCCGACACTGGGCAGTCGACCAGCAGCAGGTCTGGACGGCGGACGGGGCCATTGGGATCGGCCAGGGTGGCGGCGAGCTTCTGGACGTAGCCGCAGGGAACCGTCGAACACAAAAGAATGACGGCGCCCTGGGGCAGAGCAGCAGCAGCGGCAGCCTCGCCCTCGATCAGCACGGCCTGTGCCTGCTGGGCAGTCGCGACCATGCACACGCAGACGCTCTTTCCCTCGACGGCAGCGGCAGGCGTCGTGGCAGTCTTGCCGCCGGCCGCCGCAAACTTGTCGAGAGTCGGCTGCCAAACATCGAAGCCGGTGACGTTGAAGCCCTGCTTGACGAGGTGGGTGGCCATGCCGAAGCCCATGGCGCCGAGGCCAATAAAGGCAACGTCGGGTCTAGAAGCCATTGTGTGTGGTGGGATGTGGACGTGAGGAAAAGGAGATGAGGAATGAGGAGAGAAACAAAAGTTGGAGATGTCCGGTTCGGTAAACGGAGGAAGTTGGGTAGAGGACAAAAAAAAAAGAAAATAAATAACAGACTGTAGAGGGCAGAAGATCACTTGTCTTCTGACTTGCACTCTTTAAAGCTTGGACAAAACGTCAAGGTACTCCGGCTGCGTACCGCGGAATCAGAAAAAGTGGATCGACGATGCAATGAAGTTGGAGATGGAGAGGATGGGACGATGGGGAGAAGGAGGGATGGAGAGAGTTGCTCTCGCATAACTGCAAGTCATTCATTCTTTCTTGTTTCGCCCGAAGCTCTTTCTACTTTTTGGGCCGTTATTTTCTGGTTCTCGCCCGTTTTGCCCGTTTTGTCGCTTTTCTGGTCAATGTGCTGGTCAATGTGCTGCAATGCCTTCCTATTCGCGTATTTTGTCCTTGTTCGGTCCTTCCGCTCGGGTTGCGCTGAACCGAGGAGTCGTGGCAGCTGCCGAGCGCGCCCACGATCGTAATACATTTTGGTCGACTCGACACGGCAGGCGCGAACGGAACAAGTTTGAGAGTGCTACGACAGAGGTACCCACCCCCGAGATCGGGCGGCCGTGAGGGTGGGCAAGACAGGTGGATACCTCCGCTTGAGTTCTTTCCCACATTGCTCGTTTTATGTGTCCTTTGAGTCGTTCTTTCCCGTTGTTTCCCCCCACGCCACTTTCTAGATGCGGGACACCGGTAAATAGCATCTCCAGCTAAAAGAGGAAAGAGACCAAAAAGGGGGGAGAAGAGGAGAAAAGAGCTGACGCTGTGAGTCGATCCAACTTTGTCTCCAACATTTCGTCTCCAGCTGTCCCCAGCCGATCTCCACAATCGTCTCCATGATCCCCGGCGCCGTTGTCCTTGTTACGAATAAGAAGGCCTGATATGCCTCTTTGCTTTTCTCGTCTCCCACTCTTTGACCCTTTCTCGACCTCATCCGACCCTCCTCTCCTCTCTTGGCGGCAGTTATTGTTGCATCATTTCCTGCCCCTCACTTTTGCCGTTTGCCTTCCACTTATCTTTAAAGTTTCTTCCTGTCATTTGTTCACCTGCCGTGTTTTAGTCTTTTGGTCTGGCCCGCTTTCTCCATTCTACGGCCAAATCTCTATTTAGCCGGCACTTGTTGACTGGGCCGGTTTTCACCACTTTCTTGCCTGTTACTCCAACTGTTGGAGACATAACGCCGTCCTTGCGGAGGGTTCGTTTTTCGTTTACTTTACTTTCCTGATTCAAACAGTACATTGTACTCTAGCATTCGAACCGGAGCCATTCCTCGGGAAGCCCCTTTGGGACAGTCTTGTTATTTTTTGGAGACGATTTCGTTGTTACCATCCACTCGAGACCCAGATTCTTGAGCTCTGATTTTTGAGATCTGTTCTTTCGACAATAACAAACTCGACAGTCAACTTTGTCTTCATTTTCACTTTCTTTCGCATCAACGCATTCCCCAACTGCCAAAATGGTCCGCCCTCCGTTGTCAGAGAATCGGTCAATGGCCATCCTCAACGCGGCCCTTGACGGCGGCTATGCTGTGCCGGGCATGTGCTGCTACAACATCGAGTCGGTGATTGCCACGGTGCGCGCCGCCGAGGCTGCGCGGTCGCCGGCCATGGTGCTGCTGTTCCCGTGGGCCATTGAGTACGCCGGCGACGCGCTCGTCAAGGCGGCTGCCGAGGCCGCGCACAGTGCCAGCGTGCCTGTCTCGCTGCACTTGGACCATTGCCAGACGCCCGAGCTGGTGCGCCGTGCCGCCGACATCCCCGACGGCTTTGACAGCATCATGTGCGACATGAGCCACTACGAAAAGGAGGAGAACCTGGCGCTGACGCGCGAGCTCGTCCAGTACTGCCACGAGCGCGGGATTGCGACGGAGGCCGAGCCCGGCCGGATCGAGGGCGGCGAGGACGGCGTGGCCGAGACGGCTGATTTGGAGGCGGTCCTGACCACGCCGGAGCAGGCCGAGGAGTTTGTGGCGACGGGCATCGAGATGCTGGCGCCTGCTTTCGGCAACGTGCACGGCGAGTACGGGCCGCGGGGCATCCAGCTCGAGTACGACCGTCTCGAGTCGGTGAACAAGGCGGTGGGCGACCGCGTGCGGCTGGTGCTGCACGGCGCAGACCCCTTTGACGAGACGATTTTCCGGCGGTGCATTGACGCGGGCGTGACCAAGATCAACATCAACAAGGGCATGAACAACCACTATGCCGCGGTGCAGGAGGAGATGCGTGGCAAGCCGCTGACGAGCGTGATCGAGGCGGGCACGAAGCGGATGCAGGCGGCGATCGAGGTGTACATGGAGTGGTTTGGCAGCAAGGGCAAGGCGGATAAGTAGGCGGTCGGCGGTCGACGGGATGGCTTGAGCGCAGAGTTGAGAAAATCAAAAATCAAAAGAAATTAAGCACGATAGAGAATAATAGAAATCAGCGAATTTATCATTAATATGCGGTACTAGCTAAATCATGAAATAAACAAGAAGCAAAGAAACAAAGAACAAACGGTACATAGACAAGCCATACTCCAAATCAGTTTTGCCACCAACACCTCCCTAAGCCTCGCCCTGCCAGCCGTTGTAGAGGCCCCGGATGGCGACCATGACGCCCCATGCGCCCGGGTCAGGCGGCAGCTCGCTGTTCGCGTCCTTGCCGGCACCAACGTACGTTGCTCTTCCCAGGCGCGGCGTCAGCTTGCTGGTGCTCTCGGCGCCCTTTTCGGCCGCGGCCACGCCAGCCGCAAATCCGCCCTTGCCAATCGCCTGCGCAAACGGAATCAGCGTGTCCATGACGGTGCGGTCGCCGACCTTGGCGGGCGTGTAGTGGCCCAGGTGGTCAATGGCTGTCGTCAGCGCGTCGCCCCAGATCGCTGCGTCCTTGATATCTCTGGTTTCGCCAGTCGTGGACGTCTCAGAGGCAGCCTTCTCGACGGCCGCCCGCAGCGACACGAGGAAGATGCCGAGAATACCGCCGAGCGTGCCGCCCATCTTTGTCTCGACAATGTGCTCGAGGGAGCGGAGGACGGCCACCGACGATCCGGCCTTTGCGAGCGGAGACGAGCCGTCGCTGCCGTCCACAGCAGCCAACAGTGCCAGCGCGCCCGTCTTGAGCGTCTCGCCGCAGTCGCCGTCGCCCATGACGGTGTCCCAGCGCGTCAGGTCGGGCTCGGCCGCCGCAAGGTCGCCGCAGGCCCTGCGCAGGGCCCGCTCGAGACGGGCAGCGTCCACCGCCAGATCGCCGCCGTTGGCCACGTCGCCCGTCGTCTCCTTTTCCTCTTCTTCGGCAGAATGGACAAACTGCTCGGCGCGCGGCCGGCGCTGGGCCTGCGCGCCCGTAAAGGACTCCCAGTAGGTGCTTGTCCGCGTGTCCAAAAACGCCTTGAGGTCGTCGACGCTGTAGGGGTTCTGGGCGTCGTTGGCCGCGGCCGTCAGGTTCAGGAGGGACACACTGAACGCGGGCGCATTCAGCGACGTCTCGAGACAGCCCGAGTACACGCGTACCGGCACAATCTGCCAGTCGCGGTCCAGCTGCACGAGAAGCTCGTCGACCAGCGCGCTCAGCTCGAGCTGCGACATGCCGCCAAAGTTGCTGACCAGCAGCACGACCTCGTCCGTTTTCGCGTTCGTTTTCGCGTCCGCGACCCCCCGCTCGAAATGGACATACGCCCGCTCCTCGTCCGTCTCGTCGAGCATGTGCTTCAGCAGACTGCCCACCAGATCCTCGGCCGACGGCGCCGGCTTGAGCTTGCGGTAGCCTGGCTCGTTGTGCGGGCCCGTGCCGATCTCGACCTCGTCGGCCGCCAGGGCGCCGTGCTCGGTGCGCCCGGGCACGTGGCAGTGGTCCAGCGTGGCGGCAATGCTCACGAGCTGCTTGGCCACCGCCTGGCCCAGCCCGTACACATCGTCGAGGCTGGCGCGCGACGCTGTCGCCGACGCAGCGCCCATGATCTTGAGGACGGCAATCTGGCCCGCCAGGCCGCGCCGCCCGACCAGATTGCGGCCGCCGCCGCGGCCCACCGACACGTCGTCGCCGCACACAATCATGCGGCAGTTGTGCTGCTTGGACGCGTTGGCCTTTTCGGCCGCCAGCCCAAAGTGCAGGCAGTCGCCCGTGTAGTTTGTAATGACCAGGATCGTGCCGGCGTCCGAGGGCACGCGGTTGACCGCCGACAGGATCTGCTTCGTCGACGGCGACGCGAAAATGTCGCCGCATGCCGCCGCCGCCAGCATGTTGGTGCCGACGTAGCCGGCCCACGCGGGCTCGTGGCCCGATCCGCCGCCCGAAATCAGCGCCACCTTGGACCGGTCAAAGGTTGTGTCGTAGACGACGCGGAGGTCGACGTCGAGGGCCAGGCTCGGGTTGTAGGCGACGAGGCCGCGCAGAGCCTTGACGACGAGGCCGTCCGCCGAGTTGAACAGGTGAGCAGTCGACATTGTGTTGTGATGTTGTGAGGGACAAAGGATGTGCTGGAGAAAGAATCTGAGAAATCTGAGAAATCTCGGAGAGGTCGTGTGCTCTCTGAGAGTGAAGCTGTATGAAGACAAAAGAATGAAAGCTCGAAAAATAAAAAGGAACAAAAAAAAGAAGAAACAAGAAAAGTGAACAAACGTTGGAGAGAATCAAGAGGGGAGTATGAAGAAAAGACGAGGAGAAAAGATCAGGAAAAGGGCAAACGGAAGTAGCAAGAGCTCCCCGTGTCGTGGCAAGCTGCGGCTCCTTTCACTTTGCCTTGACTTTGCTCTCACCTTGTTAACCACCTTCCTCCGAGACTCTCAGCGCGTCTTTTTCTCTCACGCTTTTTCTAAAATTATTTTTGTTTCCTTCTCTACGGAGTACTCCCTGCTTTCCTAATTCTTCTCTCTTTCCCAAAAGAGTAGTCCACTGTCGTCAGCCCAAACCCACAACCCACAACAGCTTTCGAGTTTACGGAGTCGGTCCAGACCTTGTGACCAGACCCAGTACTTTGCACCTCTCCGGCCGGCTGACATTGTGTTGCTCGGTAGACTTTCTGTCCTTACTTTCCTACTTTTACTTTCTTGCCCCACGACCATAAGAGGTACCTCCGCTTTCGCTTCTTTTTTATTTTCTTCTTTTTTATTTTCTTATTTCCTTTCCTCTCAACTGCCTCCCGTCTTCCCCTCCTCTGCCGTGTTTCTTTGCCACCCCTCATTACCTCGCTGCCTGCCTCCTTCTCCCCTTGTGCTCTCCCCTCATTTCTTCCTGTGGATCATTGCTTGGCTGTCAGAGACTCAGAGTTACAAAGGTGCTCTGTTAGTTGTATTGTGGACTCTTTTCTCCGCTGCTGCGTTACCTGTTGTGCTTGCAGTTCATGCTGTCCCCTCACTTTTGCCAGTGTAATTGTGGAATTTTGCGGAGTCGACGTAATATTCTCTTTATCTTTCTTCTCTGGAGAAAAAAAATACGTCAAAAAGGGTCATAGAAGACCCCCAAATTTCAAAAGGTGTAGCGCGTTTGCCTGTCGTTGGACCGTGTAAGTGAGAATAGTGGAGACATGACACCCCGAAAGCAGAAGGAACAGGCACTGGCGTGGACTGGACCGGACTGCCTTTGACTGCACTTCGGGTCGTGGGCGACAGACGATCTTTGGCGTAGTTTTTGCTCCTCGGGGGCAGGCAAAGACGCTACAGGAGGCGACCCGCAGGCGCTCCGAGGTCTGTTAGTGGCCCTACCCCGCTAGACATTCCCCAAGAGACAAGTCCTCCGGGGAAGGCGCTGGTCAAGCGGCGCTTCGGATTACCCGATTAGGCAACCCATCAACACAAGACTCCCCACAGTACGGAGTAGGCCCAGAAGGCAAAATAGGCAAAAGGCAAACAGGTGAGGAGAAGGTTGGAATTGAGGAGAGAAAAATCAGGTAAGACGTGAGAAAAAAGGACTGAATGCCTGCCCAGATGTCGTCTTGCTGTGAATTGCGCATCTTCTCCAACTTGTTGATTCCTTTGCAACTGTTCAAAGTACCAAAGCTTTTAAAAGCGCGAAGAAGGCAGGCACGATTAGCGTAAAGAACGTACATAGCCCCTTTCCACTTACACCAAAGTCGGCAAATCCGCCGACTACAGATTCCAAAGGCAAACGGCGAGATCGCCGATGAAAGAGGACTTGGACATGCGAACGGAAAGACGTAGAGAGTTAGAGTGTGAAAAATAATAAAAATAAAATAAATCAAAATGTTTCGCGAATTTCTGAAAAGGGGAATCACCAAGAAGACAGAACGAAGCCCAAAGAAACCCCAGAATATGAAAACTTGAAACAACCTGCAAGCGAGAAACAAGGTCTAATTGTCGTTGAAAAGGGTCAAAAAAAGGAACAAAAAATATGCACCGAGAGCTGGAGCTGCCCCTCCCCAATACTTGTCCCTCGTGGATCTTGGTGGACGGCTAGCAAGAGATGACGGACGGCTAGCAAGAGATGACGGACGGCAGATGTCTCCGTAGACCGGTGCTCTCACTGTCCTCCTTTCATCCACGGTCCAGTCTTTTTCTCGTTTTGCCTTTTGCCTGCACACCCACTCGAGCAGCCCACCTCTGCCGTCTTTGGCACTTGCGTCACTTTGTCCTTGCCGTCCCTCTTTCTCTCTTTTTTTTTTTTTTTTTTTTTTTTTTTTTTTTGGCTTTTATTGCCATTGTAATCATAGCCATTTGTCGACGTAGCGTTGCTTTCTTCTCTTGTCCAGGCTTTTCTGAGCTTCCTCTGACAATCTTTCTTCTTACTTTCTCGCAATATCGTCGTCCCCAACCAAGCTCCTCGTCTTCGACTCTACCAACTACCTTGACTCCCTGCTTTCCAACTCTTCACATATTCACAATGGCCGCCTCACAACCATCATGGCGCATCGCTATCGGCTGCGATGTACGTCCTGTCGTCTCCTGTCACTCCATTCTAGCTGTCGATTCTCACTAACCTTTGTCTCTCTCTAGGACGCCGGTGTCAGCTACAAGGAAGCCATCAAGGCTGATTTCGCCAAGGACGCCCGTGTCGTTTCCGTCGTCGACGTTGGCTCCGACGGCACCCACGACAAGACCGCCTACCCCCACATTGCCGTGCGCGCCGCCAAGCTCGTCGCGTCCGGCGAGGTCGACCGTGCCGTCCTGATCTGCGGCACCGGCCTGGGCGTCGCCATCTCCGCCAACAAGATCCGCGGCGTGCGCGCCGTCACCGCCCACGACTCGTTCTCGGTCGAGCGCGCCGTCCTCTCCAACAACGCCCAGGTCCTGTGCATGGGCGAGCGCGTCGTCGGCCTCGAGCTGGCCCGCCGCCTGGCCCGCGAGTGGCTGGGCTACGTCTTTGACGAGGCGAGCGCGAGCGCCGCCAAGGTCAAGGCCATTGGCGAGTACGAGACGGGCGAGGGCGGCATTGGCGTCGGCCCCGCCGAGACGGCGACGGCAGCGGACGGTTGCTAGGAGGTGCCGGGAAACGACTGATTCTGCTTTACATGATTCTGCTTTACACTTACACTCCTGGGGGCCTGTTGATTGGTAATAATGAATTCGCGCTTGAATAGAAAATAAAAGTAAAATACGTCGTCATGACGCGACAAAGAACGTAGGCCGGACCACCAAAAGTGAGCGAGAGATTCGGGTTGGGACGAATCTCGCATCGGAGCTGTTGTGAGTAGAGAGTGAGAGACGAAAACGTATTGCCCCTTTTGGGCTCTCCGGGATAGATCCACCGACGGAAAGAAGAAAAAAGGAAGCTGCGACTTGTCAAAGTGGGCTGGCACTAACTTCCGCACTACGGCGGCCCTCCGTTTAGGAAGGGACCAGACAGCTCCCAGCTGCAAGTGCAAGTGCGAGCCGAGGGGCACTTGGGATCTGAGTGAGCAACAGCCAACAACGGCAGGCACGACCTACGACCTATACGACCTACGTCAGTAACAGAAATAACGATAACGTAGCTCTGGCCCGCAAACTATTACCAAAGCAAGAACGACCGTCAAATTCCTCACCATTTCCTTACCAAGACGTCCTTTCGATCTGACAACATCAATTGATCAACGAAGACCACCAAAAACCGCCTCCCGCAATGGCTTCCTCCGCCTCCGGCCCGCGTCGGCCCATCCTGGGCGTCTCGACAAAGATGTACTTTACACTCGCCCGCACTCGCAGCTACGTCGACGAGCTGTTGCAGCTGCTGAGCGACAAGGACAACAAACACGTCCTCGACACAATTGACCTGTTCATCTGCCCCGACGCTTTGTCGTTGCCATCGGTCGTCGAGCAGGTCCGCGCATCCGACGTGCCATTGTTGCCCGGTGCTCAGGACTGTGCCGACCAAGACTATGGCGCCTTCACTGGCTTCCTCTCGCCCGCCGTCCTGGCCGACTGCGGCGCCAAGCTCGTCGAGGTCGGCCATGCCGAGCGCCGTCGCCTGCTGGGCGAGACCGACGCCACGACGGCCGCCAAGGCCAAGGCTGCTGCCCGCAACGGCCTGATCCCGCTGGTCTGTGTCGGCGAGATCGCCGCCCCCGCAAGCGACGAGACCGAAGATCAGAGCCTGTATGAGTCTGCGGCAGCCGCTGCCGCCACCGTCATTGCCCAGATCGCTCCTGTGCTCGACAGCGTGCCCGATGACGCCGAGGTCTGGCTGGCCTATGAGCCCGTGTGGGCCATTGGCGCCGCCAAGCCCGCCAGCGCCTCGTATGTCCGTGCCGTCGTCTCTTGCATCCGCGACAAGAGCCCGGCCATTCAGCGGCGGGGCGCCGCGCGGACGCGGATTCTGTATGGCGGCAGTGCGGGGCCGGGCCTGTTTGCACAGCTGGGCGGTGCTGTGGACGGTCTGTTTCTGGGGCGCTTCGGGCACGATCCAAAGCAGTTTCTCAAGACGGCACAAGAAGTGGCAGGCAAGATATAAGTCTCTGGAGGAGACTGGTCAGGAATGGAGTTTATTTGCTCTTCTGTTCTGTTCTGACCTGTCCTGTCCTGTCCTGTCCTGTCTATCGGTCTTGGCCAAATAGCAAAACGAAACGGCATTGACTCTGGTTCACAGACCTGCCTTTGCTTCTTTCACGATAGACGGTGTAGATGGACAGTGGACAGGCAAGAAGGCATAGGGTGTCACGATATTGACATGGCAGGCTGGAGTAACATGTTTGACGACTTGTTTGGTGCCAAGAGAGCGACAGAGGGGAGGAACGACAGAGCAACAGAGCGACGGAAAACCAGCAAATCACAAAATCACGACATCTGCGGGAACCTGAGACCCGGAAACATGCCAACCGAACCTATGATGCAACGACAAAAGAAAAAAAGAAAAAGAAAAGAAAAAAAAAAACGCTGTCGAGTACCAAAATAGATGGGGAACCCTGGATGACAAGCTTTTTGCAGGGCCCGCATAGCCAAGCTGTTCTTAAAAGCCAAAGGGCAATAAGAAAAGGAAGGAAGAAAAGACACAAGACACGATACTTAGAGTTAAGAGATAAAAATACGCGAGAGGGCCAAAGAGTCAAAGAGCGGAGCCAAACGGCCAACGATCAAACTTCAAGGCTCCACGAGAAAAAGACGGGATAGCTGGGAGGTAAGGCAAGGGACAGCAACGGAAGAGGGGACGAAGTAGAAACGCATGAAATGTCACGATAGTTTATTTTTGTTGGCCTGTCATCCAGTGCGTCTTTTTCAGACGTCACATTATTTTCTATTTTTCATAGGATGTATTTCCTTTTTCGGCTTCTTCATCGGCCATGCTATTTTTATTTTTACTTATTCACATTGATCCCCGTTGCCGCTTTGTGAGCCCGTACTCTCCAGCCCTTGGACAATGTGTTTCATGACGGACCTGTCACTGAGAGTCATGCGGCGCGTAGACTTTCCCTTGTGCAGGTTTTTCTGTGTTGGAGACTGTTCGAGGTAATGTTCAGGCCGTCTTAAATAGCGCCGTGATTCACCTATGATTTCCCTCTGATTTTCAGTGCATTTCTCTTAAGATTCCCTGTGATTGCCTATGATCACCAATCCCCTTATTGATCTTCTATGCGCTCTGGCAAAATTCCCAAACTGCAAGCCCTGGTTGACGTTTGACGACTGGCAGATCATAGAGGAGACTCGGGAGAGAGACTCTTATGAATCCCACAAACTGCTGCTATGATCGAACACAGTGCTTTGTTGACTATTTATTTTTGTGCCAATATTATGTATTTATTCGTGTAATTTTCGTACTATTTTGTGTGCCCATACCATGTCTTTTTCGTTCATGTCATACATCCTACAGTCGTACTCGATGTTTGCCTTCATTTCTTTATATTTCATTCCCTCGTCGATGTGCCGATGTTCTTTTCTCTGCTGGCGTTCTGTCGTTCCTCTACGTCGTACGGAGTACTTTTCTGACCACTCAGGTTGTCTCTTTATTTTCATTTTCATACATCGGTTTGTCTGTAGTCGCCAGGTTGTGTCGCGAAGAGTTTGGGACGATGTTTCGGAGCGAGGCCTTGGCGCGTTTTGCTAGGGGTGTTGCAGGTTGCCTTGCTTCTATTGGGTCGCGGCCGGACCAAGCCAGGTCAGGACCTCACTGAAGGCCTGCAGCCTCTGAGGCTCAAAGAGGCTCAAGCACAAGCACTAAGTAAGTACCGCCTGCACTTTCCAGCACGCCTCGAGGGCTCCCTTGCGCATCAGCACCCGTTCGCACCTGGCCTCGCTGTACACACAGAACCAATTACAGTACCAGCAGCAGCGTTAACCCCGAACAAGGATTGCCCCACAAAACATGGGCCAGGCCAAGACAAAACACAAAGTCAAACTCGCTACGGCCACCTCAATACAACACTGTGTTTCCATTTTCTCCCATGGCCTCCCATCGATGCAGCAACAGCAGCACAACTGCACCACAACCCCACAAACCCCTTTCTAGACCTCCAGCGACCTGGTCGGTGGTCACCGAGAGGGAAGAAAAGGAAGCAGAAGAATACATGTACTTTGAAAAGTTACCAAACGTCAAGAGTCATGAATTGGCATCCCGAAACTGGCCCAAACCTGTTCGCCCCTATCGAGATCGACGTCGTGCAGGTAACCTGTACGTGGTTGACAGCGAACGGTTGATGTACAGGCAGTGCCCGGCGGGCACGGTGATGGCCCTTGGCTTTTTGGGATTTGTGGCTTTTGCTTTTCATGATGTGCAGTGATGCACTGGGTGATTCCCAATGATGGGCGCTTCGCCTGCTGCTCTTTTCATGCTCTTTCCTCTTGGGGCGGCGAGCTCGGCTGTTCTTGCCGTTCGTTGTCGAGAGTTTTGCTCTTGCCTCCAGCATCTTCAGACGTTTCTGCCTTGTGTGTTCAGTCGCTCCTTCTTTGCTAGGCTCCTGCCATCCCAGCACCAATTTCCTACATTTCCCTCGAACGCCCCTTTTCCAATTCCCTTTCTCTCTTCTCTTTTGTTTTCTTCATTTTAGGCATGCTTTTTCGACCACTTTTGCAATTATTGTTTTGTCAACCCTTGTTCTGCCACTCTTGTCAAGGTACCATTTATTGTTATGACACTTTTGTTATGTCACCTCCAAAAAGTTCCCCTGGCTGGCATGAAACTCGACCATCCACTGCAAACAAACAAAGTTTTGCGGCATAATGAAGCACCCACATGGGACCCCAAAAGACTGGATTACTAGTCCTATTTCTGTAAGTACAGGCTCCTGTATCTTATCACTGCTACTCTGAGCGGAGAGTAGAAAGGAGAAAGGGGACACTGCGAGAAACGACACGGGCCAAAACGTTGGCTGGCATTTGTTCGTCTCATGCCCATGTGGAACACAGAAACATACATGGGGCAGGAAAAGGAGAAGGAGAGACAAGAGAACCAGGAGAACCGTTGCTCCCCGTGGACCCCAGCAGGAAGAGCAGGCCCAGCGGACAATCGACATGTCTTGGCTTGCTTTGACCTTTTTGACTTTTTGGCTTTTTTGGTGACACAGGAAGATCCGGCCCCAAGCCCCAGGACAAAAGCTTGTCGTTGACCAGGGGTGAGGAAGGGATGCATGGCCCTGGCGGACTGGCAAGGATGACAAGGAAGCACTGGTAGCTTGGCTTTTCCCCATCTTTCTTTCTTGTTCCTTTTTGATATCCTATTCTGGGTTGTTGCTGAGTATTGTTGACGTTCTACTTCGACATTGTTGAAAGTGCCAAGTTGGTATATAACATCGCCGCCCTCCATCTCTACATCTTGTCTACTTCTTCCCTTTCTCTTCTCCCACCTCCACACACGCAGTTCTTCTCTTCCTTTTTTTCCTTCACGCATTTTTTATTCTTTTCTATTCCCTGGCTGGTCCTTTTTTATTCTTTTATTCATACTATCCTTGACAATCACATTTTCTGTGTACATTCCCTCATCCTCCTTTTCGTGATTTTTTTTATTCTTTTATTTCTATATACACACCACACACCAACCGCCAATATGAAGTTCCTCGCCGTCCTGACTCTGGCCACCTCGGTCCTGGCTGTTGCCGTTGAACCCCGCCACCACGCCGGCAAGAAGACCACCCACACCACAACGGCTGCCGCCGCTGCCAACAACGCTGCCGCCTCCACAGCTGCCGACTGCGCCGCACTTGCTCGCCGCCATCACGCTGGCAAGAAGACTGGTAACGGCGGAGGCCGCAATGGTGGCAACGCGGCCGCCAACAATGCTGCTGCTGTCGCCGCTTGCGAGGCATCTGTTGCTGCTGTGGCCAAGCGCCACCACGCTGGTAAGAAGACCGGGACCCAGACTACGGCCGCTGCTGCCAACAACGCCGCTGCTTCCCCGTCCACAGCTGCCGACTGTGCTGCGCTTGCCAAGCGTCACCATGCTGGCAAGAAGACCGGCAACGGCGGTGGCCGCAACGGCGGTAACGGTGGCAATGCTGCCGCTAACAACAACGCTGCCGCCGATGTCGCTGCCTGTGAGGCATCTGTTGCTGCCGCTACCGTGGCCAAGCGTCACCATGCCGGCAAGAAGACCACCCACACCACAACGGCTGCTGCCGCTGCCGATGCTGCCGCCACCTCGGCTGCCGCCGCTACCTCGGCCGCTTCGGCTGCTGACAACGTCGTTGCTGCTGCTTCGTCTCTGGCTGCTTGCCAGGCATCCGTGCAAGCTGTCGCCAAGCGCCACCACGCCGGCAAGAAGACTGGCAACAAGGGCGGTAACGGCAACGCCAACAACGCCGCTGCCAACAACGCTGCTGCCAGCTCGACTACTGCCGCTGCTACTTCTGCTGCTGCCGACACTGCCTGCGCTGCTGAGTCGTCTGCTGTCGCTGCCGAATGCGCCCAGGTTGGTGCTCTGGCCCGTCGTCACCACGCTGGCAAGAAGACTGGTAACAGCGGCGGCAACGGTAATGGCAACGCCAACAACGCTGCTACTGCCACGACTGCCGACGAGGCTGCGGCTGCTGCCGTCGCTGACTGCCAGGCCACTGTCGATGCTGTTGCCAAGCGCCACCTTGCCGAGTTCACCAAGCGCCACCACGCCGGCCAAAAGACTGGCAACAACGGTGGTGCTGCTAATAACGGCGGTGCTGCTGCCAACAACAACGCCGCTGCCAACAACGCCGCTGCGACCACTGGCTGCCCAACCACGGCTGCCGATGCCTGCGCCGCCATTGCCCGCCGCCACCACGCCGGCAAGAAGACTGGCAACAACGGCGGTGCTGCTACCAACAACAACGCCGCTACCGACGCTGCCAACGCTGCCGAGCTGGCTGCTTGCCAGGCCAACGCTGCTGTCCAGCGCCGCCACCATGCTGGCAAGAAGACCACTGGCAACACTGCCTGCCCCGTGTAAGGTGGTCGAATGCCTATTTGCCGTCCGGTGGTGGAGTCTTAAGAAGAACAACTTGGGCTCGACAAAAATGAGAAGAGAGAGAGAGTGACTATCAGCAGCGTAGATCGCTACGAAACCAGGTTGAAACCTCTTCTTTTATATGAGGCTACACCTTGAAACAAATGTGTGAATGGGGAAAATCATCACAAAGACCCCTGACCGAGAAGAATTGGCCACTATATTTTGTGTGTCCTCTCTTCTCTATCTCCTTATCTTCTTCTAGTGTGTGTCTTTTATTCAACCTTTTCGACTCTTTCCGAGTCGATGTATATATGAAAATTAATAAATATGGTCAATTGTATTTAAACGTGCTGATACTGTGAATGAAATGCAGTGCACCATTCCACACTACTTCTGGATGAGGACTCTATTTTCTCTCTGATGAGCTTCTCCATGCTAACCACCAATTTTCGACGAAAATTGTTTCGGGCTCGACCCAGGACTGTCTGGCCGTCTTTTCTTATATGATGCACATTTGCATTGGCCTGTAGCAGCATACGGACAATTTCTTCGCGTTGTTTAGTTAGGTCATACGGATGGTTTACAGCATACATTAGCTCAATCAAGAGACGTATTACTCCTTCGGACCCGCCTTGTACGGCATGCATTAGCGGACTTTTGCCATAGTTGTCCGTGGCGTCGACGTCGGCGCCGGCTTCGAGTAACAAACGTGGTATTTCTGTGGCTTTGGCTCGAACGGCCAAAGCTAGCGCAGATTTACCTTCGTTATCAACAGCGTTGACATTGGCGCCGGCATCGATCAGCAGGCGTACTGCATCATGGTGGCCCATCCATGCGGCACGGGACAACGGGCATCCATGTCGATGATATTGGCATTTGCGCCAGAAGCGAGGAGGACCCGTGTCACTTCCACACTCGTCGTTCCGTGGAACAGTGCAGACCTTCCATTGTCGTCAACACGATCGATGCTTGCTCCAGCTCTGAGAAGCAGTTCAATAGATTCTGTGTCTCCCCGAGACGCTGCCCATATAAGAGGTGCTGGGCCTAATCCGGATCTATCCGACTCCACGGCAGCGCCTGCAGATAACAGACTCTGTACAATTTCCTTCAACCATGTACTGAAGTAAAGCGGCGCCAGGCCGTATCTCGCCTCGGCGCGTTCTCCCCCAGACGCCAAACGACTACCCACGACGTTGCCACCGTGGTCGTGTCGGGAGAGATCGTTCTGGTGCACGACGGTGGCACTAAAGCGACAGTGCGAGCGGGCGAGTTTGTCGTTTTAGGCGGAGCAAGCCATGCATGGCACAGCCAATCTTTCGGGGCCGTGCCGGCTGGCGCGTCATGGTAGCGGCCGAGGTAGCGCGGCAGGAAGACGGGACAGCCATCGAAGAGACAAATGTTGAGCTTACAGAGACTGGCGGGCACCAGTTCAAAGAGAGACCATCGTCGAGGAGAGAAGACGCTCACACATGACGGAGGTAGATAGCAATGCGATACATTTAATCTCTCGTGACCCAGCTCAGACTCTGTATGTCTTGTCGGCGGCTGTTTTCCAAAAAGAAAAAAAAAGATGCCCAGATCACATCTCAAAGTACAGATCGTAGTGCCGCGCGCATCCCGGGTTGAAGGCCGCCTGGCAGCCGGGACAGGCGTTGCCGCTAGCCAGGTACTCGGCAATGGTCAACTGGCGGCGGCAGTGCCCGCACAGGACCACGGGGACGGTGTCGCGCTCTGTCTTGGGCCAGCGCATCGACGGATGCTTGGCTAATGCTTCATGGCAGCTGATGCAGGCGTAGTAGTCGCCGCAGCACTTGTGGCGGATGGCGATGATGTCGCGGTCCGAGTGCCAATGGGCACACTGCGTATGGGGCTGGACGCCGACGCCATGAACGATGGGGTCGCCGCTGGGGGCGTGAGGAGGAGCCAAGTCTGTCATTATATGGTCGATTGGATCAATATTTTCTTTCTCCTGTGGGTTTGAAACAGATGATTAAAGGCTCGGGTTTGGATGCGGAAAGAGCTCGGCCGGCGAGAATCTGTGAGGAAAGAAGCAGTGGGTCCACACGTGACCTCGCGAGACTGGGCAGTGACAGGATGTTGAGCTAGGTGTCACGTGACCCCTAGCACCGTTATTAGCCCTGCCCCTGGGATCCACACATTCCGGCATTCTCCTTTCTCCTCATGCATCTTTTCTTCTATGCCTACCACACCCAACACAGGATTCAGGCGTGATCGTGATCGATTCACACAAAAGCGACATCACGGAAAAGAACCTTTGGCCACGTTTCAATACTATAACAGTTTGATGTAGTTCCTTGAAGTCAGATTTAAGAGTTGAAGACAACATTTTGGAGCGCTCTGGTCCATTTTCACAATCGTACGCACTAAACGGTAGTATGTTTTTGTTGACTGTGTGTTTATCGTTGCCGAAGGATCCTGCCGTGTTTGGTCAATTGCACTTGCCATGTTCTGTAATACTTGGCATTTCTTGAGAGGGCCTTACACATGATGGGTTGGAAGCACTATATTTTTGACGGGCATATTTGTGGATTGGAAACATGATATTTTGGCTATTCTACACCACCACCAGCTGTCTACATCGGAATCGGCCCCTCGCCTTTGACATCCTCCCAGATCTGCTCAATGGCTGCGACGGCCGCATCGCTGAGCCTGCCCTTTTTCACACACTTGAGCGTCTCGTCCAGCTGCTCGTGGCTGCCGGCGCCGATAATCAGCGCATCGCCGTGCTTCTCGTCCAAGATCGAGTGCCATGCGCCCCAGCGGTATGCCAGCTCGGCACGCGACACGCCCTCGGCCTTGGCGGCGGCCTCCCAGTGCACCAGGCTCGACAGGTACGACGGCTTGTTGTACATGTTGAAGAAGGCGCTGCCCTCGGCAAAACGGCCCTTGCCGTTCTTGAAATCCTCCAGAGTCTTGGTCAACAGGCCGCCGCACAGCGGGCTGTACGCATAAAAGGAGATGCCGAGCTTGCGCAGCATCGGGAACAGGCTCGTCTCGAAATGGCGTGCCAACGGGTTGTACTGGCCCTGGTAGACGGTGGGCAGGACGTAGCCCTTGGCCGACGCAATGTCGTGAATGGCCTGCACAGTCTCGGGGGAAAAGTTGGACACACCAAACCGCCGGAAGAGGCCCTCGCGGTAGGCAGCATCGACGCCTGCCAGTGTCTCTTCGAGCGGCGTGTTTCGGTCGGGGAAGTGCAGATAAAAGATGTCGACCTGCTTTACGCCCAGACAAGCGATACTCTCACGAGCCGAAGCCAAAATATAGTCCCGCGTGGCCCATGTCCAGTCCGGGTTGCCATATGCTGCGCGGACGCCCCATTTTGTGTTGATTGTAAACAAGTCGCCGGCCTTGGTGCGGCCGAGTGTTGCTTCCGAGTTCCCGTAGACCTGGGAAGAATCGATGCTCGTCACGCCGTTAGCCGACAGGATGGGAAACGCCTTGACGAGATCTTCGTCGGTACCAAAAGGCGGACGGCCGCCGATTCCGGCGCCGCCAAAAACGACGGTAATGGTCATCTTGACGGAGGATTGAGTATGTCAAAGTGAATATTGTAATTGAATGATGACGGTCGTGACGTCGCGAGAAAAGAATTCGGAGAGATTTGCTTGCATCGCCATGTTCTCACATATATGAGAGATTAGATCTTGAGCTCCGCCGTCTCTGGACGGCTTCACGGACACTTTTTTTCTTGGCGGAGCTGCCATTTGTCATCTCCCCGTCTTGGCCGTGCTGTTTTTCGACTTTATCTCTCCACGCTTGCCACCAAAATTCACGGGGGGGTTGTCACCTTCTCCATGATCGGTACGACGTAGGCAGCGGTCAACAACGACAAAAAAAAGCTCGAAACACAACACGGTAGCCTTCACAGAAGACCAGCTTGATGATTGTCGTGTGCAAACTGTCCTTTGAGCGGAAGCTGGTCTGGTCTCGACCGGGTTCGATTGGACACCGATTCCCGTGCGTTTGGATGCTAATGCGGCCGGTTTCAATGTCTTTCATGATGCCACTCCGGCGACCGGCCATGGTTAAATGCGGGTTTGACGTCTCATCGCACCTGATAATGGCTTTTGTTGCCCATTAAGGGCTGACAATGTTTTGTCCTGTCCGCATCCCAGTCCATAAACCTTGGGAAGTGAAGTTTCCTGTGAAATGGTGAGATATCCCGTTCTTCTGTCAGATGTAAAAAATACGGCTTGCAGAATTGGAAAACGAAAGAAGCCACGATGTGGAATCTAGCATGACAGATCTCGAGTCCAACACGATGATCGAGTTCCGTTGGGCGGCTGATAGGCCTGGATCTCGGTTCCGAAAATGACCCACACGCAGCTTGTCCCCTGCCGTTTCTGGACTAGATCTGTAAAAGCTAAGTAAGCTTACCCCTTACGATTTACCTCAGCTGACTTATATGCACAAAATTGCCACAAAATTCTCAGAAAGCCAACGACATGCGGCTGTCGGCTGTTGAGCAACTTGCACGTGGGGCATCAAACTCAAGTCAACAGATGCAGGAGGAATACACGAATCGGCAGCATCGGCATGCTGGCGTATACTGGTCGCCGTCTATCTGTGAGTATGTCAACTGGCCGAAGACATGTGTTCTTCTTGTTCGGTTGGGCTCGCATCGTTTTGCCGGATGACCCACAATGACACGGAAGGAAAGATGACGGCGACGGAGAATAGTCCGGAAGGTGGCCGGAAGGTGGCCGGAAATTGATGAAATTTCAATATAATACTGTTGCGAAGGAAGAGGTTTATATTAGCCCTCGATTTAAATTTTATGCAAGTAACCCCTTGATGGAATGACAAAGCTGAGGACAAGGGACACGCAAACTTGCACGGCTCGACTTTCACGAACGAGTGAAGGGAAAAGGGAGTAGAAGAAGAACTAGAAGAGCTACGAAGTTGGGGTATTGAGGTAAATGGCAGTTTGCGGTCCCATTATATATTGGAACATGAGCATGCCCACATCACTAATGTAAATGGTCCCCAGCCTCTAAATGCCGTTTCACCACATTATACAGCAACTGGGAGTTTGTCATGTGCCGTCTCCCTGCTTCGTTGGAATACTTTTTTCTTTTTTTTAAAAAATTCCAAAAACAGAGAAACAGAGAGGGAAGCTCAACGACATCGGCCTCATGGCCAGAACTGCCGTAGCAATGTAGACACGGCGGACATCAACTTCCAGTCAGGTTTCCATGGCTTTTTGATATCATTGCCATCTGTCGGGATTTGACTCGGTGAAGACTTCAGGAATCGAAACCCGATTCTGTCATCAATCTCTGCTTCCAGTCTTTCCTTTTGTCATCAACAGTCATCCGCTTTGATCATCATGAGTCGAGCATCGGTCTAGATGCAAACGACTCATATTGCTGCATCCCGAACTCGGCGTTTTCTGGATCACCGAGATTGATATGGATTCGATGATTCATTACTTGCTCTAGATTGACTTCTAGACTTCGATTCAAGGCCCAACGATATACCAAGGACCGAATAGTACCCGACGCTTCCGTGATTTGATTGACCTGCCGGTATAGAGTCGATCAAGGGCCAAGCGGCGGGTCGTTTGCATCGGAGCCGCTTCGCTTCAACCAAGAAGATGCGATATCTTTGTGCCAATCGGCACAACGAGGGCTTTGATGACAAAATATAAGGGCGGGAGAATTGAAATGAGGCCAGGGAAGCACACAGCGAAACAGAAAGGTTGTTGGGATGAAAATTTGGAAATGAAAATTCAAAAAGAGGGGAGTTGAGGTTGTTTTTAGCTATTTAGGTTTAGTTTATTTACATCGTGTTGAGGGGATGTCGTTGGGCCGCTCCTTCCCATAATAGTGGCGGCATGTTAAGAGGAAGGTGCGACATGCCGCCATTCTGACTAATACAAGATCACACGGAATAGACAGTCCATTGCACTTTGTTCAAAGCCCATCATTTCATTCTCCGCTCCGTCCACGGAGCTGGTGTTTGTTTCTGTTTGGTACGGAGAAATGCTCCGTTGGCGTGGTGTGCGACAGGGTTTAGCTGGGTGTTCCCCCACGGCGCTTGGCCTGGCTGGGCAGGGCGCCCGGACACTAGCCAAACTGCAGGTGGAAGGAGCAGGGCGGGCAGGGGTCCATTTTCTCCATATGAGGAGATGTCCTGGACAGCCTTTCCATTTGACTGCAGACAATACGACGCTGGACGTGCAGGTGTGCAAGTATTGGTTTTGATGTCGACGGCTGAACGAAGGCAGGAGCTGCGCGAGAAGAAAGGGAACTGTGCAAAGAATGATTGGTGAGGGTGAAGGAGAGAGTAGAAGGTGTGACAAAAGTGCAATAACAGACGAAAAGGACAAGAATTTGGAGGCAGAGAAGACAGACAACATATCAAAGGGAAGGAACTGCCGGGGGCAGTCTGGAACAATCAGGATTACGTACAAGCCACAAACGAGGGCAAAGGTTGCATTGGCGTGACGACAAAAAATAGGGGAGATACGAGAGAGGACAAATAAAGAAAAAGGAAATAGGGAACAAGCCAAAATGCAAAGAAAAGGAGTGCCTCAACCCCGGACGATACGGCAATATGAAACAAAGCGACGAAGGCACGAGGGAGGCATGGCGAAGGAGGAAAGAGGACGAAAGGAAGAGACCATGAAGTGTTCAGAAGGAAGAGATATCAGAGTTGAAATCACATTGGGAAGTAAGCCGAGGTCGGAGAGCAAGGCAGACTGTCATCAAGAGCTGGACCAAAAGTAAGAAACGAATCTTGGTCCTCCATATTTTTTGGCAGGCTTGGGGTTGAACGATCGACGCGCTACGGAGTATTCCGTTCTGTCAAGCGAGACAAGAGTAGGAAGAAGTTAGAGAATCAGACGATAGACGACAAACGATAAGCTCCGCGTAAGACTGTCAGATTGTCAGACGTGTAAGTCAACTCCGTCGCGTCTGCTTATGTCAAGAAGGATTTGGAGCTTGAGAAGGTTTTTGCGTGGTTTGTGCGGGCTGCAGATTGGGATTGGGATTTTGGATATGGGACTTGGGATTTGGGAAGTTGAAGTCTTGACAGCAAAGAGTAGATTGCGGGTTGGAGACTGCGGGCCTGCGTTATTTGTGCGTGCCGGGATGGAGAGAGAAATTAAAGTAAAACGAAAGAAAAAAGACGAAGCTGAAGATGAAGAAAAAAAAAACATGAAAGAAAAGACAAAAACACAGAAAAAGGAAGCACCACCACCGATACCACCTCACGCCCTGTTTGGAAAAGCGTTGCACGGGAGGAAGCGAAAGAGCGAGCAGGGCTTGAACATAATGAGAAGAGGAATACGGAGCATGGAAACGTAGGGATCAACCAGGGTGCTGCATGGCTGCATGCAACGCTGGGGAAACCGGCTGAGCTTGTCGTTCTTGTCGTTCTGGTCTTTCTTGCCCTGTCAACAAGACGGACTGGTCATGTCGTGGCTGCGTTGTGTCGTTTTCTGTCTGTTGGATTGTGTCGTTTTGTTTCCTTTTTTTTCAACCAGACTTTTGCGAGTTTCCATTCGAAACACAGCCCCCAACTATCCCTGATGAAGAATCTAGGGTGCAGAAGGAGCAGGAGGGTGAAGCTGCATTCTGATATCTGACATAACCGTGGAGGGTAATGATCTTGTGTGGTTCTCTGGTGGCCTCTGGGTCGGCATAGTACATGTACATGTTATTCCGTTGTTTATGCTGTGGATGGCGAATTAAAACAACAATTTATCAAAGCAAATACCGTGTGAAAATACCAAACAGAAAGGGGAAAGAATAAAAGGGAAAATAAAGAATCACAAAATAGAAAGCAAAGTCTCAAGGCCGAGTTTGTGTATTCGCTTCTCTTGTCTCGCTTCTTCCTTCTCCAATCTCTTCCCCCCTCCTTCTCTTTCTCGTTCTCGCATTTCTCCTTTCCTCCTTTCCTCCTTTTGTCTCCTCCTCTTCTCCTCTCTTGATTGCAACGCTGCATGGATGTTTTCTGCCACCGATTCTGCAGTCTCAGGCCACATGGCTGTCTTAAACCATCCCATGCTTTATTTTTCTTTGCACGGTATCCTTCCTGTGGAACCGTTGCCTGCCGCTTTCCCCGGGGCTTGTCTGCAGTCTGCACTGTCGGCGCCGTTCAGTCTGTGACGGCAAATGGATGTGATGGCTCTGCTGATACCCTGTTTCTGTATTTTTTTTTCTTTTCTTTTTTCTTTTTTTTGCATTTAATTTTGCACTATCAAATCAAACCGTCCTATCAACGTGCGAGAAACAAGCTCGTCAACATGAGCTAGGACGTGACGAAAGACAGAAAGACAGGGAAAAGAATGAGACGGAAAGCTGCAGGCCGACCCCGAGCCTGACCCTGGAACGACCAAAAAAGCGCGTTGTAGCTATCTGTGATGGCAGGGGATGTGGACCTGGACATGAACGTGGACATGGACATGGAATGCTGTGCAACGTCTGAGCTTACAGCTGGGAGGGATACAGACTGTCAAAGCTGAGGAAAGTGTAGACGGGTGTCGACGATTGGCCGTTCGGTCCAGACGACTATATATATCCACCTCCCCGTCGTCGCCGACGTTATTTGATTTTGATTTAGTTTCCTTCGCCCCCTATCCAACTATAGTCATCACTATACTCTGTTGTCAACTATATCTACGTCCCACCACCATCATGACCGACACTGCCAACTTCATCACGTACTGCGGCAGCAAGGCCAACTGCGTCGTCCCCGTCAAGACGACACGCACAATCGGCCCCAACGACTGCCTTGTCGAAGTGACGCACAGCGGCTACTGTGCGACGGACACGTATTTCACGGGCGTTCCCATGGGCCTCGGGCACGAAGGCGTCGGCGTTGTCCGTCGTGTTGGATCGGCCGTCAAGCAGCACAAGCTGTACGTCCAGTACTCAGGGGTGGATTTAATAAAAACAAAACTCATCCCCGTGTTATCATTCCCCAGTAGTATTTTCTGCTAACCCGACTTAGAGGCGACCGCGTCGGCTGGGGCTTCGTGCATGAGGCGTGCTTCAACTGCAAACAGTGCCTCTCCGGCGGCGAGATCTACTGTCTCAAGCGCAAGATGTACGGGTTCGGCAACCTCGACCAGGGCTCGCTGGCCAGCCATGCGGTGTGGGACGAGAACTTTTTGTTTCCGATCCCCGACGTGATGACGTCGGCCGTGGCCGCTCCGTTGATGTGTGCCGGCGCCAGCGTGTTCGGCTCGCTGCAGCAGCGCGGCTACAAGTCGACGGACCGCTGTGGCGTAGTCGGCATTGGCGGGCTGGGCCACTTGGCGATCCAGTTTGCGCACAAGATGGGCATGGAGGTAGTGGCGTTCTCGACGACCGAATCAAAGAAGGACGAGGCCCGGACGTTTGGCGCCGACGAGTTTTACGTGCTGCCGCGCGAGCTGGGCACACGACTGTCGGGCATCGAGCGGATTGACCACCTGTTGATCTGCAGCACGGCCCAGCCCGACTACCACGTGTTTCTGGACATTCTCGAGCCGCGGGCCACAATCTACCCGCTGACAGCCTTTGAAAAGGACGTGACCTACCCACACTTGGATCTCATCTTTTCGGGCGTCACCATCCAGGGCACGATGATCGCGACCAAGCAGGGCTACGTGGACATGCTCAAGTTCTGCGTCAAGCACAACATCCAGCCGGTCAACCAGGAGTATCCCATGACCCTGGCGGGCATTGAAAAGTGCAACACGGATCTGAAGCAGGGCAAGATGCGGTACCGCGGCGTGCTGGTCGCCGAAGGTGCCGACCGGAGCGGAGAGACAGTCGTCGAGTCGGCAAAGGAGGAGAAGGAGGAGAAGGAGGAGAAGAAGGAGAAGGAGGAGAAGAAGGAGACAAACGTCAACGGAACCAACGGCACCAACGGCAAGACTGAGTAGGCGCTCCTTGAAATATAGGGTGCAGGAACATGGTCAATTTGATTATATCTAGCCATGGAACGCGGTATACGAGGAACAAAAATCAAACAAGCTTTTGAAAATCAAAATACAGTCTGTAAAAGTGTGTAGCCGTCTTCGCCGGCCGTGAATCTCACATGCGGACCACGGCTGTTGCTGTTGCAAACTCAGTCTCGGTCACAGTGTGCATCCGTGTTGCCGTCACATAGACAACAGCCGGCTCTCCGTCACTGCCAACAAACGCAGCACGGTCAGGGGCGGGACGGACAGGCTCTGTGGCCTGGACAACAGATGTCGATGTCAACGTCTTTGTCGATGTTGTTGTCGTCGTCGTTGTCGTGGTCGTCGTTGACGCGGTCGTCGTTGACGCGGTCGAATTGTTCCCGGCCCAGGAAGACGTCGACGCCGGCAGAGTAATATGGACTGTGCTGACAACCGTCCTCGTCTCTGTCACTGGCGGCAGCGTCACCGAAATCGTTGCTGTGGCCGTGGCTGTCGATGTGGCTGCAACGACATGTGTCGACGTCGCGTCCTGGACGTGCGTCACGACTTCCGTGGCGGTCGATGTCAGCAGAGCCACAGACGTCGATGTGGCCAACACCAGACTGGTCGACGTCGTGGCCACAACGCTTGTCGACGTGGCCAACACCAGACTGGTCGACGTGGCCAGCACCGTCGCTGTCTTGCTGACAGACACATTGACGGTCAGCGTCGTCGACACGTCCACGGTGTGCGTCTCGTTGACCGTGTTGGTCAGCGTCTGGTAGACGGTCGACGTGTGGATAATGTCCCGGGTCCACGTGGCCGTCGTGTTCCACGTGTGCGTAGTGTCGAATGTGCGCGAAACGGACGCCGTTGTCGTCTTTGTTTCAGTCACCGGGACGACGGTCGTTTGACTCACAGGAACGGTCGTCGTCTGTGTCTGCGTCTTTGTGACGGTCACATCCGAGACAACCGTCGAAGTCACCGTCGAAACAGCCAGCGACGTGCTCGTCAACGTCTCGTGCAGAGTCTGCGTCACCAGAGCCGTCTCCGTCTTTGTTGCCGTCTTTGTTGCTGTCGCCGTGGCCGTCTCGGTCACCACGGCCGTCGATGTTGCATTCGACCATTTCGTCGTCAGCACGGTTTCGTGGGCCACGCTCGTCGACGTCGTCTCGACTGTCGATGTTGTCAAGGCCGTCGTCAGCGATGTCGACGTCAGAGTTGTCTGGGCCGTCTGCCAGTGCGTCGTAAAAAATGTGCTGACAAGCGTCCGTGTCGACGTCGCCAGGTTTGTCACGTAAATGGCGCTCGTGTCCGTCTTTGTTGCCGGTGCCGTCGCCGTTTCCCAGTGCGTCGTGTACAGCGTCTGCGTCTGCAGCCTTGTCTCGGTCGCCACATTCGTCACGTACACAACACTCGTCGCCGTCGTGTTCTTGTGGTCGATGGTCGTCAATGTCACCGTCGCAATGGCCGTCTCGCTGACCACGACCGAAATCACCGACGCCACCGTCCCGGTCGTCGTTACTTTTGTCGACGTCGTTGTGGCCGTCTCGAGAGCCGTCGCGTGCGTCTCCGTCGTCGTTGTCGTCGCCGTCGACAGCTTGGTAAAGGTCTTCCATGTGAAAGACGTCGCCACAATCGGCACCAGACGCGTCACCGTCGTGGTGGCTGTGATTTCTGCCGTCACAATCGACGTCACGTACACCACGGAGCCAATGGTCGTTGTCGTTGCCGAAGACCCTCCTGGCGCATCATTGCCAGGACCAGCGCCGCCGCCGCCGCCAGCACCAAGATACTGTGCGCCGCAGACACCGTAGCTGGCCTGGCATCCGTCTAGACAGTGCTCTGCCGAGTTGCCGCACCAGCCGTGCTCCGAACAACAGTCGCCATATTCAGAGCCGATGCACGTTGTCGCAATGCCGTAGCCGCATGCGCCGTCCTGTGAAATGGGCACGTCGGCGGCAGCAGAGACGATCGAAAAAAGAGTGAGGACGGCCACTGCTGCCAATGGCAGAGACTGGAAGAGTCGACGTCGCAGGCTCATGTTGGAGAAGATGCCGGCGCGAAAAAAAAAAAAAAAAAAATCAAAAGAGTGTAATGGTCGGCAGGTGGCACAAATTTCAGAAAATCAAAAAGAAATCAAAAGTGACGTGCAAAAGTGGACAAAGCTCCTGTTTTACGACGCCAGCCAAGATGGGTAGTGGGAGAAGAGAAGACGAAGGGAATCGACACAGACAAGAAGAGAAGAGGCAGCAGGTAGAAGAGCCTCTCCTCTTGCCAAGCTTAGTCCGAGCTTCTTAAGGATCTTCAAGAGCTCATCCGGTGCATAGCCGGCTACGAACGCGACCGAGCATGTCGAGCCGATGGAAGAAGAGAGTAGGAGAGCAAACGTGAAATAGAAGGATTCTATTGAGTGCCCAATGCCCAATATACCTCTTGTGTCGACATGCAGGGTTATTCAGGAACATATAAACAAATAAACAAGGCGGCTTGGCAATATGGATGGGACAAGATTCTACAATGAACCTCACTCTTGTACTCGTCATGGGGTTAAAGTTGACTTGTAGGAAAGAACTGCAGCAGTACATCTGCACAGAAAACACCCGATGTAGTATCGAAGTACCCGTTCCTGCTAAATGGAACCATGAGAGCATCGAGCCGTCAGAAGGTGGATCTACCTTGATTCAAGCCAAGATCAGCCAAGATGAGCAAAGAGCAAACAGGAGTACACAAGATTGTGAGAAACGTGGGAAAGAAACATGAGAAAGAAAGTCAAAAGAAACGTGAAATCAAAAGTGGATCAACCGCGGGAAAAGGTGTACGTACACCTTATTTGCACCTCCATATATATCCCGCCACAACCTTTGCCGTGCCTAGACCGTTAATCCAGCGAAGGTGTACACGATGCACGTTGTGTGAAACGTCGTAAAAGCATGCAAAAATGTTACATTCATATGAAATGTGCCAGTGGAACTTGAGGTCAAAAAATAAATTGGAAAAGAGTACGACGTACAGTAGGTTGAGAGAGATGGAACATGAAATACACATGGACTGTTGGTAGATGTTCAATAAAGAAGAAGAAGGGAAAGCTCCTCAACTCCTACGCATAATTCTCGGCCAGTGGGATCGATCTACAGAACATTTGCACATTCGCCGGGAAAATGGTATATTTGTTTCGTTTCGTATTATTTGCTTGGTGACTTTCAGTCAATATATCCTTGAGCACTCAAATGCATCCTGGCTAATCAAACTGCCTCTTGACCTGACGTCGGCACGCGGCAGTTGAGCCGGAAAAGCAGGGCACTACAGGCAAGATGTGACGAGAAATGAGCTTAAAAAAGTGGGCGAAGGCACGGATGAATGTGACAGAAAGCTGGAAGGGGGGAATAATGAAAAATGTGTGTGAGACAGAGAGAGAGAGATAGAGAAGGGAAGGGGGGGGATTTAGAAAACAGATACAAGTCAAACGAAAAAGCTTAAAGCACACGCATGCACATATCAAGCCCTCACAGTGGGCTTTTCTAAATGAAGCATTCCAAGAGGTTGAAGGGATAAAGTGTGGCTCTTGATGGCATTGGAGAATAAAATGTGAAAGACACAGAAGGCAATGTGTCTCTTGAGATATATTTTTTTTCTTCGCAAACTTTTCCACACGGCTCAAGTCTGTGGAAATTGTTTCAAATAGTTGAGATTGTTAAAAAAAGATATTTTTACGAGTCTCGCACAAATCTTTCAAATTTGCACGAAAATTGACAAATAGTCTGGCTACAAATTATCGCATTCAAACACACCAATTTTGAGATTTTCTGCCTGCCAAACTTCCCTCGTAACTGATTCAACCTGTCCAGCTTTTGGGTTCTCGACTTGGGATCAAAAGTGGCATTGGCGCGATGGTGCGTGACGAATTTGTAAATAGGCCCCTGAAACGGCAAAATCAACAATCAACAGCTACAATCTTTCGTAGTATAGTGGTCAGTATACGGGCTTGTCACGCCCGGGACCCGGGTTCAATTCCCGGCGAAAGAGGATTTTTTTTTAGATTTGTTATCGTTGTTCGCGATATTTTTTTGTCGATGTGGCTTTTTCAACTTTAGGTGGTGGGGCGAGTGGAGCGAGTTTGCACTCTTAAGACGGGACGGGAAGTGTAAGATTGGTGGCAGGTGCAACTAGTGATTAGTCATATCGTATCACGTATTCACAACCACCCAGGACCACTGGGGTTCAATCCCCCCTTTTTTATAATTTATTTATTTATTTATTTTTTGGGGTGCATGTTCACTTTCTTAATTTAACAAACACGTCTATTAGCCGTATTGCTCTGGTTTACGGTCATTCTTTATACACTCAGTAAATTTGAATAAAAAAAACAATAGTTTACGAGAGCTCACAAAAATTCACAAGAATTCAGAAGAGTTTCAACTGTCATTGGATTGTACTCCGTATAATTATATGTGAAATCATAATTTTGAAATAGAGACACAACTCATGGCTCCTCTGAGAGATCCAGAGGGAGGCTTGTCCAGCCTATCCACCAGTATGGATGCTTCGGAACTGGCCACAGCTCTGCAAAAACGTCTGGGTAATATGCCCTTTCTTCCGCACCCATCATGTTATCCATTTCCATTTCAAGGCAATTGCGGAAGCTCAATAAAGTAGAGTGCCTGTGGCCCATAGTGACAGTGACCGTTCCATTTCGATGGCAGAATGCTGTCCAATGTAGAGCCAGTGCTCCTATGACAGCGTTAAAAGCGCTGTCGTGCAGCGGCAGCGGGTCTTTCATTTGAGGGCGGATATGGAGTGCTTTCAAAGTCCCTTGACCATTGCGCGAGATGAGGTCAAAGATGGACCGTGCGAGTGTGCCGTCAATGGCGGCATTGGCAAATGTCGCTTTGTTGGAGTAGGCCAAGAGTCGCTTGTCGTCGCCTGACAAAATTATGTCGCGCTGTTCTTCGTCCGGGCCCAAGTCGATGCCCACGGCGTGACTGATCATTAGGTACCGGAGCCTGGGAAGCTTGCTGAGGGCACGGTACATGGCGACTTCCTTGCGATCGCCCCGAGTTCGGTCTAGTTCGATAAATAAGGCTTCCAGGGGCGAAGACATCTCGACTAGATCTTCAACGGCAGCGGCGGACCAACTAAACGGCACTCGAGGCGCATCTAGCGCGGCCCCCAAATCCATGTCATACTGTCTGTAGGCAAAGACAAAAAAGCTCTTGAGCGTCTTGCCGTGAAGACGTACCGCGGTGTTGTATATCAAATTAGTGAAGCATCCCACAAGGCGTAGATGACTCAGAGGTCCAATGTGACTGAAAAAGTCATGCATTGTTTCCTGTGTCCCGGCTGGCTCCAACGAATACAAATAGTAGCTTGTCGTGAGCGAAAGCGAGTTGAGGGACGCAAACTGGCCTCGCTTGGCGTAGTCGACCATACCGGCACCGGCGGAGTGACCCCATTCGAAGCGCAGGCGGCGGAGCTTGGAAAGATCCCAATCCTTGTGTACAGACACATTTCCGTCAATTTGGAGACACTCAAGAGAGCTGCGTTGAGCGGCCACGGCCTTGGCGTACTGTTGCGTTATTGTGGCAGCAACGTCTCCGTGAAAGAGCCCGGCCCATTCCGGCCTGCCCAGGCGGTGAGTCTCCATAACAATGTCCGGCCTCAAAGATACCTCCTTGTCTTGAAGCCAGACGTTGGTAAGATTGGGCGCGAGGCCTCCCATCATCAGCTCGAGAGCACGGTCTGTGTAGTCGAGGTTGCCATTGGTGTCAAAGTGACCCAAGCTGACGCTGATGCTGTACAGTGACGGCGATGTGATGAGAGCAAGTTCGTCTGCGCTGATGGTTTGCGGGTGGTCACGGGGATATGTCAAACTGCGGAGGCGAAACCGGTTCCCAGACATGTGTAGGCGGCACAACATTTTGCGTGGTGCATGGACCGCGTCGAGCACGACGCGGGGCACATATCCTCCAGTCCAGAGCAGGTCGCGCAAGACGGGAAGATCATGAATCAAGTCGGCAAATTTTTGCCAGGCCTCTGTGTGGGCATTGCCTTGTTCGTTTTGTTGATAGTCGTCTTTGTATTCCTGCTCGCTGTCCTGTAGTCTGCAAAACGGGTGCAAGGCATCAAAAATTGAATGTGGGCCAGTATCTGGACCTCCGAGTGCGTCATACTGCTGCTCGGTCTCGTGTACGGGGTCTGAATATCGCTTCGATATTGGTTGCCGTCTCCTCATCTCTCGCTTTAGACCGTACGGATCCACTGTGCCTTGCAGTCGCAGACGCTGCACAAAGCGGAAGCGCCGGCCATGGCGGAGCACTGCTCTCAATTGGTCGACTTCATCGCCGAGGGCATCAACGGACGGTATGGAGACGACAATCTGGCAAAACCGTCGTTTGTCGGCGGCCTCACAAAACTTGCGGCAGGTGAGAGAAAATGCCCAAAGATCGTACCGATCCTCATCTTCGTCGTCAAGGTAGGAGCAGATGCGGTCGAGGACGAGGTAGGGAATACGATCCACAGAAAAGGCAGAGTGTGGTTCTGCGGATGCCATGGGTGAAGTGGAATTGAAAAAGCAGCACTTGGTGCCGTCTTAGAAAAGTATGCTTCTTTGCTGCTCTCATTCGTTGCGCGGGTGTTGTTGCTGCTGCTGTTGTTTGTGGGTTACTGTTTGAAGGTGATATTTACCTGTGTGCGGGGTTGTCTAGGTGACTTTCAGTGATCCGCGTCTTCCCTTTCCAACAGGGTCCCAATCATTCAGGAGACGCCAACACAAGGCTGGCGCCCGCAGACCCGAAAGGAGCCATTGGCAGTTCTGGGCATAAAAAATGTCGGGTTGAGGCATACATTACAGTCGGGTTATTTACACTGCACTTATATTGATCAGAAGGAGATTTGTCACGACGTTGAAAGCCGCGAATTCTGTGAGACGTTGTGAACTTTAGGTGACCGGTTCCACCAGATTATGTCACCCCCACTTTATTCTTCGATGGCTGCATAATTAAAGTTAAGCGGCTAATTTTCAACAAGCGAAAAGCACCGGCCCCTTGGCCTAATGGTAAGGCGTTGCTTTCCGGTGGCAAAGATTCTGGGTTCGAGTCCCAGGGGGGTCGATTTTTTTGCATCCTTGCGTGATGAGATGCCCTTTTGTTATTTTGTCACTGTATTTTCTGTTCATTTTTTTTTTTTTTTTTTTTGAGAGAGAGAGTTGTTGATAATATCGTTTGTGTATGTGGCCTTTTCAGTTTGGCTGATTTTGTTCTCGTAGCATCGAAGGATAATGGACCACATGGTCGCTCTTTCCACAAAAACACAATCTATCACCACCTTCCTGGTCTGCTCATCGAGGTATACTCGGTCCTGCCGCTACAGTTGTCACTTACACCTGTCTTGTGCCAACTGCCGCCTCCCGCTGGCAAATGGTCTACCAAGAACGGTGGCTGCTTGCGGCGACCGTTTTTCTATTTCTCCTAGCGGACCGCCTCGTCGTTTTGTCCCGTCTTGGACCTCCTTTGCCCATAAATCGACTTTCAATACCAATGGTTTGTTCAGTAGTAAGGCTGTTGGCTGGCTGTTGGTACTCAAAACGGCAACTGTCGACTGCCGACCGTTGGAACTACGACCCTTTTGTTGCACTATTGAAAGGCGACTGACAATGTCCTGTCAATGTTCGACCTATCTTTCTCGCCGTTGTCGTCAAAGATGGGCAACAAGGGCTACTGTGCCACATGGAACAAACAAAACGGCGCCAGTGACTGTCGCCGAGGCCGTTCGATCCGTTGTCAGTTCTGTTCCCATGGCGGGCGCTTGTCTTTTTGACTTACGAGTCTTGGCCTGCTCACACTTGCAATGTATCTTGACTTGGCTTTCTCTTGACGTTTCACCAACACGCAAGATTCCACTATTGTTGACGGCCCTAAAAAGTACAAGTCTTGAAGAACCAGGATTTATTGTCTCATCACTGCAAGCGTAACTTACCGTGTATCTTGGAATCCATATGACTGCCAATTATTTTAGTAAAGAGGTTTGCAACATGTTTCTCGATTGAGTCCTTCAGCTCTCGACACTTTTTTACACTCTGGTCCTTTGCAATCTGTGACCACCTGCAGTCGATAGCAAAATATTGTTCAGCTCCGTCCCAGAAGAGACACATTTGCTGTGCGTTGTCGCTTGTATTTATTGAGCGGCCTTCAATCCAACCATCAGCTATGGTCGCGTGGAATTGCCCCAATCCCGGCATCGCAGAGTCCCAGCTCCAAAACAAGCCTAGCGGGCCAATACTTCAATATCTCCTATTTCCAGAGATGCTTTTATGAGATTTCTGCCCGTTCTTTCGTGAGAACAGTGGGGTGACGCTTTTCGAATTGTTCACCTCACACCGGAACAATTCTGCCAATGCCTCGAATCCCTGTCCTGCCCACAGTGCACATCGTTCTGATTTGCATCCCATCATACTAAATATAAACGGGACAGCTATGCGGGCAAACAGGGCCACCAAACCCAGACGACCCAGTAATTTTGGCAGAGTGTCAGGATTTTCAGTGTTCGGGTGTGTCCAAGTGTGCGCACCCTGGTCGTGCTTTCCCGCCTCCAATGCCCGCCAGCCCGCCTACCAGGAAATGGCTGGATCTTTCCTTCCTCCATAAAAAAATTGGCTGGCCTTCCCCCTATTTGGCGCTCAGCGCCCAGCCCTACACCCCTGTACGGAAGGGATTTGCCCAGCACCCTGGAAATAAAGTATCGTTTTTCTCGTGTCCATCCAGTTGATGCACGGGACAGGGGTATTTCAGCCTCCTCTGCCTAGTTCTCTCGTCTTGGCACTCGGATCGTTGGAGTGAGATGACTTTACAACGACTCATGGTCGCAAAGTTCAAGTGGAAAGGTGATTGTTCTTGCCCATTCTAGTGACCACATGCGTTATTCCGGCGGTATCCTCAAGGGGCAGGTGCCCGCCTCGTTCCTACCCTTTTTCTTTTTCTGTTTAATTATTTCTACTGCGCCGTATCTAACCTAACCCGTAAGACGTACGTCGTACGACGTAGATGCCGTTTGCCGTCTTCAGTTCCCCGCCGTAAAAGTGCATACGTAAGGCTCTGCCCCCGTTTTGGCGATCCGACTCATGTCGTGCTTTTTGATGTTGCAGGAAGATCAGGAGGAATTGGAGCACGCGGTCGACACAAAACCTCGCTGGTCAAGAGGGCCAGAACGTGCAATCACTGGATGCCCGCTATTGGCTCTAATAGTTCCGTTTTTTAAAAACTACAACGATGGGCAACTTTGATTTTTGGGTTTCCCTATTTTTATTTTAAGTTTTGCCTTTTTGCTGCTGGATTTGTTACCCAAAAGGGCTTGGGGAACCCCTGTTTGCACCTCCCAGACGTTCCCAGACCCCTGCGCGCCGCGCGTCCGCCTGCTTTTTTGCATGTCGCATGGGACGCGAAGGGGCGCACCACTTTAACTTTGTTAGAGAGAGAGTCCTTTTTCGTTATTATTTCACTGCCCATTTTCGTTCTAGTTCCGATAATAACAGGAAAAAGCGAGTGTGTCTGGTCACGGTTGTCACGACTCGCGACCTGAACCGTTGTAGCCCCTTCCCACCGGAATTCCGTTGGCACCTGCTAGACATGCCCTATTTTCCACTTGCCCACGTTCGAATTTCTTGGCGGATGCCAACGACAGTTCAAACAACCGTTTCCCACCTTGCCTTGCGAGGGACAGCATCAAAGTCTCACGCTCTCGCACGACATATCCCAATAATGAATTCCCTCGTAGAAAACAACTTCCGAACGCGCGTCGCCACTCGTTCCCCTATTCCGACACACTCACACGTGCTGGCCCTACTCGAAACAGAAAGGCGCCGAATGCCGACTCCCGGGGCAAACGGCGGACGCGGTCGGCAGCCCCATAACAATCTCCAGCCTTCATATGCCACGAGCTAAATTCCTCAAACATTCAACTTCATGGCTGTTAGCAACTCCCATCTGCCACTCCCTGGCTTGAGCTGTGACGTTCCAGCGCTCATACCTATAGATTGCCAAGAGAATAGAAGAGGAACGCCTTGCTTCTCGCACGTTTGCAAATGAAGAAGAATATGCCGGAAAAGAGGCAAACGAGGACAAGAGACATTGCATGTCTTTGAAGGAGGTCTTCTGTTGGATGTGATTATGTCAGGTTGTGATGCAGTTTTATCCCAAAAAGTGACGCGCTTAACTGTGTTTGGCGCCTCCTATTTCAAGGAGGCCGTCTCCTGGATCACAGTAATGCCAGTTAATTGAGCACTCCCGATAAATCGAGTTAAAGCAACTAACTGCCAACGGTAAGAGCGGCTTTGCCGTTTTCTGGCCTGGGCAAGAATGCCGCGTGGAAGGATGCTGCGGCCCAGCAAATCTGGCAACAGCATAAGATGCAGCAAGCACGAGCGACCTTCATCCCACCTCCTCCAAGCCACCTCCTTGTGCAGTACGACGTATATCCTCCCACTTCAGAGCGGCTGGGACATCGAAACGAGCCACGTTCTATTCAGCAAAAGTCAGAAAGAAATGCACCCAACCCTCTCAAAGAAAAAGGTTCAGCTATTCACAATCCAGCAATTCTGCGAAATGTGCTGGACACTGCATCCAAATTCAAGCTCCACTTGGCTCTCTCGCTTCTTTTGCCTGCCCTTTCCCCATTTCGCGCCAAGAAGTGACATGGTCCACAGGTGGCAGCGCAGATCGCTCCTGCCCCATACTCGCATTCTGCGCTTTCTTTTTGTGTGTCTTCTAGTGTCTTTTCGGGGGCAAGAACACCTGTTGGTGGTTTGCACCACAGTAAGAAAGAAACCTTGCTCGCTGGGCTGGGCTGGCCCTACCTGGCGCTGGATTTTTCGTATGCACCCCCCTGCTGGTGTGAGTGCTATGTCTAGAATCTCGCTTGCCCTTTCCTATCCCTGGGACACTTTTGTTCCTTCTTTCTTTTACTTACTTGCTTCTCTTCCTGACTTCTTCTCCTGAAGTCCCTCCCTTTCCTTTGCTCTTCTCTTTTCCTCCCCCCCCTCTCGTCACGGCCTCTGCACGACTCATTTCTTCATTTCTAGGGTCTGTTCGCCACGTCAGTCCAAGAGAGTGGAACTCCTTATTTTACGATCTTTGTGAGCACGCCGGTAATTTAGCCAAGAAGCGAGCCACTTTTCCACATCGACGACCACCTAATCGTTTTGTTCTATTTTCTCACGACTTCTTTCGACCTCTTCTATCCGGCCAGCTGCGACAACCAGCACTCTCGACTGCTTTTGACCGTCGACTCTTCTTCCTTTCTCTTCCTCGACCTCCTAGCCACGCTCATTTATTTTTGCATTGTTCTTTTGGTATTTTAAACCATCCACTCGTTTCGGGTCCTTGTTCTTCTTTGTTTGCCTATTTGGCCCCCGACGAAGCACAGCAGCATCTCCCGATTTCCCGGCCGTCCAACAGCATCCTCTTCCCAGGTTTCTACACAGCCAATTTACGACCCGAAGCTACCACTGTATCGGCTGTTTTAAACGCCCACCCACACACATACACAGCTCTTCACAATGCTCGTCCAACAGTTCCAGCGGCCGACACGGCTGCTGGCCGTCCTTACCTCAATATGCCTGGTCTACCTCTGCTTCAACTACTTGCAGCGCGTCGACTTTGCAGCCTCCTGCAACTCTGTGCCGCTAGGCGAGCAGAAAGATGTCAACGGCGAGTTCGGCGTCACGCGCATTCTCGGCACCAAGCCGGCCACGATTCCCAAAGGCCCTTTGGCCAAGATTGCCAAGGTCGGCGTCGCCGTCAACGCTCTGGATATCCCCGTCGTGCACCGCGCCTTCAAGACGCACCAGCTGCACAACGAGATGCACGGCTACCCGCACTTTATTGCCGACAAGGAGGTCGTCAGCGACCTGATTGACAACGACCGCATGCATCGCGGTTCGGGCGCCTATACCAAACCCGCCTATCTTTTGGCCATCATTATCACTGAGCTGCTCAAGCCCGAGTCGGAGCGCCTCGAGTGGATTTTGTTAGTTTTCTAGCACTCTGCATCTCTTTGCTGATAATTAGCCCCTTGCTAACCCATTCGTTCTAGCTGGTTTGACGGCGACACCATGATTCTCAACCCTTCGACTCCCCTCGAGACTTTCTTGCCGCCCAACACGAGCGACATTCTCAACGACGTTCACTTGATCATCTCTTCCAACTGGGACGGTCTTAACTCGGGCGCCTTCGCACTGCGCGTGCACCCGTGGACCGCCTCTATGCTGTCTGGTGTCCTGGCCTACCCCATGTACGAGAAGGAGCGCACCCTCAAGGACCGCTTCCGTGACCAGAGCGCCTTCCAGTTCCTGCTCACGCACAACGAGTCCCCGCTGGCCCGCGACGCCCTGAAGCATAAGAACCACTGGGCCAAGGTGCCCATGCGCTGGTACAACTCGCTGCCCGTCAACAACGCCTTTTACGCCGATGGCAAGTGGCTGTTCAGCCACAACATGTCCCCCGAGATGTTCGACAACGGCACCACCGACGTCTTTGACGACGGCCGCGACGGCAAGATCCAGCCGTGGAAGGTGATGAAGGGCGACATGCTTGTCCACTTTGCGGGCACTAAAGGTGTGCGCGACAGCTGGATGACGCCGTGGCTTGACCGCGCCGAGGCGCTGCTGCCCGAGTGGAACAACCCGAACCACACGGCCAAGCTGCAGATCGAGGTGGCCCAGTTCTGGCAGGACTATGAGGAGGAGATGACCGTGCTTGTGCAGGCAGCCAAGGCGGCCGAGGCCAAAGAGAAGCAGCGCAAGAAGGAAGACGAGAAGCGCAAGTTCGAGGAGAAGAAGAAGGCCGAGGAGCGCAAGCAGATTGAGAAGGAGAAGAAGAAGGAGGAGGACCGCAAGAAGGACGAGCTCAAGCAGAAGCAGCTCGAGGAGAAGAAGAAGGCTGCCGCCGAGGCTGCCAAGAAGAAGGAAGAGGAGGAGGCTGCTGCTGCCGCCGCCGCCGAGGCCGCAAAGACAGCATCTGCCAAGGCCGCCGAATCGACTTCATCTTCATCCGACTCGTCCGATTCCAGCGACTCTACCTCGAGCGAAGAGACCACCTCGAGCGAGGAGAAGTCCTCCGACAGCGATTCGTCGTCCGACACTTCCGACTCGTCCGAGTAGTTTTGAAAACAAGACTTTCGACCTATTTCACATATACACCACACTTCTACATCACATCAACGACACAAAACTGGCGTTTTTCATCTAATCCTTTTGTCATTTCCGGAGGGGAGTTTCTGCGGCTTTTTCATTGTTTTGATTCTCATCTATCGTACACAAACATTTTTTTGGTCAATATCTTGGTTGGAATCCCATCGATTTCCATCACGCATCTTTTTGGTATTTCTTTAATTGTTATCTTTTTATTTTCACTTTTATTGTCCTGGCGAATGTAAACAGAAGCATTCCCCATCTTTGGATTTAATGGCGTTCAGACGGCAATCGATATACAATTGTTTTCCATTTAAAATCTTATTTTCTGCAGTTAATATGCCGACACCTCATTTATTTAGATTGTTGCCGCTCGGGTAGATGATGATCGGGCGGGTAAGGCAGAACGATCTATGGGAAGAGGATAGCACATCACCTGGAAAGCCAAGCCCTCGACTTTTTGCTGAATAGATTCGGTGAAACCTCTCAACTCCCGCAACTGACCACTCGTCTGCAAACTCGCTCCCTCTTCAGCAGCAATTGGGTTGCGTTTTCGCCTATGAAGATAATACGAGGTCACAAAAGGAACAGGAATTCGGTGACACAGCTGGTAGACCTGACAGATACAGTGTACTCTGTACGCCAAAAAGCCGATACAACCGAAAGACAGAGAAGACAAAACATACATGTATGATGTTTGTTCTACGTGCAAGACACAACAGAGACAGGGCGCACAACACATTGTCAGGTTTTTTGAAGACATGTGTCCTTGACTTATTGTTTGTGCCTTGCCTGAGGAGGACCTTGGAATTTTAAATAGGGGTCACGGCATTTTTTCAGGGACGGTTCGTCTCGTGCATTTCAACTGGCTGTGAGAGCATAGCGCCAGTGGCACCTAAATGCCTAAAGGGACGCTGTGGCACCACTTTCCTGCAAGGTACCTGGAGCGCTAAAGGGAGTTTAAAGTGAGTCTAGAAAAGAGCCTTTATTGCGCTGTGACCTTTTTGGCTTCTTTTTGGCCTTTTGGACGAGACTTCAAGGTGTCTTGGAACAGCAAGCCAGATGTGCAAATAAATCTCGCTCCGCCATAGTTTTCGGACAACTTCAGCCCCAGGGCCGACAAGCAGATTTTTCTCATTTTCCCCCCTTTCGGGATTGCTGGGGCTGAAAGACACAGAAGCTTGGCTCTCTGTTGGTTTCTGGCATCCTTCACGCAGCCTATCATCTTTACAGCCGTTCGCTCACATTGTGTCCACTCAACTGAATTGGGTGACATCTTCACCTGCAGAACTGTCATTCAATTCGTGTCTCCATATTCCTGTCCCATTAGTTATGCAAGCTGCAATACTGTTGCTTGTGTATTGGGTGAGAAGTAAAAATGAGTGACAGCGGACTGGCAAAATGGCCAATTGCTGGCAGTACAGAAACGCTAGGCCCGAACAAGTGATGGGGATGGGAAAGGGTGTGAAAAAGAAAACATGAGGGTGTGCGACAGGAATGGGACAGGAAAGGGGCGTGTTAAAGCGTCTGTGTGGAGAGTGGTGCTGCTTCCTGGACAGTATCCCTGTCATCTCGTCTTTTGTGAACAGTTGCTTTTAAAGACATTATTTCGTACCTTTTGCTTTGTCCTTGCGTATTCTAACAGGTGCATTGACGATTCCAGGCGAGAATGTGTCCCTTTGAAGCTGCCGGGACCGCTTTTCATCGAGCGTTTGTCTGTTTGTGGGGACTCCTGAGATGAATGTTTGTTGGTGGGTAAGGGAGGAGCACCAGAATGTACCTGTACGAATGAGGCACGGAGAGCGAGATTGGGACAATGGGACGGACGGAGTGTGGATTTCGATTAATACGACGCAATGGCAATGCTATTGCGTACTTCGTCCCTTCTTTCGGATCCTGTGCGGAATATGCGGCACAGTCGATGGCATCCCAAATCCCTAGAAAGAGAATATACGGAGTATGTAAGAAATTATGGACGGAGCGACACTTTTCAATACTCCTATGAGATGATGTTCGCCGAAGACATTGGCTCGGTTGAACCACATTGAGAAGCAGCACGAGATATGGTATCTGCCGCTGGAGGGCTTGCGTTTAAACAGAACGCCTTGAGAACGCCATGAAGTCGCAGCAATAAGAAATCTTACAACGCCACAGTGCCACGAAATCCAACTCTTTGAAATGAAGGTCGTTGCTGCCCAGAAAAGGAGGGAAATAGCAGGGAGAGGGAAAATGTATAAAAAGAGAGGAAAATAAAAGAAAGCACATCAGCTGTGGCTTGAACGCACGACCGAAAAAAGATGATGCAAAAGCAGAGTCATGAAAACAGAGTGATTATATAATACGTACAGTATGTTGAATACGTTGAATAACTGTGAATATAAAATGTGGTTGTTAGGCTCTCCCTTTGTGCCATGAAAGACAACATCAAATCTCGCCTGGTCCAGGCCCCTGCCTGCTTGGTTCACTTGAATATGCTTGTTTGCTGCCCCTTTGTCTCGGCATTGTCAACTCCTCATCACAAATGCAAGTAAATTACCTCGCCTGTTTTGCGAAAGACATCAAGTTGGTTTGAATTTGGTGGTTCTTGTCTCTGCCGCTGTCCACTATCCAGCGTCTGAAGTTGCTTCTATTTTTTTTATTTTTTTTTTATCTTTCTTTATTTTCTTTTTCTAGCCCTTTCCATTCCAGGACACATTTCTCTCCAGCACACGCGTAAAGTGGTTCGAAAGGATTTAATTGACTGCGCTAACGCGTTCGGTCTAACCGCTTTGCGAGGTTTCATTCATCTGTCCAGAATGTCTGTTCTCAGATGTTGCCGTTCCCGACAAACACAGACCGTGAGCGGCAGTCACGACCGTGAGCCGCAGTCACAGCCCTGCTGGATGTCAGAAGAAGCTTTGCTGAAAGAAACGCAAGTCGCGTCTTGGCCATGCATAGTCGAAGCTGAACAAAGAAAACAGAAGAATAGGCTGGTGTGCTGCATGGCTAGGTTGGGGGTCATGCCCAGCAAAGAAGATAAGCCAACCCCAGTTCAGCTTTTATCGATTTTTCAGTGCAGTATAGTTCAGTCAGCTGAAAACTGAAGAAAGCCCGTCGTCCAATTTATTGGAATATCAATAGTCGCCTTCAATGGTTTTCACGAAAGCACCTAGCTCTTTCTTCAGTCCATAGTGCGCCGTTCATTGTCGTAGTTTCCCTGAGTTCCCCCTGCCGTGCCTGCCTTTTGTGTTGTCGTCTTTTCTTGTCGGTGGCAGGTGTAAAAAGGCAAGAGCCCACGGAAGCCAGTCGAGCCATGCCGCAGCCCTACCCAAGCCGCCCTGGCTCACAGAAGATCGCTCATCACATTCTATCGAATATCCCAGCACTTTGTTGTGTCGATCTTCTCCGTCTTTCCTCGCTCACAAGGCGAAAAGCGGTCAATAGCATGTTAAGTTCGTTGACGGTGCAACTTTAGTGCCAACTTCCTCTTTCGCCGCCTATTTCTTACTCGGGATTAGCCTACCGTTTTGCCCAGTGCCGCTGGAGAGAGGGACGTTACAGGGCATTCAGGGCATTCAAGGCGACACCCATGTACAGGTACCGCCATTTTTATCTGATCCCTGCGAGCCATCTGGTCCTGCCCTGCACTCCAGTGGTCTCTCGTGTCATGCCAGCGTGCCTTCCATCGGGTGTACGAGTACCCGCTTCTTCTGCCTCCACTTTCCCGCCCTTGGCCAGCCCTGGATAGCTAGCTCCTGGGTTCTTGGGCCTGGGGCTCTGTTCTGTTTCTGTTCGCGTGCAAGAGTCGTCCCTTCCTGTTGCGGCCTACGTAAGTCGTTTCTGTTTCTTGCAAACCGAAACGTCGACACTCGCTCTTGCCTTTTGTCTTTGCTTTTCTGCGTGTTCTTTCCCATTTTTCTTGCTGTACGAACCAGCAAAACGACTGTCGCTATCGAGACCGAGCGCCCCTTTACGATCTTCTGTTCTTCCCCGCGGCTCTTCATACTTCAGCCAAGGCCAGCCATCTACGCTGCATCCCAGCCCGCATGGTTAGAGCTCCCCAACCCAGCATTTTTACGGCCGCGCAGCACATTTAGCCAAAAGAACTCGAGCACGAGGACCAGCCCAGCAGTCTGGTCCAAACATACAGAATCCAGTCGAGAGCTTCTTTACCAGCAACCCGGTTGGATCTTTTGATCTCGAGCTGTGATCTCCTCGGCAGGCGATCACTGGGCCCGAGCCCACGAGCGATCTCGTTGCTTCTATATCCATACACAGACACACATACACCCTCACAGAACTCTCACAACACACACAATGCCCCGTCCAGAAGACGTCGAGGCCCAACTTAACGGCGGCAGCAACGGCACGCTTGTCAATTGGGATAAGGGCAGGAACGGCTCCGTGTTGCCAACGAGCAATGTCGGTACGGGAACTAAGGGCTCCTCCGGCGGCGCCGAGGCCGAGTACTCAGTATCGACGACCACCAAGTACTTGTACCTCTCGGCGTACTTTGCCTGCAACGTGGCTCTCACGCTGTACAACAAGAGCATTCTGGGCAAATTTTCGTACCCATGGCTGCTGACCGCCATCCACGCCGGCGCCGCGTCGATTGGCTGTTACATTCTGGAGCTGCGCGGCATGGTCAAGCGGACAGAGCTGTCGCGGCGCGACGAGTCGGTGTTGCTGGCGTTCTCGGTGCTGTTTACAATCAACATTGCCGTGTCCAACGTGTCGCTGGCCATGGTCTCGATCCCCTTCCACCAGATCATGCGCTCGACGTGCCCCGTCTTTACGGTCCTGATCTACCGCCTTAGGTACAAGCGGACATACTCGACCAAGACGTACCTGTCCCTGATTCCTGTGGTGTGCGGTGTCGGTCTGGCGACGTACGGCGACTACTACTTTACGGCCGTGGGCTTCTTCCTGACGTTCTTGGGCGTTGTGCTGGCCTCGGCCAAGACGGTCGCTACGAACCGCATCATGACGGGCCCGCTGGCCCTCTCGCCGCTCGAGTCGCTGCTGCGCATGTCCCCGCTCGCCTGCGCCCAGGCTCTTATCTGTGCCCTGTTTTCGGGCGAGATCTCCAACATTACGAGCGGGTACACCAGCGTTCCCATTTCGCCGCGCATGGCGCTGGCTCTCATCGGCAACGGCGCCCTTGCGTTTGCGCTCAACATATCGTCCTTCAGCACCAATAAGGTGGCGGGAGCGCTGACCATGACTGTGTGTGGCAATGTCAAGCAGAGCATTACGGTGCTGCTGGGCATTACCATGTTCGGCGTCCAGGTTGGTCTGGCCAACGGACTGGGCATGCTGGTGGCCTTGATCGGCGCCGCATACTACAGTGCTGTCGAGCTGAATTCCAAGTCAAGGCGTTAGGGTGCCAATGCCACTATCCGTGGTTCCAAAGAATGGTTGCTATCTCGACTACTGTAATTCGAAGGGAGAGGGTCATCGTGCCTATTCTTCTGCCCTTCATCATTGGAATCCGCGGCGAGAATTACCATGTTCACTGAAATAGGATTTTACTTTATACTGCGGCAATTACTCACGCTTATCTTTTGATCGTTTTTCCTTGTGTATTCTGCACTTTCTCTTTTATATCACTCATACTGCAACGGCTGCATTTTTATCGTTTCTTTTTCTCGTTTTGGGTACTGGGTTTGGATAACTTTGGGAAAATCATACACTTGTCATAAATGCCAACAGAACTTGGTAGAAAATCAACATTATCGAAACATTACTCTGATATATGACCACGTGATGATCCTTCTACCACAATACACCTCCCTTTCCTTTCCATTACATCAGATGCATTTGTTCATTGTCTCTCCATTGCCGGCAGCCGGCTCGTCTCTTGGCCTGCAGGAGGCATGATTCTATTCTGGGTGTAAGTCAGATTAGCCGGAGGGTGAATAGGAGGCGAATGAGTGCCGCAAAACAGATAAACAGATACACACAGAACCAACAGTGACTAGCCGACAGATGTTTACCCGAGATTGCAATCTATAAGTCTATCTGACGGAAAGGGAGAGTCGGTTTCCTTCGGCAGTGGTGTAAAAGGAGCAAGTTGAACATTCTTTCGCAATGAGCAAAGTCAAATTCCATCACAAGTTAGAATTCAAAATCCAAGACGATTGTCACATTCTATCACAAGTAAATAAATAATAATAAACTGAGTCAAACGACTATCAGATTTATAAAAGAACGCATTCGCTTCAACACTTCCTTGACCGTCCATCATAATACAGCATTCCTCTTTCAAAATCAAACATCCTTGACTAAAGAGACATTCTTTCCGTCGAGTGTTGAGTCGAGTGTTTAGTAAGTGGCGGGGTCAATGCCGGGGAGGTCGTGGAGCCCTGTGCTTGTTAGTAAACATTGTATTTTGAATTTACACTGATTTTCTCGCCTCCGTTTCCACTTACACTTGTCGTCGCCAATGCTCTCGTGGGCCATCTGGCTCTTGGTGCAGGCAACGGCCTTGTCGTTGGCCTGGCGCTTCAGGGCAGCGCAGTTGTCGCCGGAGCACTTGGTGTCCATGGCCTTTTGCAGGGCGTCGCCCTTCCAGCCGAACAGGTAGTCGCCGTGGATGCCGTAGCCGGTCTTGTCGCCCATGCTCCAGAAGAAGGGCTGGCTGCCGTCCTCGGGCCAGTCGGCCTTGTTGTTGAACTGGCGCGTGTCGAACATGACCTCGTACATGACCTGGGGGATCTTGACGGGGTGCGACGACGGGCAGGCACCGCCGCTCTCAAAGGTGCCCGAGGCCGGGTAGGCAATGTGCGACTTGTGGTCGGGGCTGTCGGTGTTCTTGCCGTCCCAACACGAGGGGAAGGTGACGGTCACGCGCCAGCCACCGCCGCAGGGGCTCTTGGGGAAGCCGGGGACGTCGGACCCCGTGCAGGGGGCGCCGCCAAAGGGGCTCTGCTGCATGTTGGTCTCGCAGCGGAAGCAGAGGCCGCGGGGCACGGCGTTGGCCTTGCGGTTCATGGCGTCACCGACAATCATGCGGAAGCCGGGCTTGAAGGCCGTGACCTTGGCGCTCGCCTGGTAGCCGCGGATATAGTAAATCGTAGCACCGGCCTTGACGCCGAGACCCAGGTTGGCCACCTGGGGAACGCGCTTAAAGGTGCCGTTGCGGGCGCGGAAGTAGACGTTGGCGGTCCAGTAGTTGGAGAAGTCCTCGCTGTAGGTGCACGACGTGCACGACGACAGGGTCGGGGGATCGTGCGAGACGGGCGTCATCGAGGCATTGAACGAGTTGCCGCCGACAATCTGGTGCATGTGGGCCGACGGCAGATCGCCGGGGTTGACGAGGGGGTCAATGCGGTCAATGGTCAGCTGCGAGCAGCCAAAACGCATCAGCTCCTGTGCGGCGGCGAGCTGGAACGCCGCGGCGGCGATGACAGACTTGACGAGCATTGTCACGGTGCAAGGATGAAAGATGCGTTGGTGGTTGATAGAAATATATGAAGAAAAGAAAGAAGAAAGAAAATATTATAGGAACGATCCTTGAAAAGGCTGGATAGTGAGGACGCTCACGACTCGGATGCTGGATGACGACAGAAACAAGGAAAGAAAAGCCAAGAGAAGGGACAGAAGAAGGAATAGAAAGAATGGAACAGAAGAAAGGAAAAAAAGGAAGAGAAAGACCGAGAAACAAAACCCGGACAGCCAGTGTTCTTCTTATACCAAGACCGGAAGCACAAAATCGACACCCTCCATCGCGTGTCCGCCGCGATAGCGATATTGGCAGTCATCTTTGCTGGCTCATCTGGGTAAACGAAGGCCGACCGGGGCCATTGTGTATTGTGCGTATCTTCGTCTTGTGCAAGTGCCTATAGTGCGTTGTTTTTATCGGCCTAGTTTATGTTGAGTGATAAGATGCAGGAAGTGATGTATATTTGTCAGTCTTTTTGCTGAAAGCTCGCTCCAGCCAGCAACCGGCTGCACTCTGACAACTGCCGCGGACCCTCTCTGCTTTCGACAGACTTGGTCAGTGTGGCCCGCTCTCGGCGGTTAATCTAAATGTTTAAATCTGGGGGGAGGCAAAATGGAGTCTGGGGAAGAAAGTGGGCGAGTGGGCGAGATGAAGAAAGAAAGCGGATGAAAAGAGTCTACAGGCAAGGAAGACGGGCAACACTTTATTTATATATAAATATAAAAGCACAGAAATCATTGGACGACGCGATCCCGGCTGTTGCGAGGCCCACACTACCATATATTTGAATTCTACTATCACTATCACAATGTCAAGTCCGGCGGAGGCACATGGCAGCGCTGTGCCCCTGAACAAACAAAACACCGATCTCTCGTGTCCGAGAAAGATGCATACAGTGTCATTGTGGATTTTTGCCTGTGTTATTTTCGTCTGTTCTTGGTTTATTTCTCCGAGTACGCCCATGTGCAGTAAGATAATGTATGTTTGGCGCATTCGGATAGCTGCGATACGCCCGCTTGTTTACCCGGTGGAAGTCAATGTGCGCACCATCCTGCAAGTTCCTTTGCACTCATTTTCTCAAAAGACCAAATATTAGAACGGTAAAAGACAAAAGGAAAAGGACGGGGAAAAAATCGTCGAATCGCGTACACATAATTTTCGTGTCCTCCTTACAAGCTTTACCGACAACGGGCTGGCCCTCGACCGCACTCCCGACTCTCGATGCCGTGTCCATTTTTGTCCACAACGACGGCACCCTTTTCCCGATTGCCAATTTTCTCTTCCTCAACTCATTTTTGAGCATTGCAGTTTAACCGACTACTGTGTCTAGTAAACCATGTCGGTAGCTGGAATATCTGCGAAGCATCTTCTATGGCCTTCTCTAGCCCACCTCATAAATTAGGTGCAGGTTGGGACCAGACGGCATTTTTATGTCTGCACTAAATGTGAGATTTCATGAGGTTGTCCTAATTCTCCAGTCAAGATGATAACTTGGCCTTCTGTGGCCCACGATAATATCGCGGCACCCATCCTTCCATATGCCTCTAAGCTTCTCGGCATGTGCTTATTCCACGTGGCCAGATACCTTGGCGGCAAGCTGGATCTAGCACTGTCAAAAGGCAATGTGACTTATAGGGGGGCATGAAGATGCGCGTGGAATCTGTTCTCATGCTTTCCCGGGGCCTTGCGGGAACTAGACGTTAAAATAGAACACATATGTCCCTGGCTCGGCATTTCATGGCGGACCAAGACATCCTCCTGGCTCTGTTTCTCGTCACTCTTCACATACACACCTATCGTCATTTGGAGAATCGCAATGCCTATCATTTCTTTTATTTTGTGTAGATGGAGGAATATATAGGTACAATGCAACGCAAAGATGTACAGGCTAGTGAATATTGATACAAGGAGCGTCGAAATGCGCGAGCCTGGAAGAAGGACCGTAAAGCAAAGTCCCTGGCTAACCGTGGAGTGCCCATTTGCGTTCGACGCTCTTGCCGTAGCCGCCCGTGCCCGTCACCGGCAGGTTGCGCTTCTCCAGCTCGTTGACAATCACCTTCCACCGGCCGACAGCCTTGTGCTTGTCGATCGGCGTCACGCGGCGGCCGTAGACCGACACGTTGGGCAGGCCGGCCAGAGCACCGTCGGCGGCCAGTTCCTCAGCCAGCTTCTTGGCCTTGGGCGGGCGCACGAGGACGGCCAGCAGATCGCCGACAGTGTTCTTCTCCACGAGGTGGGCGTCGGATACAATATGGCCCGTCAGCTGGAGGATTCTCTTGGTGATCTGGCAAGTTAGCAAGTGTGTTGAAAATCAATCGAGTATAGTATCGGGTGGTGACCTACTGCAAACTTGAGGGCAACGTCGTTGAGCGCAATCGACTTCCAATTGTCCTCGCCCCACGAGGCAATGAGCTGCAGGGCCTCTTCGGCAGACGGCGTGGCCACATCCTCGGCTGTATCCTGTGCCTGCAGGCCGTTGACAACGCCAGAAACGTCACCGCGCACGCCCGTCACGGCGCCGTCGGCCGAGACGTCAAACTGGAGAGCCAGAGCTGCAGGGCCGTCGCTGCCGCGGGCCCATGCCTGTCCGGCCAGCAATGCTGCATCCTGCTGCTGGACAGCCAGCGCCTCCGAGACCGCCTGTCGTGCCAGCACCTCGAGCACGGCCGCATCCGTCACCCGCTCCCGCGGACCAAACCCGCGGAACACGATCGAGTCGTCCCAGTGGCTGTCGTCCTCCCACCAGCCCTCGAGACCGCCAACTTCCTCCAGGCCGTCGCCCGACTCGGCCGGCATGTACGTCGAGTCACTAATCTTGGTCGGCAGCGGCGCAAACTCGACCTTGCCGGGGATGGCCAGGCCAGGCCCGTCGGCTGTTTCGACACCCTCGGCGGCCCATTCGGCCTCGAGGGCCTCGGCTTCGGCAGTCGCTGGTTCTGCTGTTGCGGTCTCGGCTGGCTGTTTTGGGTCGGCGTTGCGGCGGGCCACGGACGTGCTAAAGAAGCGGCCGTGTGTGAAAGAAGAGGAGGGCGTGGATGTGCGGAGAGAGGTTGTTGAGTATGTCGACATCGGCGGAGTCGCTGTCGCGTGGCATCGGAAAGCGCAGCGGCTGCTGGCGCGTGCTGCTGTAGACTCGACGGCCGAGGCGGCCGTAGCCTTTGGTAACCGTGCTATTCTGCGCATAGTGCTGTGGCGACTGAAGTGTCTCGTAGATTGAGTTGTCGTCGTCGGTAAACTGTGATTTCTAGATCGTGAAGCTCTTTTGGTCGCCCGATTTTTTCTGCTGCAAAGGTTTAGCACGAAAAAAGCAATTGCGGCCTGTGATTGGCTCGTTCTTTCCTTGCCAAAATCCAGGGCGTACAGTGTGGCGCTACTGTGTGGCTTTAACACAGTGACGCTGGGGCCCGCTTTTCTCAGGCTACGACCAGCTTCCCCAAACTAAGCCCCCGATCTCATCGATAACACGAGCTTGAACTTGAGCCAGCCTTTCCATCTTGACTCTTGACCCTCGACGATTCGCCATCACAACGATCCTTACGACGTACAGCGACGCTGTAATCTGTCGTCAAAGTCACCTATTGTCGCGTGTTCCTTCACATCCACACTCACGATGGCGCGAATACAGCGCATCTTCGCGGCGCTCAGCCTCTTCTTCGCATTGGCATCTGCCTTTTGTAAGTCGCCAAGACCGTCGGGTTCCATGACATTACGGTCATTGCTAACATCACTCTCACTTCAGCCGCCCCGACATTCTGCAAGTGCACCTGCTTCACCAACAGCACAATCATCCCTCTCGGCCCCCAGCACGCAAAACCCGTCGAAGGCAACCCGCCGCCGTCGTCGAGGAACGCGGCACAAGACGCAGCCAACGCTCTCCACAAGAATTGGTTTGGGGAACGGGCCAGCTCGTCCTCGTGCACGCAGTGCAACCGCGCCTTCTGCCTCGACTACAACCTGCCCATCTGCAAGGGCGCGGAGGAAAAGGATGTCGTGGCCATGTGTTTTCAGAGAGACAGCCGCAAAGACCAGATCATTGTGTGGTGCTTCTTGCTGGGGACGGCGGGTCTGTTGGGCTGGACGGCCGTGCAGCGGGCCTTGAACTTGAGAGAGGCGGCAGGCAGCACGCGGGCGCCTCTGTTGGGCCATCCTTCAGGAAACGGGGAGGGCAACATCATCCAGCGGATGCTGGCGACGATTGGCATTAGCGGACGCGACGGCGGCTCTTCGGGCCACAACGGCATCCCTAGCAGCCTGCGGAGTCCGCTGTCGACACCCTCGGCGGCGGTTCCGCGTGGACAGTATACGCCGCTGGACGGCCATGGCGCGGACTAAGAGGACAGCCCAGAGCGAGATCGTATATAGAACAGGGCCCTTCCATCCGAGTTTACACTTTCTTCCTACATGACCAGAATTGGATTCTCATTTAAAGCGACATCCGGCACAATGCAAGCATAGCATAAAGAGTATCAGTGTTGAACAAATGATTGGTTTGTTGTCCTCCGCAGAGGTTCTGTGTGAAATCCAAAACTAACGCCACTGTCTACATCCCCGAACAAGAGCAACCTCGACATGATCGATGGGGTCTTTGTTCAGAAGATGCCGAAACTAAAATGCAAATATTTGTTTGACTTTTTTGGTCCCGTCGTAAATTCCGCTCGAAATAGCAAGGTGCCCCTATGTTTGATCTTATTTTTTGTTCACCTTCCCAGATTATGCATTTCCCTTCCCATATATGTTTTTGGTATTCTACCTCCTTTTTTTGTTCTTCCATATGGTGTATCATTTTTGTTTTCCAGCTTGCCTGCTGACGTCCCCTACTCCTCCTCGAGGAGGGTGGTCTTGGGCGTCGCGGCATCGGCGGCACCAGTGTGCAGCTCTCTCCGGGCACGAACAGCGGCAGCCAGGTCGTTCAGGACTGTGACCGTCGACTCCCAGTCAATGCACGCGTCAGTAATGCTGACACCCTTCTTGAGCGCCGCAGCACCCTCGGCGGGCACCTTCTGGTTGCCCTCGCCAATGTTGGACTCGATCATCACGCCGATAATGGCCTTCTCGCCCTCGCGCAGCTGGTCGGCGACCGTGGCGGCCACCTTGGGCTGGTTGCGATGGTCCTTGTTCGAGTTGCCATGCGAGCAGTCCACCATAATGGCCAGCTTCTGGCCCTTCTTCTCCAGGACAGCCTTGGCGTCCTGGATGTGCTCCTTGCTGTAGTTGGGGCCGTGGGTGCCGCCGCGCAGGATCACGAAACCGTGCTCGTTGCCCGACGTGCGGGTAATAGCGGCAAGACCCTGCTTCGTCACACCCATAAAGTGGTGGCGCGCAGCGGCCGCACCAATGGCGTCAATGGCGACGCCCAGGTTGCCGTCGGTGCCGTTCTTGAAGCCGACGGGGAAGGACAGACCCGATGCAAGCTCGCGGTGCAGCTGGCTTTCCGTCGTGCGGGCGCCGATAGCGCCCACCGAGATGAAGTCGGCCAGGAACTGGGGCGAGATGGTGTCGAGCATCTCCGTGGCAATGGGCATGCCGCCGCTGGTCAAGTCGCAAAAGAGCTGGCGGGAGACACGCAGGCCCTTGTTGATCTTGAAGGTCGAGTCGATATCCGGGTCGTTGATCAGGCCCTTCCAGCCGACCGTGGTGCGGGGCTTCTCGAGGTAGGCGCGCATGACGATGCACAGGTCGTTGTCGAGCGTCTTGGCGAGCGCGACGAGGCGGTCGCGGTACTCAATGGCCGTGGCCGGGTCGTGGATCGAGCAGGGGCCGACAATCACCAGCAGGCGGTCGTTGCGACCCATGATAATGTTAACGGCGTCCTTACGGGCCTTTACAACGGTCTCGACTGCGGCATCGGTGATGGGGATCTCGGAGATCAGAAGGTCTGGGGGAATGAGGGGGTCCTGGCCGAGGACTGTGCGTGTTAGTGGGATGCTTCACGGCACGCTTTTGTTTTGAATTTGTTCAAATGGAGCTGCCAACTCACCTCTCAAGTTGTCGACGACGAGCGGGGAAGCGTCACGTCCAGGCATTTTGGCGGATATGGCAATCGAATGGGGAATGTATCCGAAAGAAGGTTTGGCAGTTTGGGAGAAAAGGCGTGAAGCAATTGCTGGAACTGGCGTTGAGCAACAACGGTAGAGAGATGGTGGAAAATATGAAGATGAAAACAAAAACGTTCGCGAGGCACAACGGAACAGTGGCGGACGAGGCAGTGGTATAAAAACAAGCGACGCCAGCTTGGGGTCTTCTTGGCTTATGGTGTTGAAAAAATATGAATTGGCGCTTGTGGACTGGACTAAGAACTGGACGAAAGCGAAAAGAAGAAAAGAAAGGGGAGAAGAGACGGCGGCAGGGCGGGAGAAGCGGGACAAGGGGTACCGACAGAATGTTGGTGTGAGTCAGAAGACTGGCTCTTTCCTAGAAGACAATACAATAGAGAAGGAAAGACTACTACAGGCGCAAAGGAAGGCGCGATGGGGACCGAGGCCGTCACAATAATAAACTCGAAAAGCGAGGAAAGAGCCACCGAGAAGGAATATCAGCGAGGGAAGGCACGGGGGAATGGGGCAGAAAAAAATCAGAACACAAGGCCAGAAAAGGAAAAGAAGAGGCAAGAGGCGAATGGCGTGCCAAGTTCCAAAAGGAAGTAATAAGCAGGCGAACAGCCCAGGGTTAAACTGGGGAAAGACCGAACGAAGCTATATAAGTCGAGAATCAAAATTGGGACACTGCGGGACTTCGGTCAGAAGCAAAAGAGAAGGAGCGATCCACGGACATCTGGATGTTGAACTTGGTTGGTGACGTTTCTCGTTCGACGTTGCCCAGCTATCCAGCTGTCAATTGAGGCCTGATCGGGCCAGAAAACATGAAATAAACACAATCAAATTGCTCCCAAGCCGTGCCACTTCGGCATGCAGGAAAAACTATGCAAAATTATGTTTGTTGTGGCCAGCAATTGAGAGAGACAAATTGGGACTTTTTTTCGCCGTTCGCTCTTGCCCGTCTCTTTGTGACAGTCGTTGTCTTTTTGCGGTGCTTTTTTTTCTGGTCCGGCGTCGCTTGTCGCTTTCACAAGAAAAAAAATCGCCCCTCCTTCCCTTTTTTTTTTTTTTTTTTTTTTTTTTTTTGGTACTCCGTTGTTCCCCTTCCAGCGATTCTGCAGCGGGGGGTGACAACCGCATGCACACCGCCTTTGAGTAGCAGTTGTTAGCGCCTTATGTTCTTTCTACTTGCGCGGACACAGGTGCCCGTGGGCGCTGAATTGGACGAATGACAGCGCAAGAAAAACGAAGCATGCGCCTGCCCGCCGACAAACAGACGACAAAACGACGTCAGGCCAGTGCGGGGTCGTACCTGTTGTGGAATTGTGCAGTCCTGACACTGAGGCCTCTCTCCCCTTGTTGATAGCAATTCTCGCCGCAATCCGGAGAGAAAGGAAGACAAAAATGACACCAGGAAAGAAAGAAAAAGAAAACAGTGCAACTACCCATTGATCCAACCCAATCCGGCCAGGGCACACAGCCTCGTGCATTTGATCTGCTGTGGTCCATTGGCTCGTCACAGAACCGGCATGTAAAATAATACAGCGAAATCAACATGCTGCCATCCGTGGGAGGAATGATGCCGTGTGGTTGCCTTTTGTTTTCAAATGTCATCGAGTGCCGGAAGGTACACAAAAACGTCAAGAAAAGTAGATGGTGACCAAGAGGCTCAAATAAAAAGAGCCGGGAGCACAGGGTATGACAAACGTGTGAAAATGCCGCCACGCAAGTGGTACGAGTAACGACAAAATTATGCAGTTATCCCGCCGTGCACCCCGACCTCGCTTTCCGTATGTAGAGGATGTTTACATGTACATTGTGCCCTCATCTTTATTTATCCACTCTTCTCCGGATCCAAGCATGATGCCTTGGAGCGTCAAATTCAAAAGAGCTCAGATACTTCTTTTCTTGTACAATCATCTCACAAAATTACTATGCTCAACCGTGTAACAACTCACCTCTCGGCATGCAGACCTGACAGTCAATAAAGTGCTTCAATTTTGTAAATAAAACGGCCATACGGCAGTATACAGTTTGTGAGCTCTGCTCCACAGCCGTGCTTCCAACACTCGATGGTTAACAGCAGTCTGTGTCATGAAGAGTGGATTTCCTAAGTAGCTTACCGAAGAATACCAGCATCACCAACAGTAACTAAACCGTGAGCAAATATACGCGGACCGACAACCGGAGCCAAATCAGTATCAGCTACAATCAATTGCAGCCAAAATATTCTTGGTCACAGCACATTGTACATCAGAATCATCTCAAACATTGACTCTGTATGGCGTACAGGAAGTGAGATATTTCAAACTGTAGCCAGCAGATTAACTCTCATGCCATCATCCTGAGGTCGTTATTTTATAATAAATTGTCGTATTACAAGTTCGGTTTTTTTTTTTAAAAAAAAAACTGTTTAACCTGATTTCTTTTTTAATTTTGTTAAAAAATAAGCATTTTCATAAAACGAGAAAACTCGTTCACGTAATTCCTCCACCCAAGTTTACAAATAAAAATACATTAAACGACCACGGAGTATTTGCTCGGAATAAACATAAACAATGCAGCTCACTCTGATCGTGCGATGCGTTCATGAAATGTTGCTCCTGGCCTGCGAGGATAAACTTGGTATGTTTGGTCGGCACTGGGATCATGATGTTGATTTTCAAAACTGATACGCTCACCAACGACAAATCCAGGTAATATGGGAACATCTTTGTCAAGAATCTAGAGCCGAAGGTCAAAGAGTCAAGCTTACACTTTACAGGAGACGGATATCCCCAACCTAGGGGCCATTCTGGCCTCTTCATTTTCATTGTCACCATCTGCCAATCCACTTACATGGAACTGAATATCGTCGCAAGTAAGCAGTGCCAAGAGAAAATACACGCCCTGCTATTGTTTACGTTTCCTGTTTGCGTCTTTCCTGTCGTCTTCTCGCCGCCGTCTCTGCCTTAGATAAAACATGAAAAACACTGAAAAGCATGGCTGGCCTTCTGTAGACGCGTCATTTCGAGTCAACAAAAAACCTTTTGTGCACTGCCCCCGGTTCATCTTGAGGCAGACTTGAAACCTGCAGGCCCGCGGCAATCGCCCAATGCCACGGTGCGCATCATCCAGAAACGCGACAGGAGGTTGAGAAGGGAGGGAAGACAGTAAATTAGAAAACACAGACTATCCAGAGAGATGGGTCTCTTTCCAAGTGACGGGTTTAAACTTGACAGCTCTGATTTGGTGCCGTTCAGACCCAGAAAATAAAAGCTACAGAAGCAGTGTCGCAGCGGATACGCCCGGCGAATGCCAGCCACTGGTTCAGGCTGCCCGCCACCAAAACGAGACGATCGTTTGTGAGTGCCTTTTTGTCTTTATTGACTTTTGCATCCACTCTTCTTGACAGACATTGTCTCCTTTTCCTTCGCTGGTGAACTGGTGATCATCCGCATTCGCTCTTCAACGGGATATTTTGTGAGCAAAAGGAGAAAAGGGAAAATCAAGATAGAAATCAGGAGGATACGCGATCCTCTTCCTTGCCAGCCATGGTCATGGCCAGCCTGGACATCGTCGGGATTCAGAGCTATGCCCCACCTATTCCTATTCTCTCTCTTTTCTTCTGAGGCAAACACGAGAGACTAGGAGACAACCTTGACGGCCCATGCCGCGCAAGTCACTCGTCTCTTCCCGCCCGCACTTTCAAAGTCGAAGGGCGCCCAAAGAAGGACGATCCAGCGACCTGGGAGGCCCTAAGATGCAAAGGGTAGGGTGTTTTCTACAGTTGGCCAGACCAGGCTCTAAAATCCAGAAGAATCCGGACACCAGAACCCTGGCTCTCTGTTTTTGCAGAATCGTGGCACGAGTATGGCGGGGACGGGGGTCTTGGTCTCCCTTCTTCCCCTCCATTCCGAACGTCCATGCTGCCTTGTCTCGCTGTTTGCCTTTGATGGGTCTGGCATGGAGCGGTTTTGTCTCGTTAGTGTGGACTGTCTATTGATGTCCACGAATGTCTCGCAATTATCGTTGGGAAACGCCTTGCGTGCTCCGTAGTCGTGTGTCTGAGATGACAGAGAGGAGACAGGAGACACGCCGATTGTTGTTATCTTTTCTCATCTGTCCAATCCCCAGCTCCTTCTTTTCTTCCCTCTTTTTCATTGTTTTTATTTCGACACTTCGCCATTTTTCACCTCTTACAAATCGACCTCGAATTGTTTACAAGCGCTGCCAGGTTCTTTTGCTGTCTCACATTGATTCCTGTTTTCTGTCCATCTCTGCCTGGTCTCTTTGCTTCATAATTTTCTTCTCTCAGCGCCCGGTTTTTCACCTAATTACTTTCCTGCTGCTTTCCTTGCATCTCTTAATTCCACCATAGCCATATCCTCATTGTCTTATTTTTTGTTTTCGGTCCCTTTTATCCTCAATTCTTCCACGTCCAACCAGCTCCGCCGCCAGTCGACATTCTCATGCGCCCAGTTCAATTTCGGACAAAAGAACGTGATTTAAAGCACCTCTCTTCCACGCGTTCTCTTTTTAACTCTACATTGGCCTTGCCGTCCGGCTGCTCTTTCCTGCATTTCCACCTTTCCACTATCGACTGCCCTGCATACGCATACATACGCCTCGGACTGAAGCAGGACCCTCATCACCCCTATCGTTTCCCACTGGGTCGCCCTTGCCTCCTGGGGCTGAAGTCCGGTTGTTCAGCAGCCAAGCTCAACTTTCGTAACTCTCAACAATATACAGGACTGGCAAGCACGCCGGAGCTCCCTTCCCTTGTTGATTAGCGAGTACGAGTCAACAGGCACCGCTCCTGCCTCGGCTGCAAGCCCGTATTCTCCGAGAAAACAAAGATACAGGCAAGGGCAACAGCCATTCACCTTTACTCTTTCCTTCACCTCACTTTTTGTTCCGCATCCTCTCGCCATCTACATTCTCATCAAATCCTTATTTCGTTTCTTCTTTCTTCTCGCCTTTTCTTCGCATCCTCCTCGCATTTACATCCCGTATCGACCACAGACCACCAATTAACAAGCATCTATCACCAATTGACATTCTTAGCTCCCGCTAGTGCCACCCGCCAGGCTCACTGCCACCCAGCGAAGCCAGGCCAACAACAACCCGAAAAGCACCAAAAAGGCACCAAAGAGCCAGTACGAAATATTTACTCCGCACTCGTCGATCTGCCTGCCCCCAGGCTTTCAGCGGCTTTGTCTCTGCCCTCTCTTCACCAACCCCCGCCATAAACTTGCAAAATCCCACGCTTCGTTCGTACTCTCATCCTTCTTTTGGTATCAGATTCGCCCTGCTTTCTTCACTTTCACGCCTTTCACACCCAGAGGTGCCCACCTTTTTTCGGACGCTACCAGCTTCCCCCTCCCCTCCTCTGCTTTCTTACTCTCTTCTCTCACTCTTCTTCCTCTTCGTTCCGTTTTCGCTCGTCTTTTTGTCGACTTCCACCAATTCAAAACACACCTCGAATCGACATTTGGTTTTCTGGCAACCACATCACTGCCCGGAAAAAGTCTTGACAGCCTTTACGAGCTTTCTTGCCCATCATGTTTTCCTCACAACCAGAGTCCTCGGACTTTGACTACCCTCGTGGCCCATTAAAACGGTTCCATGAGGAGGAGGAAGCGGCTGCCGATGGCATGAATGGGTCGACCATGGGCTTTGAGGAGCACAGAAATGTAAGCTATCACACCAGCACTTTTGCACATCTCCTGTGGCTTCGTTGTTACGTTTCCTGCGATGCTCTAATGGATAGAGTACATTCTGCACATTCTGGATTGGCGGCATTTTGGAGCCTTTGCTGCGCTTTCCCTTTGTTTACCGGCGGCACAATCGGGCGATATGAACAGCCTATCACTTTGACAATGACCACAACCCCCAAAAGCATCAAGCACTGCGTTACTAACGCACTCTTCTTACAGAAACGGTTACAAACACTCCCGTTTAGGACATCGCCGACCTCTCAGCGGAAATGGGACCTTTCAGTAGGCCCCGAGGCTGGCCAGCAGCGCCCGGATCCCGCCATGACCCCGCCTGGCTCTTTTTCCGAGTCCGCACCGCAAGCACATCTCCAGCACGCCGCACAACAAGCCGCCCTGCAGCAGCAGCAGTCGATTTACGGCCACCACCAGGGCGGAATCCCCGCGGTTGTCGAGAGCGGAGACATGGACATGGACATGGCCACCGACGACCACATGCTGAGCCCGGCCGCGCCTCTCAACTATGCCCAGCCCCAACCCCATCTCGCACCCGGCCCGTCACAACCCGACCAGGACTCGGTTGTCGCCAGCCGTATGCCGACGCCAATCCAGCCTAGCTTCGCTGCCCAGGTCCGCGGCAACAACTGGGGCGGTGCGGCCGGCAATGTGATGCACAACAGCATGGCGGCCCCGCCCCCGGCTGACGAGCGTGTTGCTCCGACAGAAGACCGCTCAGTGCCACGCACTCTGGAGCATCCTACGATGATGGGCGAGTGGTCGATGGTCCAGAACCGGTCGCTGCCCTCACCCATCAGCGAGAGCGGCGGCGAGGAGTCTGGCGGTCCCGACATGGTTATGGACAGCATGGCGATGCAGGGGCAGCACTCCCCTAGCCACGAACATATCGAGGGCTGCGGTGACCACGACAACGACCTTCTCGAGACACCGAATCATTCTGCGATGCGCTCGTCCCCTGCACCGATGGCTGTAGCATCATCGCCTATCCGTGGCAGTGGAGCTGCCCTCGACAGCGACCCGGCCGCCACACCGTCACCCCGCAAGGGCCACACGCGCAGCCGGCACACGATTGTTGCGTGGACGCAGCAGCCAGGCATGAAGAAGTCGTTCAGCATAGGATACCGGTCGGACTGTGAAAAGTGCCGCAACCGCGTGCCTGGCCACTTCAACCACATTATTGTTTCTTAGAGAGGCAAGTCGGTCATCGGTCTTGGGCCAGGACCTGTTGATGCCGAAGAGGGCGGACCTGCGACGCGAACTCGGTCTCGGGCACGGTCTAACTCTGGGTCTGACTCTGGATCTGGATCGCTGTCCCGCTCACGGAGAGAAGCCAGTCTCAGCGACCGATCGGAGGTCTTACAATGTTTTACCGCGCAACACCGATCCCGTATTCGCGAGAAGCATGCCCGCCGACAGAAATACCTCGCCGAATTTGAGGCTGCCCGAGCCGATTATCTGCAGAAAGACCTTCCGACCGTTACTACTCCTGTTCATACTCCCAACACAATGCTCGACGAGGCAGACATTACCCAGGAGAAACAAGCCGACGAAAACGGCACCCACGAGCACGCCTTTGCACATGCCGCTTCTCTTTACAGACGCACTTCATCTGGACCGAAGCCTTGCCAGACCGGATGGCCGCTCGTCTCTGCACACCGCCGAGCATTGCAGAGCAGCGGCCATGGAGGCGACGACTGATTTGACCTTTTGCCGACTTTTTCTTTGATCTGTTCTCGACCCTGACACTCCTTCTGCTCCTTTCGTGGCTCCTTGTTCCATCTGCTACGGCGTTTCACCTTTCCTTTCTCTTCCTTCTCCTTTCACAGTGTGTCTATATTTGTCTTTTCTCTCTTTTATTTTTGCGTTTCACACCAGCATGGCGATATGGGATTTTGCGTTACTTTTTTATTTTTGCTTTTCTTTCACTTTTTATTGTCACGGAAAATGGGGATCAAAAGCCGATCCATGGGCTCCACGGAGTTTTCACATTCCTTTTTCTTTCTCTCGCTCACTCTCTCATTGCAGCAGTATCGAACTGTGCCCTTCGCTCCTTTTCTGTTTTCTTACACGAGTAATACCCACCCTTTCCATTCCTTTTTCCATTTTCCATGTATTCTTTTACTAGTACTTTATTACGAGATCACGACCCACCAGACTGCAACGCACAAATTTGTGCAATAAATATACAGACCAGAGCAAGAATACACACTTGCAAGAAGGCAATTCTTTGAACCATTCGCCTACATGTGCTTCCGTGACTTGATGATATGACTTTATTGAGCAACAGAAACGCCTTGATATGCAAGAAAGAAAACAAGCAGGAGAGGAAGTGGGAGAATGGGAGAAAATGAAGAGATAACGACATGGAGAAAATAAGCCACCGGTCCTTTTTATGTGTTTGTAATATACAGTCGATAGCACCCCACTCTTGGGTAACGCCTTTATTGCCTTTATTTGCCAGGCATATTCCTGACTTCGAAACAAAACAGACGTCTCCTTCGCCACTGAGCGACCCCTTACCACACCTTCCACCAGCTCTTGTTGGATGTAGGTTCTGCTGCCGTTGCTGCTGTCTGGCCGTTGTTCTTCTCGTCCAGGCCCAGCCGGTCCAGCGGGCCACCCTCGCGCTGGTTCGTCTTCTCCTTCTCGAGCGCCTGCTGCGCGCGGTCCGAGATGGCCTGGTACGCGGCGGCGGCGGCCTTTTGCTTCTGCTCGAGGGCGCGCACAACATCGCTCTCGCGCACGCCCTGGGCATCGTCTTCCTCGCACAGGCTCTCGTAGCCGAGCCGGCGCTGCGACGAGCCGGCGTTTTCGCCCTCCTCTTCGCGGGACAGCGTCGACTTGAACCAGGAGGAGACGCCGCCGGCCTTCTTTTCAGAAACATCTGCCGCCTTCTCTGCGGGCGCCGCCTTTTCCGGGGCGCCCAGAAGGCTGGGCATCTTGAAGATGGCCTCGTCACCGGCAGCCTTGTTCGCATCCGCCGCGTTCGCCTTCGCCTTCGCTTTTGCGGCCTCGGCATTGGCAATCTCCACCATGGCAACCTGCTCGGGCGTGGCGTCGCCGCGCATAAACGCCAGGCGGGCGGCCGCCAGACTGTCGGCCTCCATCTGCTCCTGGGCAGCGACAAACTCCTTCTTGCGGCGGCTGTTGAACCGGATCATGTCGACGGCCGTGTACGCGGTCAAGACGCCGGCGATGGCTATTGCGTATTTACGTTAGCGCGATTCAATCAGATTGGCGTTTGGAGCCATGGGATCAGAACCTACCCGTGAAACCAATCAGGCTGATAATGGTGATGCGGTGCGCACTGTCAAAGATGCGGCGGGTGCCGCCAATGATGCGGTCGAGCGAGGAGACCTTGGCATTCTTGGCGGCCTGGTGCGCGGCGCGGAGACGGGCGACTTTCTGCTCGGGCGTTTCTCCCGAGAAAGCAACGTTGGCGCTGCCGCCCGTCGAGCCGGCCGGCGGTGGCCGCACGACCCTTGGTGGTGACTGTCCTGATCTGCTTGTCGCGCCGGGGGCGCCAGGTGCAGCACCCGCAGGCTTCTGGAAGCGCTGGTTGTTGTTGTTTTTGGAGGAGGAGGAGGAGGATGCATAGGCGGCTTGTGATGTGTTGGCCCTGGCCCGGCGGAAGGCGGCGGCGGCGGCAGCGTTCATGGCATGGGGTGTCGTCGAGGTGAAGCGCGTGGCGTCCGAGACGCTGCGCGGTGGTGTTGGGATGGCCATGTCGCCTGTGCACTAAGGAGGGGTGGTTTGTAGATGTAGATATCGGGGCACTTTTGTTCGTGTGCTCAATTCGTCGGAAAAAGAAAATTGGAAATGCCAATTATTGTCGCTTTCAGTCGCTCGTCGTCAAGTGAGCAATACACTACGCTGGGTGCGTGGGAGGCGTTGGTGGGTGTGATGTCGAGCTGTTGTTCGGTTGGTCGAGTATCAGGAGATGTTTTTTGACGTCGTTCGTTCGATCAAGCAGTGCAACTTTTTTCCGCCTACAAAAACCGACCCCTCCCGCCGACGCACCACTTTTTCACCTGCTTTTTGGTAGGCGGGGAACAGGCCACGGGAACGGAGAGCACTAAAGCTACAATGAAGAATTTCCTAGTTGTGATTGGCTGGTTAAAACCACCAGATGGACCCACCTGCCAGCTGCCAGGAACGCCATGTTAGTGAGCACTACAGGAAGGGCGAGAAAGAAAGTAAACAATGGAAAGAGTAGAAAATAAATCAAGTAGAAAGAAAGTATTTTGAAAACAAGGAATGACATCGAGACATATTAGGCTATCTGATGGTAGTCAAATCTATTGGAATCAAAAATCAAAATCCGGAAACCAATTGCTCGAAGCGTGGTAAATAAAAGGAATAAAAAGAAAAAAAGAATAAAAAGATCGACACTCGTTCTTCTCCAACACTGAACTATATTGCAGACGAGCTACTTACACACACAAAAAAAGAAGGCATAAAAAAAAGTAAGGTTCTCAAAACCGAAAAAAGAAAGATAAAAAAACGTACAGCAGCGGGTATTCGCTGGTCGTCACCGACCCAACTACTAATCCGCCGATTAATGGTTTGACTAG